>JARHVA010004471.1:0-530000 GCA_037957365.1 Torreya grandis
TGGCCCATTAAAGGCCATGAATGAGACCTTTATATTTTGCTACATTTCAAGAATAACTGAACTGAAACCTATAAGAATAGAAATACTTCCTTCTCGAAGGGGAAAATAGTATTTCACCTATACCTACTCCATGTTTGTTCCTTAAACCATCAAAGGATAACTTCTATAGACCATTTGGGTCTTCTTAAGGTCTAATGAGGGATGTCATGAGCTGATATTCCTTGTGTAATAGGAAGACACCCATGTCTCTTTCTTTGACACCTTTTAAAGGGTTGAAGAATTTATTGTCACCTTAGAGTTCATCTAAGAACATGTCTAGAATTTATTTAGGATGAGTTTTTATCTCCTTACCAATTATAAATTCATCTTCATCTAGGATGGATGTGGAACTATGCAATGGGTTCAACCTTAATGGACACTTTGGTTACATACCTTGTCCTGAATGCCATATAAGACCAGTATGCTATAAGATAGCCTCTTATTTTTGTAATGAATTCCATAGACAAACATAGGGAAAATTAAGGGGGTATGCCAAGAATCAATATATAATATTCCACTGATATACTTGGGTAAGAATGCAAGGCTAAGCTTACATTCTTGATGATTCTAGATAGCTTAGTAGAGATTCTATCAAGCTATAGAACTCCCTTAATTTTTGGCTTATACTTGAGGCTACGTTAGTCATCTATGTCCTTTGGCATTATCAAGGTGCTAGCCCTACTATCTACCAAACAATTATGCATTAAAGAATTGCCAATGATTACTAAAATATAAAAGGGAGGAAGCTTGACTACCTTACCTGATTATTCTCCAATAGGGCCTTTAGCTATATTGGTGAGAAATTCATTCAATTTTCTTGACTACTACTTAGTGGATATCTTAATATTCATTTTATACAACCATTATTAAAGAATATCTAATTGACTAGGCATGGATAATATGTCCCATATAGACATACTATTTTTATATTTCTTCATATATTCAACAATGTTGATGGGTGAACCACCAGCCTTTGATTGTGCCTTAGGAGCTACCACTGTCATTTGTTAAACTTGTGAATTTTGAAGGACTAAGACATCTCTATAATTTTAGTTCTGTGAAATTATTGGGGCCTTTGGAAAGGGAGAAAGTATAACTATATTGTAAATTTAAGGAGTTGTGATAAGAGGTTCCTAACTATCACCCATATTCCTCCTTTTGAATCTTGTGTTTGCAACCAATGGAACATAAGCATGGCTAGAACCATCATATTAATTGAGTGCATAACACTCTTCTTGCTCATAATTTACCATTGTGTCACCTAATTAGTTTGGTCTTTGATTAGGGTTCTAATCATATTGAAGCTCATCTAGTCTAGTTATCATGGGTGCCTCTATAGTTTAGTCCATAAGAACCTGGTTGTACCAAATTTTTTTAGCTTGATGCCATTGATAATTGAAAGCTTGGGTGAAATCAGTGGTTAGGACTATAGTTTTCCCAAAATATTAATTCCAAGGCATAGTACCTTCATCTTCTTGAGCCATGTTATTATGAACTAGGACCAAGGTATCATAAGTGTTTACAAAATTAGGATTCTAATTATTCTATCTATTGTAACCATACTATCCTTGTCCTTAATTTTGATATTGGCCTTGGATTTGGTAGTTTCCTCTATATGGTGGTTTATTTACCTATAAATCCTATTATTGGGCTTGATGTGAACCCTGATAAGTCTTATTGTATTGGGCTTGATACCTTTTCAAATTGACTAGTTCATTTCCAAAAGATTGGAACATGTTTCTAAGCTCTTGGATTTCCTTATTTTTTGAGGGACTATGAGATCCACTAGTGAAATAATTTTATTTATATGGTGAGGGTATAGTAGAAATTTTTGGTGTGGGGAGAATGGCATCTAGTGAGGGAATTATGACTGGAGATGGTCTGATCTCTAGAAATAGAGGCATTGGGGGTCTAAGAGTAAGCTTTCTAGCTTTGACTAGACAATTGTATACCTTATTGGCTACCTCATAAGCATCTAGAAATATATTTCCCCCATGGATTGGATCATCACATCTATCTCACTATTTAAATCCTTTAAATATTACAAGAAAGTGAAGTCAGGGGTTGGTATGACATAAACTGGGATTCTGTCCCAAGTTTTTTAGAATCTTGTGTTGAAGTCTTGCATGAATTTATGAGGATCCCTTTTGATTATAGTTAATTGCTCTACAAGTGAAAAATGGTCACTCTTATCTTTGAATCTCTTACACAAAACTTCCCCTAATTGGTTCCAAGTCTATATAGAATTGGGAGTTAAGCCTCTATAATAGTCTAAAGCTTTACCTTTAAATGAGATAGCTAGCAGTCTAAAGGCTATATCTTCCACTATGACATTTGGATATTATAAAAATTAGCTATGTCCATGAGGTGCACATTAGGAGTTGTGTCTTGGTATCTGGTGAAATAGGGAACACTTGTGAGGGTTACTACTGGCATAGGGTCATACTATGGTAAGTTAAAAGGGCTTTGGCCATTAAATACTAAAAAGGTTCTTGGGATCATTATGGTAAGAGTGGTTATCAAGGGTTTGTTTGCAAATGTATACCTGGGGGTTGGTCTAGGGAAAGGGTTCCCTATGTATGGTAAATTATTGGGAAACCTTAACCTCTTAGCTGAATTTAAAGGGAGTTTGATACATTCAAAAATAGTAACTTTAGAAGCTAACCTTGTACTTAATTTTGGGTTAAAATAAATACTACTGGTCTAATACCAAATTGATTTCTTAGAGTCCTTATAGACTGGAGTCTCCATATACCATCGTATGTAGATATCACCACTACAAACCTAATTAAACATACATCAAATTTGACCAATTATCTTTAATGTAATTGAGACATATGTGCCATCAAGTATAAAAGAAACTATTATGGACTAAAATCATACCCTTGGGAGAATTTATTAGGGCTTCTCTCAACTGAGTCATAAAATGGTAATAACCTTAGGCTATGGGTATCCTATGATGGGGCTGAACCTTTGGAGTAGGCCAGTTCCTCTTTGATGCTCATCTAAACTAAAACTAAGCCTAGCACTTCAAATGAAAAGGGTTAGAAGGGGATGAGGGATCCTAATAAATCTAATAGGCGATGTACCAAATTTAAACAAGGATTTAATATGCATAGGGCAAACACTAAAGAATCATAAGATAATACTGGTTCACATAATCTCAAAAATATAGCCAACTATATTAGTATTTCATAAACTAGGTTTAGGGAGTCATATCTAAAAAAAAGAGGAGTTATAAGACTCACTAAGGGTTTATATTTATGAAAAAATGAACACTTAGACCTGAAACTAGATTCAAGACACTTAGAAATGAGCAAGAAAGAAGGATCGAAGGCATGGAAGATTCTCCTTCATAATGCAATGGTATGCATACTTTGCTAGACATAGTTCAAAGAGATGAGATAGGTAAAGAAAATATTTATTTCTTCAAGAAGTTTTTTATACAATTTTTATAGGGTGTATCCTAGTTGAATGAAAGTCTCTAATTGCACATGGACCATAGATATTTCATACTTATTCCTTCCATCTTGGCTTTTCATAGGCCCCCTCGATCCACTGACCATTTAACCCTAGTTAAAACCATATCTCCTTGGTATGATGAAACATGTGCCATTAAATTACCTAGGATTACTTTTTGAAATTCAATGATGACTTCTTAGAGCCTAAAATTGACATTTGTGTGAATATTTTCCCTTTTCTAGTCACTTTTCAAGTCTATAACTTGAAATGCAAGAAACATCACGACTCCAAACTTGTCAGGGAAAGCTCCTTATATCATAAGGGATAAAAAACCCTTTCGATCCACTGGTTGTGTGAGCTTCTCAAATGTATCTATAAAATTTTGAAGTGAGATATTTTGCATGGTTTTATATGACATCCATATACCTATCATGGGAAAATAACCTAAACTACTTGGGGGCCAACTTTTCACATTTGTATCTTCTTATACACTTTGTCATATGAGTTGGGACTTAGTGCATATGATATTTATATAATAATAAATAAACCCCATTTTATCTGCTATCCTACCGTTGATACTCATTTGATATGTGGCCTTGTCAAGATGTTCACTTAGCATTGCTTGGACCTCTTGAAAAATGGCTAAGTATGGGAAAGCAATGGAATTTAGTTGAGAGGCCAACTTTATGTCTCCATAAATTTAGATCTGCTCTAGTGAGGAACCTGAAACTTGGAACATATAATCTTAACACAAGAGTGGAAAAATCCATATGACCAATTTTACCTAACTCATCCTCACATGGCAATGGCGATGTTATCAAAGTACCTATTTTAGATTCTCTACCATTAGACTAGAATGTCTAGATGAACACAATGAAGAACTATATGAATCCCCTACTTTCCATTCTTGATCTAAGTATCCATGACCCCCTATGGCCCTCTAAAATTCTAGACCTATCCTTTGAATTTGATGAATTACACTTTAAGTGAACTTAAAGTGTTTCAAAGGCTTTAAAATTAGTATGGTCATTTTGTTCCCTCATCTCATTCAGAATCTTTCTTAGGTTTTCTTTAATCCATGTTTGATTTTTTTAGGATAAATCTCTATATTTAGGCCAAAAAAATGGCCAATAGTTAATATTTGGATGTATAGGGACCTAGTATGTGGATCTAAGGTTTGAATGAGGGATATTTAGAAAAAAAATTAAATTATATTAAATTAAGAAAATAATAGTATAGAATTGATTTAAATGAGTTAGGTTGTGCCAAAAATAAATAAAAAATAGAAGTTTGTAACCCTAATTTAGTGTACAAGTTTTTTGAAGGTAAACCCTAGGCAAAACCAAGGCTTTAAGCAATATTCAAAGTAAGAAGGGTTCACCAAATGTTTTAACTATTTATGACTTAGGGTATGTAATTATTATGTTGTTAAAGGGTTGAGTAAAGTAATAACTTGGAATGAAAATAAGAAATAATATATTTGACTAGCATTTCCCAAAATAAGAAAGATTTAAAGAAAGAGTACTTATCTGAAGAAAAATAAGTATTTATGACTCAAGAGGCTAAAATAGGCTTGAAAAATGTCAGACACCTTTTATTTTATGAATATAGTTAAAATAATAATTTATATCCCTTATGTGGATAGTAGTGCCATGTGGTGGTAGTGTCCAATTATGACACTAGTTTCCCTGTTGGATGAGCTATCTAAAACTTTTAGGGAAGTGAATGGAGGTTTTAGGGGACTTTTAGGTGGTTTTATGTCTTCTAAAATCCTACTTATATCACTATTTTCACTAAATATCTTCTAAAATCATAATGAATACTTTCACACATGAAACAACAACCGAATCAAATGCAAAAGAAAGGGGAAAATTGGGTTGTGGGATATTAAAATCATGCAAAATAGAACCCCTATTATCCTATCCAATGATTAAATTAACCCCAATTCTAGGGGTATAAAATCACATGTATTTATCTCTTAGGTAACTTATATAATCAATGCACATAGTATGCTAGAATGAATTTCACTTAGGCCCTTATTTGATCAAGCACGCAATGTCTAAATGTAATAACTAAGTAGTATTCATAGTATTAAGTTATGCTATTGATTGATATTATGTAATTAAGTGACAAAATAGTAAGTTATATATGTAAAATTAATTTTGAGGGTATTTATATATAAGGATATTTTATTTGAATGTAAGACCTTGTTCACTAGCCAACAAGTCACAAAAGAAGGATAAAAACATAATAGAAGGCTCAAAGTAGGGTTAGGACCCAAAACATGGGAGAAAATAACCATTATAAACTAAAGCCATAATTGGACACTAGTGCCACATGGAAATACCTTATTTATAATGTATATAGTGTCCTAAGTCTTAAAAATAGAGTTAAGACCAATAATTATAGGCTAGGGACCCTTGAGATTGGGAGGAGGTGACTCAAGACCATTAGGGGTGTAACAAATAGGGAAAATAAGACATAAAAGGGTCAAAAAACCCAAAATGACAATGTTAAAAAGAATTGTATTCATAACTTAAACTTTCATGTGAACGAGAAACAAAATACATAGTACTTGTGGTTTCTTAACCAAATTAGGGTGTATAAAACATACATACTAGACTAATGGTCTTTATGGCCTTCCATTTGCAATATTCCCATCAAGGATGATCATAGGGTTTTACCACTTTAATTATGAATTATTGAGGTGATTTAGATAAATTTTAAAATAATAAACAAATCCCCTTATTGGTTTCTTAGGGATCAAACTTTAATTTCAATGTTGATCTTCTAGGTTTCTATAGGCCTAATAGACCTTCTCCAAGGGATCTTGGATTAGATTAGATGGTTCTCATCATGGTAAGGAAAATTGAAGGCTATAATCACTTTAAATACCTTCTTAAATGTTATTAAAACCTCATTTGCTCTTCTAAATCTCTTTTTCAATATAAGGTCTACATCTTTATGCCCATTCCTTTATCCAGACCTGTAGCTTCACATTCCACACTTAGACTTCTTTAAAACCTTATTCTTGAAGTGAATATCTTGTATGTAGATATGTAAACATGGTTTTAGAGAGATGATATATTATATTTATGTTTATTTAGGTATCTATTTAATGCTTTGAATGGAACACTCTAACTTGAGACCTCCATCATTCTACCATTTAGGTCTACATAGTCCACTAACAAACTAGTCAAGGAGGATTGTAGGTGATCTTTATGTTATGAAAGATCTATATGGATATGAGGACTATGTATATAATTTATAGATAAAATTTTTCACCTATGAAAATATTTTATTCACTTGATCATGCTCTTTTGTCACTCCAAGGCCTTATCAAATAGTAAGATATCCTCCATTCTTAGGCTTCTCAATACCATTTTCATGTTAGTGTGAAGTTTGGCACTATATAAACCTTGGGGGTGGTTCTTAATGACCTTTTAGAGTGTTATGGAGGTGTGAACATGAATTTGGGACCTAAAAATGAGTTCCCAAGTACATTTGACCCCTCTATGGATACTAATAACTCTATGCTTAACTCTGTAACCTACCTAATATGGAGCCCTTTTGCCTATTCAATGCCTACACATGAAAAATGAAGCTTGGAAATGGTGTGATAAGGTTGACATTAAATTTAAATAAATCACCCAATCCTTATTCTATAATAATTTCAAAAATGCCTACAAATATGGGAAAACCAACCTTATGGGTTTTAGAGGCACTCATTTCTTAAGAATGATTAATAAAGTTGAGGCCTTCAATCTCTAAACTCTTGCCATGGATTTGAATGGAATAAGGGACCCTATCATCCCATAATATAATTTGGTCCAACACTCTCTCTCCTCCATGAACCAATATAAAACTATTTGACCATCTTTACTTGCCTATAATTCAATGTATGTTTTGAATAGGTTTTTTACTTGTTTGGACCTGTAACTCACTTATTAGCATGGTTTGGGACCTCATGATACTAAAATAGGTTGTGATATGACTCTTTTACCTTGACCCATGCTTCAAATGATAGAGATGACTATGTGATCAAAATAAAAAGGTGTATACACAAATATTTTTAAAGTTTATCATTAATAATGCTTTATATCTTGTAGGAACCTATAAATCTTTGAACTCTCTAAGTGCATGCTTTAAAGAGTGCACTCCGAAATGGGTGGGAATACCATTGGTGCATTAAAATATTGTTGGCCAACTCTGTCATTTGATAAACCCATTACAAATCCCACTTATCCAAATCAAAAAATAATTCAAACCATATTTATCCACTTACTTAAGAAATTATCCTTTCAAATATCCCATAACTAAGAAAACTACCTATTTTTATACTAAGTCAACTAGGTCAACCTAGTCGACCTAATTTGAAGCCTAACGATAATTTTTTACTTAAAACTAGGTTTTGTTGGGTGACCTCATCATATAAATTTTTAGAAGGGTCAAGGATTATATATTTATATAAATACAATGCCAATGTAAATATAATATAAAGGAAAATTCATTTTCACATCATTACAATTCATAATTATGTTAAATCTGCATTTGAAGGAGCCATTGCTTAGGGTTTGCCTTGGAGGGAAGATAACTTATCTTGTGGGAGAGTCTTGGATGAAAAGTTGGATTATTTAAGCCTTGAGTTAAATTATATAGTGTGATAATTACAAATCCATGAAAAAATCTTGCAAAGAACCATTGGCCAAGGGAGAGATTGAGACTCAACAAGTTTACCTAAAGGTAAGTATTCCTAACTCTTGTTATTTCATTTAATAGATGGATATTGTATAAAGTAAATGTGTTGAATATATAAATCCTTGCTTATATTACCTATATACTTAAAATTAATATAGAAATTAGGTTTTATTTTATTTCCATCTTCCACCTTAGGTGATCTAGGCCCCCATTTGCCTACCATGATCCCTTGATTTGTTTTTTGTTTAACCATCCCCATTTGTACCACAAGCTTTAGTGAGCACTATATTAGTTTTATTTTATGTACTTATGCCTAGATTTGATTATTACATAGTATAATTTTACTAGAGAATTTAGAACCCTGTCTTTTGGTGTTGTGTGATAAGAGATCCCTTGTTTAGGTTTAGTGGATCCAATTCAATCAAGATCTCGATATAAATATTATTACAATATATGTTAGTTGATTATCTTATCTGATTTTGTATTTAATAAGTCAGATAAGATGTAGATTTAAATTAATTTGTTTCATAAATTTTGGTGAAATTTATGTGAATCTAACCCTTGATTTTTTCATTCATAGTCAACTAGATTATGATAGTTGATCCAGCCTTAACCTTTGTTTGTAGATTTAGTATCACAGTCAACTAGGTCACATTGGTCAACCTAGGTTTGTCCTCTATTTACAAGTTTCATCTCCAGTAAGCTAGATAACACTAGTAAGCCTAGTTATTTTTATTATTCTCAAAATTTTCACTTTTAATCAACTAAGTTGAGCAGGTCAACCTAATCCATTTTGGCAGTCCTTACATTTTTAGTTTTTAAAAAACTAGATCATTCTAGTCAACCTAGTTTTATTCCACTGTTTCTAGTTTTTAGCTTTATTCAGAATAAGTCAACCTAGCTAATCTTGTTTAAACTCTATTTTTTTAAAAAATTTTACCCATGCAAGACTCAATCAAGCCTATAAAATATACTCTATAATCATATCTTCAGCATTTTTAGTCAACTAATTAAGTTGAACTTGTTGACCTAGTTATATTGTTGAGGTTCACTCTAAACAAGATTCATATTTCCATTCTTATCAATTACCTAAATTTATTGTTTATGTCTTTTATTGAACAATATTCAACATTTCCATTTTTACACTATTTTTACCAATTTTTTAGTTCTACAAAATTGTATGACATAAGCAACTAAGTTGACCTGGTCATCTATGTTTGTTTTTGGCCTATTTTCACAATAGAATATATCAACCTACCTGATTATGTTCTATTTAGTTTTCAATTAGATAGAACTAGATGACCTTGTTCTATGTGCTTATTTTTTAGAATAAGAAATGAAATTTACTTTAATTTCTTAGTAATTAATCTCATATTTTTTTTTGTAAATATTTTATTGTCTGTTTACTCTCTAAAACAACAACTTGGTTTTTAAGAACACACTCTTTAGTTTACATGTACCTCAAAGTATTTTTCAAATGCCTAAGATTTCCATTTAAATCAAACTTTAAGAATCTAACCATCTATTTTATATTGTGGTTCATTAGTTAGTGATTATAAATGAGAAGTTACTTCCATCTTACCCTTGAAACCAAGTTAAGTGAGATATGGTAATATTTCTTCCTCCATAGTTGGTTTCCTAACTTTTAATTTTTCTTATATTCATAACTAAGTTGACCAACTTGACTTAGTTGGTTTCTAGACTATTACTTATTCATTTCTACCCAAGTAGGTCAACCAACTTGACTTAGTTAATTTCTAGATTATTACTTTTTCATGCTACCCAACTAGGTTAACCAAATTGAATTAGTTGGTTTTTAAACTATTAATTTTTATTATCTACCTAACTAGGTCAACCAAATAGACTTAGTTGGTTTCCATATTGTTAATTTTCTTATCCACCCAACTAGGTCGACGAAATTGACCTAGTCAATTTCTAGCTTACTAATTTTTTATTTACCTTTATTATACATTACATTTTTTGAAGAAATTAAAATACAAACTCAAAATGATATGGTGAATTTAACTAACCCTCTTAAACATCTTCATTCTCATATTCATCATAATTCTATATAAAATCAACATTTCAGTAATGTCCATGTTGACACTAGAACCAAAACTATGGGTCACCTCCTTCCAAAACTTTAGATCCACTTAATTATCCTAAAAAATTACCTATTATCAAGGATGAGAGTAATCTCAAATATACTTTTGAAATTATACTTTTTATCAGTGAAAACTCTCAACATTAATCAAAGGATCCCATAATCATCTATAGTCTCATGATGGGACCTTACCTTGATTGTCCATCTTCAACTACACATAACTTATCCACAAGTTAGAAACTCACCCCATGACTTATTCCATAACCTTTTCATCTTCCATACCCACTTCTTCTTGTATTCCTTCAACTTTATATACTTATTATTTTACCTTGCCTAGCATCTCAACTACTATGGTAGGTATTTCCTCAAATGACCCTACTCAAAATACCCATATACATACTCAAGTCAATGAAACCTCAAGTGCATATCAAGCCACTACTACTAATCAAGCCAATTTAAATATTAATCAAATTATATTATAAGATATGGACCAAATGTCTAATTTATAAACTAAAAGTACAAATAAAATGATACAAATGCAAAACCAACTTTTTCAATTTTGAAATCATCCTCAAACTACTCAGTAGGAAGTGAAAAATTAGGATGTCCACCCACCCCCACTTAGAATGCAAAAGGCAACCTTATACCTCAACCCCCACTTATAAACAATACATTTAAACACTTAAAAAATTACCTCTTAATTCTTTAAATTATAAACATCAACATAGGTGGTATTATTCCTAATATTACTTATAACAAATCCATTGATCCTGCTTTGGGTTTGAAAGCTTTCAGAAAGTTGTATAAAGATTAGATTAAGCTTAATAACTTTTATGAAACCAATATTTTAGATAAAAACTTTGAAAGTGATTATTTGGATTGGTATAATCAACACAAATCTGATACTATATCTAATTCAAAATATATAATTAATACATTGGTACAAAATTTTTAAAATAATGATCTTCTTGAAAATAATAGCTCACTTTATCAATTATAAATGATTAGAATTTGAAACTGTCCAAGTATTAATTATATGATGGAAATCCTTATCCAATAAATATAAACATAACATATCAAAATACAATCTCTTCCACTTATTGACCAATTCTCTCCATCCTAAAATAAAATATCATGTTAGGATGCTCTCTCCAAAATATTTAGAATAATCCCTCAACCTAGTCAAACGTCAATATTTTCTCATAAGACAATTTGAGCCTTATCATCATCCTAATGGAAATATAATGCTTATGAAATATAAAAACTAACATGATACCAATGATGGTGTTTTGAATAACTATGATTTCATTCACACTATCCTCCCAAGTGGTTAAAATTATGTTAATATTTCTCATTCACTTTCAAACAATACTTTCCCACAACTTAGTAAAAAATTTTCCCAAGTAAATAATGTATATCCTCCCAAACATATTTACATGGTAGAAATTTAAAATCATCTCCTTAGGCATTCAATATGATATCTTAACCTTAATCACCTTACCAAACATTGGTATGATCCACATAATTTTTTTTGGTATCATGAAAGCTAGGGCCATTTTCATGAGACTTTTTGCCAATTAATTAAATTTTCTCTTGAATATCTTCTTAGTCCAAATTTTGACCACAAAATCCTAGTTCATGAGCATCACCAACCTTATGAAGTGGTATCCAAGATTAAATAAAATAAAAAATATGCCCCTAATCAAGCTACCTCTCATCTTGCTATTTCCAAGGATCCTCTTCCTAACCATCAACCAAGTACTACTCAACTTCACACTACCAACCTATTGAAGCTTTTATTGATCTTAATGATGAGAATTTTGTCAATATGAAAAATATGAAGATAATAGTTTATTATATCGATCCTTATGAAAATTCTAACTATACTAATTTCCCAACTTTCCATACTATACAAGATTTTATCATTTTATGAAACCTAGGCATATGACAATAATTCAAATTTTTTTTAACAAAACCTTATCCTACATCCACTATCTAAAATGTTTCTAATAAAACAATACATGTGGATTCCCATTGACTTTCCATTGATAAAACTCTAGCCCTTATGTATAATCACATACTACTCAATCTGAATTGCCTAAAATTCTAATCAATCTACTTATTTGATTTCTTCACCATTAAAAAAATATAAAAAGAACCAAGCATCACCCCAAATATGTTACTAAAAACATTAACTAATTCAAAATAATCAGACACACTTCAAAAAAACACATCAGATAAACCTCTGTCAACTAATTGTTATCAAATTCAATTTAACTACACTTCTACCCCTCCTTTAATAGATTTTCTTCAACATTACACACCACTATTTGATATAGTTCTAACAAAATATGAGGAATGAGACCATATAATAGAAATTTCACATTCCTAACTCAAATTAATTTTATATAACTCATGAGGACTTATCCACAACATCATAATATAATACAAATTTTATTTGAAATAAAAATCCCTTGACCTCCACCTATGGGGCACAAAGCCACTTTATCCAGGTCTAATACTAGTATTCCTCAACAATGTGAAGCAATGTTTATACATGTTGACAAAACTACATAAAAATATCTCTAAATAAAAATTTCCATTAATTCAATGATTATTGATGAAACATTTCTTCATGTGGATTATAAAAATCTAAATCAATCTACTTATTCAATTTCTTCATTACTAACAAAACCTAAAAAGAACCAAGCATCACCCCAAACATGTTACTAAAAATATTACCTAATTAAAACTAATTAGACAGACTTCAAAAAACCACATAAGATAAACCTCCATCAACTATTTATTATCAAATTCAATTTAACTGCACTTCCACCCCTTTAATAAATTTACTTCAACATTATACACCACTATATGATACAATTCTAACAAGATATGAGGAATGAGATCATACAATATAAATTTCACGTTTCTCATCTCAAATTAATTTTATATAACTCATGAGGACTTATCTACAACATCATAGTAATATAATACAACTTTTTGTTGAAACTAACATTCCTTGACCTCCACCTATGGGGCACAAGCCACTTTGTCTAGGTCTAATGCTAGTATTCCTCAACAATGAAAATAAATGTTTATACATGTTGAAAAAACTCCAAAAAATTCTCTCTAACTCAAAATTTCCATCACTTCAATGATTATTGATAAAACATTTCTTCATTTGGATGATACTCCACTATTTATTAGTGTATAAATTTGTGATATCCAAGTCATGCATGCTTTGATTGATGAAGGTTTTGGAACTTGTGTTGCATATCTTAAATTTATTAATACACTTGGGTACGTCTAATGCTATCTTAAATCTACCCAAATTACATGCCAATGATATGATTGAAGACAAATTACTCCCCTAGAAAGTATTTTTTTATTAATATAGTCCCTCCTATCATTGTTTGCATAAAAGTTATGATATTTAATTTCCCATTATTATATAACATTTTACTTTATCGACCTCGGACCCATTGCATGAGAGTTGTAGCCTCATCGACATGCCAATGTGTTATATTTCCTCATAATGGTGTTATTTAAAATATTTAAGGAGGCACAAACCCTTTTAATTTTAAACAATTATAGGAATGTCATTTTTTCAAAATACGCACCATTTAACCTTTACTTGGCATTCCCTTTCATGTGTCTTAATGATTTAATTACCTGTCAACTCTATTAGAGTCCATAATGGACACCCTGAGTTTGTGGGAGATATCCTGCCTAACCTCTTAGATTTTGATGATGATGAACAAGATTAGATCAATTTGAAAAAAAAAACTTTTGATTTACCTTCACACATAATTACTTAACTACCTCCATCTTTACAACCTCGATCTAGATGAAAATTAATCATTGAGATTCCAATTACCATAACCAAAACTAAATAATATATTCCTCATGCTTCTTCAACTGATAATATCATTGACTCTTGCACTAATGATATTCATATTATTGAATATGATGATGGATATTCATTATATTTCCCCTTTTTAGTTGGTTGTTCTCAAGCTAAAAATGCATAAATACTTAGAAATTGTTCTTCCTTATAACATTCCTTTCATAACGTTAGTGTTATTGATGTACTTCCTTCTCCTTCTACTACACTTGAAATTATATATTCTTCAATTTTTGTTTATAGGTTGAATATGGAGCACACACACTCTAATTCTCAACTATTCACTATCTAATCTCTTTAGAGTATGCTTATTAATCATGTCATGACATGACCATATCGGTTCACAAGGTTTTTTGGTACTTCAAGCTTACTTACTTATTAGATGTTGGCCACATTATGAAAACTGGCATTGATATCATCTATCATAGTTATTGAGCCTAGTATAGACTCTACTCTGAGTTATCCTACTAATGGTGATGGCATATTACATTCGCCTAAGCTTGTTCCTTTACCTACATGATGGGTAGATGAGCCATATTGTTAGTTCCTTAATTTTTGGTCATTGGTCCAAAAATTATCATGCACATTAGAGGTTTTTAACATAGCAACAAGTATCTATTTGTACCTCTACCATAGATCATAGAACACCATAGTCAACCAAGACTATATGTACTTACTATTTTCATTGTAAATCCATGAATACCTTTATACACTGCAAGTAGCTTAGATAATACATTGATGTGATTCATTTAGAGAAGGCATAATCTACTGATAAGACTCTACATCCTCCTAATATTTTTCTTGAGTATATTAATAAACATGGGGAAGTCTATTAAATTTGGTATAAGTGTGATACACGTCATAAATATAGGTGTAGAGTCTTACAACATCACTTCTATGATTTTCCATGGCCTACACCATCACCTTCTCAATAATATACACAAGGTTGTTTATGGGAAATCTATGCTTTTAGTCACATTGGATCACCAGTTCCTCAAATTGATTAAAATTCATAGGATATACCACATACTCAGCCTTATTATTATAACATACCTATATTGTCCATTGATATAGTGTGATAGGAAGTCATCACATGTCTCTTAGTGAAGACATACAAAATTATGGTTAAGGCTAGTGTTTAGTTACAATAGGAATTATCAGATGTTATTGATGATGCATGTCATGAAATATATAAATATTTGTGAGCACATTATTTTTATATGGAATATAATGCCTCATATTTATACCTAAGTATTTTTTGATAGTCATATTTCATTGTAATATTTTTGATGCATTTCTTATATTTTGTTATCTCATCTCTCTTATCTATACTGAAATTGTTACCTTAATATTCATAATTGTTATTTTACAAATATTTACATATTAAATTACAATTTTTTCTTAAATTTAATTATATACTTTGAAAAAATTATATTCAACCTCTCTTGGAAATAATTTTCCTTACACGGATGTTTTTGTTAGATCACTTGTGGAATAGTATAATTATTTATGTGACATGGATCTTAGACCACACCCTAAACTATCCTATTTTTATCTTGATAAAATACAAATTGCATTGATCATTATAATAGTTACTATATGTATCTCTCATGATCACCATGTCTCCCATATATTTCCCTCATTTTAAGCACAGATATGGTTTGTCTTAATATTTCATACTTACTCATGGGCAAGTCTAAGCTTTTTTTAGGCTGACATAGTTTTAATTACTTATCTCTTATAACCAGAGGATAAGGTTCTTTGTATTAGTCACTTATGTCACTTATGTTTGGTTATTCTAAATCTATATAGAGGAGGAATATAAAAATCCATAAAATTTAAAATCCAAATTAATAAAATAGAAGGCAATGATAAGAAGGCAAAAACAAATACTCAAAAGTCAAAATTACTCCAAAATATGCAATTCTTATTTGGCAAATATCCTATTCTACTTGAAGCTTAAACTCCAAATTTAGCCTCATAATATATATAAGGTAAATTGGGGTGTGGTAGGCTAGTATATTGGGATAGGAGGTATCCTTATTATATTTAGTGCCACCTACTTTCTCACATAATTACCTAATCTTCATAGTAGACTAACAACACTATAAGGGGTCTTGAAGAACATAGAACATGTCACAATAAGGTAGACCCATTTTAATTTTTTCAATACTTAATATTCATGAGATAATTTATGTACTTCACTCACTATCCAACAAATTTGTGTCTACTAGCTAGAGTATATTAATTCTTTGTTGTCCAAACAAATTCTTACCATTTACACATTTGTTTAGTATGTATCATGTCTACTAAGGATTGATACAACATGTATTTAACACTTTATAATGCATTTTTCAATAAATATCATTCTTAATAATTCCCTAGATACATATTTATTCATATCTAATCATACCTCTTTGGTTATCCTTTTGTGAGTTGTAGTGTAAGACCTTGGATAGGACTATATCTTCCTCACAAAATTTCTTTCTCTCTTATGTACAATTTCCATTTGTATACCTCATTGGTTATCCTTTGTGATTTTTAGTGTAATACCTTGGATATGATTATGTCTTCCTCATAAAATATTCTTTCCTACTATATAAACTACATGCTATATTTTTGTCCCAAAATAACTTTAATATTTTACACTATTGACTAACACAAACCATAAGTTTGATTTTTAACTCTTATTAGCAATTTGATTTCACATTTTTCATATCTCACTTATTTACATATCTATGTTTCCATGTATTTGTTTACATTTTATATATTTACACATATTTGTCTACATATCTTTATTTACATTGATATTTATTATTTTTCATATCTTTATTTTCATACCTTACCTTACATTGATATCTTATTATTTACATTATTTAATTTTAATTTACACTCTAATCATGTTTGAAATGCATTGCCTTTTACAAAAAAAATGCTTTATCTTTTACACCTTGATTTCTAATTTTCATTTATCCAAAATTTTCATTTTCAAATTTATTTATTTATCATTATTTTTGACCATGTATTTGTTCACATTTTATAAAAAATAATAACACATACAACATACATTTCCCATATAATATATAAAGATCAGACATGTGTTATAAAGAAAATAAATAAATTCATAACATCCATGAGTCATAAAAAATCTCTCTCACACACACACACACACACACACACACACACAGAGAGAGAGAGAGAGAGAGAGAGAGAGAGAGAGAGAGAGAGAGAGAGAGAGAGAGAGAGAGAGAGAGAGAGAGAGAGAGAGAGAGAGAGAGAGAGAGAGAGAGAGAGAGAGAGAGAGAGAGAGAGAGAGGAGGGCATGCCCATAACCTTGGAGTAAAGATGAATTTCCACCTAGCAGTTGAGACTAGATCAACCATGTAATTGAATCATATTTATAACCTGGTGAGTGTGAGTGAACCAAGTCACCTCACACTAAAAAATTGGTGAGGATGGATGATGAAATCAAGCACATATGAAATATTGGAAATATTGAGTGATTTAATCATCTCAACCATACACAAAATTGAACCAACAACTATAGTAGATTGGCTCAATATAGTTAGTAAAAGTCTAACCTTGTGGGTGGTGACAGTCCTCAAAAGTGTTTAGAATCTAAAATTGATTTATATTTTGAATTTTTAGGCAAACATTGCATAACATATTAACCTTATATATGTATCATGTTGGAACTATGTATAAAAATTGTACCAATGTATATAATTTTACCATAAATGTGTATTTGAATCATATAACTATGTGTTTTGACCAATTCAAAAACTATGTATGGAGAACATGATTCTAAAGCATGCCCCCACTATAAGTGGAGAAATAAAAAAAAATATAAGTGCCAATGTGGATAAAATGTTTCCAAAACATTCCCCCACTATAATATGGGTATGTTGAACACTAAATAAGTGTGGAGAACTATTTTCAAAACATGCCCTCACTGTATATTTAAAATTGTGAATGTGTGGAATCCATGCCTTTATGGCATGCCCAATAATGAATATAAAACCATAATGTGTGTGTAATCCATTCCTTTATGACATACCCCCATTGATATTCACCCCCTTTAAGGTGAGGTAGGAATAAAAATTGGTAATTACATCAACTTATAGGATAAGATGGCCATATAAATGTGAATAAACCATGTATCATATAGGAGAACATGTCTAGGTAAATATATCATTAAAGCACATATAATGTGATCATATAAAGGCCTAATATTCATGATTAAGACCATGGAAATGTATATATAGTAACAATAAAAGATCAACAATCAAATCAAGCACACACACAAGAACACTCAAAAGTAAGTCAAAAGGCAATGATCTAAGGAGAGTGAAAATAAGGGGCATGTTCAAATGACACAATCAAATGGACATGACTTAGTCAAATGTCTAAAAAATCAAGAATGACATATTAAAATGTCTATACAAAAAATAATGACATATTAACATGTCAAATAAGTAAAAAAGGCATGGGGGCTATAAATAGTAGAGCATATTCAAATGCTGGACAAACAAGGCAATATCAAGTCAATAAACTCAAAGAAGTACATAAAGGAAAACATAAGAATCCCACATAAACATATCATAGTAGCCCATGAATCAAATGTGTTAGCAAAAAATGTCAAGAAAATAACATATTAAGTATTATTTGAAAGATATAAACATGGATAAAGGCATGTGTAACTACATATATGAGCTCAAACATGATAATGTAAAGTGATCGTAGAATGATAAACCTAGAATTATCATGATCATAGAGGTGGATGCCCCCAACATCTTGGTGATGTGAGTAGAAGTAAATCTAAACATTTATAAGTGCATAAATCATGTATTTGTGTATGCCTATATCACACTCAAATAGAATCATGAAACACATGTACGTAGAATTAATTTATATGTTATCCATAAACATGAAAGTAACACACAATGCCAAGGAACTAATAGAATACATATATGTCAAAAATATTATTGTATTTTTACATGTTTTGATATTTTTTGTATTTTAAGATTGTGTAAGTACTATCTAATGATATTGAGATGAGAATTATTATCTGTGAAGAGTGGTACCTAAATATCACATCCTAACCAACATGTGACATATTTTTGCATAGAAAACTATAAATTTTATCATGTGCTTTTAGTAAATTTGTACTTGGTATCTTTTTTGTGGAGTTATTTTCCTTTGTTACTAATAAACATGGTTTTCTGAGTTTTGAGTTATATTTAGTAAAAAGTGGACTAATATGCAATGCAATAGAGCATGATTTAGATCCAAATATGACATTGCATTTAATAGATCCAACATAAAGATTGGATGCAATATATTTATTCACATGTGCCATGCCATATTCTAGAGATATAAATAATTTCAAGGTACATATATTGAATTCATAAGTTGGGTCAACTATAATAATTTGACCTTGCTTGACATCTATGCAAGGTTTAATGATTTAATGATTTGAGGAATTATTGGCAATTTATTCATATGAAGGCACACATTTGACATTACCCTTTTTAGGTACTTTTTGTTATTTTTGTTTGTGTTCCTTTTGTATCATGTTTTGATCTTATTATTGTTTAGACAAGATATCTTGTTCTATTTTTTCATTTATCTTAGATTTTATTTCATTTTAAGGCTCTTATTATTTTGCATTGGTCAAATGTATATTTAAATGATTTTCATTAGTAGTACCAATATATCCCAAGCCTTGATGGTCATTTTGGTCATATATAGAAATAGGATGAGTGAAGCCTTGGGAATGTTTACCCAATCCTTGAGCATGATAACCAAAATTTTGTAAATATTTCATTCCAAAACCATATTTTTTGGAAAACCGAGTATCATTATTGAGAGGTAAATTTTTATCCTTTTCTTGATCTAATTTTTCTTTTTGAACCTTTTCTTGCTCTATGTTTTATATTAGTAACTATTTTTTTCTCTAAATTTTCTTTGGTATACACATTTGTTGTTTTGGTACATATTTTTAGGATAGGTATTCTTAATGTGAATGGTTTTATTAAGTGATGTATCAATTATTATATCACAAATATCTTTTAGACATTGGATTTTGCTTTGTAATGCAAACAATGTGTATGATGCCCATGCATTCTATGATATGCAAAATAGTATTTGGATCTCCTTATAAGATGTGGAGGTAATTTGATCACTTTGTCTTGAATAATTTACCTTAGTATTTCCCTTGTTGTCTTAGTAACCATTGGAATAATATCTAGATCACTTATCTTAGATGTCTTTTATTTTAGCTTTGAATTTGGATAAGAAACCTTGTTTGGCACAACATTGGTAGATGAGGATGAAAACACATGATTAACACTACCATGCATTTGATTCTATAGGTATGTAATTTGATTTTTCAAAAATGTGATCTTTAAACTAAAATTATTTTGCCACTCTTATATTGAATTTATAATAAGGATGATTTTATCTTATAAGGCATCATAAGCATAAATCCTAGGTACCTCAAATTGAACATGCATACATACACCATCTACCTTACCCCTTGAAGAAATGATAACATGGACCTAGTTAGAGGGATGATAGCTATCAAACCTCCTTAGGGTTAGGAGGAAGAAGCTCAATACTATTGCCATGAGAGTCGTAAAGAGAGCTTAAATTTTGATTTTGTTTTAAAATCCTCTCATTATATATTCCTTTTAATTGATTTCATCAGACATGAAACATAATAAGTAAAAACTATTATGATTTAATGTAACATGAAGTATCTAAGAGATATATCCATATTAAAAATGTTTATAGAAAAGGAGAAATTTTAATTTTTTATATTTTTAACACTTTAAAATCATGATTCAGAAAATAGTAAATCAGGAAACCCTAGGTCAAGTAGGGTTTTGAGACCAAAGGTCAGGGTCACCACAATATTAAAAATGAAGAAAAAGTAATATAAATGGATTGGATGTGAAATTTTGGAATATGAAATAGGTTTTTTTTAGGAAAAATAGGAAATAAGATAAACCCCCAAAAATGGGGAAACAAAATTACAATGTATGGCCTGTAGGTCTAAATTTACTATTTTATCCCAGAAAATAGGTTTTTTATATCAAGATAATAATGAAAAACCTTTGAAAAATGTGATATTTTATCTATTATGAATTATAAATTGGCCAAATAATAGAGAATGTTTCACATATAAAACACTAGAATATTCTTAATAAAGAATCAATTTTTTGATAAAGTAGGAATTTATTTTAGAGATATGAGAGAGGGTTTGAATAAAATATTATTTTTTATGAAACCTATAAATTAATTAAAAAATAATTACACCATTCACCTTATATGCCAATATTGACTAAAAATAGTAAATTACAAAAATTAAAAAATACGTAGAAAATTTTGATGAACAAAAAGAGGTTTTTTAGTATGTCAACCTGAGTAGAAAATACCTTGGATTAATTTTGAAATGGATATATTTTGAGTCCAAAATGTTCCAATCAAATAAGAATCATACTGCAAGTGATGCACACCTTCAACCCTTGTAACCAAAGGAGGGGAAAACCCTAGGGTAATGTTTCAGATCTAAAAATCCATCAAAATAAGATAAAATACTAGGAGGCTTGGAATCCATAGATAAGAAAACATGTGCATTCACATAGATCACGTTAACTAAATGTTTAACCCCTAAAATCTTGATTAGGGAATCTAAGTTTAAAGGGAATAGAGGAAACCTAAAACACAAGGATGAAAAACAATATCTATAGTAGGATAACTATTTTTGAAACTCATATAGAACATATAAATCTATGGTGAAGGGGTATTTAGGGTTCACGTCAGGTTCACCAAATGCTTAACCCTAAAAATCTATGGTGAAGTGGTGTTGAGGGTTAAGAATATAGAAATGAATAAACATAAGGGTGATAAAATAGATTTATAATAGATAATCATTTATGAAACTTAGATATAACATATACTAAATTTATTATACTGAGATATGATAGAAATGGATAAGTATAACTATGATATATTGCAATGATAATGAAAATTAGTACATAGTTGATTTTGATGCTAATACACATCTAGATCTAGAATAGGCAAGAAACATACTAGAAGAGTATTTTAGAATAGTCATCTAATTATGGATTTAGTGTCTTTGTAGCTTTAAACACTTATGCCAGCCTTATAGGGTTGTGTTGACACTAGTGTCTAGGTTAGATGTAGGTTTACTATATAGAATACCTACTAGAATAGAATGTAACCACCTAGATACTTTTGAATTTTCATTCACCTTCACTCTGATGCATTCAGATCTGGGTCATAAACTACACTTCTTGTTAAATAGAAAAAACCCTAGTTCTTCCTCCTCATAGTGGTTATGAGAAAAATGGGTTAGTTAGCACATGGTGTTGATCTATCCCAAAAACCCCTCTATTAATGAGAACTACCTACATAGCCAACACTTTGAATAGGGCCTCAAAATTATGTAGTTATCCCCTATGTTTTGGGTTGTATGTGAATCATGAAATATGTGGAAAATAAGTATAATAATGATCTAACTTATAAATTGGAAAATTGGGTTCTTGGGCTACTCATTTGGTACTTCAGACCTATTTATGTGTTGTTCCTATACTAATATGAAAATGGGATAAAATAGGAAAGCTTTTTCTTTATTGAGTTCTTGATTGAATGCTTTTGATAAGTTGCCTTGGCTTGTGCTAGGTGAGGAATGAATGAGGGTTGATATTATATTTATACCAAACCCTTTGAAGAAATAACTCAAATTTAATAACTTAAGATGACCATTAGGATACATTTCATTTAAAAATTAGATGACTTTAGGAAACTAAAAGCTTGTGTTAGAGCAGGACACTTGCATCGATGTAGGTGTTTATTTGGGATACAAGTATTAAGGGAGAAAGAAAATAGGTACATTCTTAGTAATTATAGAGGCATAAGATACGTAAGTTTTGAGAATTCTAGGTAAGATAAATGCCTATATCATAAATATAATACTATTTAGACTAAGAGATAGGCCAAGGGGCATAATAAAAAATAAATGTGAGACTTATAGAATAAAAAAGGTCTAGAATTGAGAGGAATAGCCAAGTTCTGGATTGATCAAGTGTATAAGACTAAGGTAATATATAATTTAGAAATAGTGTCTAAGTTTCTATGTTCTTTCTCTAAGCACCATACCTTATTACACCTATGTGACATATGATGATCTTTGAATGGGGTATATGTATACACATAATGTTTTTAAACTTTATCAATTACTTATACTTTATCTCTTGTAAGAACCTATTAAGTTTAGATCTCTCTAAGTATACACCTTAAAGGGTGCATTAGGAAAGGGGTGGGTAGAATACTATTTATTCTCAAGATTGATTTTCAAGTCTATCTTACTTAAACCCATTACAAATCCCACTTATCCAACTCCCCAAGAAATTCAAACCTCATTTATGTTGAGCATGGTCATTGATACCTTAAGTTATCATTAATGTCAAAGAGAGCATATAGTTCTAGTGAATGAATGATAAATAAGTTGTGTTTGATATATTAGAGAAATATGGCACATTTTTAGGTCTATAAGGACAAAGAAGAAGTTATGAGGCATCCATATATGTCTTGGTAAAGTTCTAGTGTGTCACTTGATCATTTGGAAAGAGAAACATGTATATTATAGCTTAAGAGAAACTAGACCATCACTACACATCATACAGATATAAATAAACTAGAAAGTTCATGCATTATATGTAGGTACTCAATAATTCAATTGAGGTCAAATGATTTCATGGAGATGTTGTCTATAGTGCCAAGAAGGTACCTTGAAGATTTAAACTATTTTGATGTTTTATAGCTCAAGTTATAAACCTTAAAATTTTCTCTTGTAGACTATGATGGGCTAGGGATTGTCAAGTTTAACTACATTGAAGTCTGAGGTCAAAATAGTCTAGACAGATCTAACAGTGAGCACTCAATTGGATCTAAGATCAATAGTGAGCATTTAATTTGACCAAATAATGATCTACCAAAGTGCATGATATTTTTAGTTGTGATCTAATGGTATGTATTTAGTCAATATGTTAAATGATGCTTAGAAGATGTACGTGGATGCCAAGTGGAGGGAGATCATTGGAGTCAACTAGTTAATGTGCGTAGAAGGCATGTGGGAATACCAAGTGGCATGATCATAGAAGTGTAGATCAATGATCAATGGTGAGTGATGTAAGATATAGACCAGGATACTTAGAGAAGATAAATAGTGTGTACTTGTCCAAAGTTGTCAAAAATCATGAGATGAGGTTAAATTGCTTGATGTTTAACATTTGCTCAATGATTGTTAGAATTTGAAAATTTAAATTAATGAGGTAAAACCATTGCTTAGTTTTTAAGATATATATTTTTATCTAGGATGAATTTTTCGATGTAGTAAAAATAAAAGTTTTAAATGACTTCAAGGCACATCCATATATTCTAGTTATAAGGTTTGAATGTTTATATAGTAAAAGTTATGGATATTCAAATTTAACTATTTATTCATTCATGGTTTTTATATGTACAAAATAATGTTTGAGCAATTTGTGCTTTAGCAAAAAAGTGTTTGGTAGGAATAATCACCTGAAGATGTCTTATAAGTCATATAAAGTGGATCCATGTCCTTAAAAGTGATATTTTGTTCTTAATTTGTTTAATATATTTTTAAAGGGGAAATAGGTCTCCATGAGACCTATAAGGGCTACTAAAGCCTAATTAAAAGGCTTAGCTACTTAAGTGCGACCCATGGATGCTATGGCTAACCTAAGAGGAGGGTATTAAGATATGTAGATTTATTAAGGGTTAAGACAAGTATTATGGCTGACCTAGAAGTTGATATGAATGAAGACTCTATAAAGAGTGGAAACCAAGGCAATAGTTTTTAGATTTGACTGTGGAAAAATTGAAAGAGAAAAAGATAGAGATGAAGGAAAAAGATCAGAGATAGTGTGCTCAATAGATGGACTAAAGTAAATAGCAGATTAAGGATGAGAGAAGAATCATAGAGTGATCCAAAAGGGGTGTTTGGATGCATTTATTGTATGAGCAATTTTGAGTGTGTGTGATGAGTTAAAAGATAGGTGTTAAACATTGTTTTTCCAATTAGATTGATCTATATTTAGAGTTATAAATTTGTTGATTTCATAAGGTGTTGTGTGGGTACTCAACATCTAGAACAAGTGGGTGCTTGTTCATGCTTAGGGGTGAGTGCTCTTTGTGAAGTGGGTGCTTCACTAAAATATATCATGTTTGTGATCATCTTATAGGATAATTAGTCCATGTGTTTTTAGGCTTGAGAGTGGGTTTTATTCCCCAAGAGGGTTTTCCATCTATATCTTGTGTTATGTGTGTGATATTGAATCATATAACTTATTAATTGTTATGCACATCTTGTATGCTTTATAAATAATTGTGGTAATTGATTATGAGTTTGAAAGGATTACAATTAAAGTGTGAAATATCATGCATCATTTATTCACCCCCCTCTTAGTGATTGTACCTCCAACAATTTATCTACTTATATAATAAATTATCCATTTAAATAGACCCTAAATAATCAAACACTTTATTTTTATACTAATTTAGCTTGGGTTGACCTTGTTATAAGGATTAAGCACACATTATAGAATTAGGTCATCTTAACTGACCTAGTTTGAGGACTAATAATAAATTTTTCCTTAAAATTAGGTCATACTAGCTGAATTCATTAGATAAATCTATATAATTTTTAAAGCTTATCCAATGATATAGATAAAAGGACCACTTCAATATAATAGAGAGGAACATTCATTTTCTCACCATTATAGTTTATAATTCTAATAAATCTACATTTGAAGGACCCATTACTAGGGTTTGCCTTTGAGGAATGATATGTTGTCTTGTGGGAAAATATTGGATGCAAAGTAGGATTATTTTAGCTCAGAGATGATTTATATAGTGTGATACTTACAAATCCACAACAACCTTTTGCAAAACACCATTGGCTAAGGGAGAAATTGAGACTCGATAGGTTCACCAAAAGGTAAGTATTACTAAATCTTGCTATTTCATTTGATATATAGATATTATATAAAGTATTATGTGTTAGATGTATAAATCTTTCCTTAAATTACCTATATACTTAAACTTAGTATATATAGGGTTTTATTTTTTTTCCTCCTTCCACCTTAGGTGATATAAGTCCCCATTTTCCTGCCATGATGCCTTGATTTATTTTGTTTGTTTAGCCATCTTGATTTATGCCACAAGCTTTGGTGAGCACTAGATTAGTTTTATTTTATTTACTTATACATAGCTATATTTATTACATAGTATTATTTTCTTAGAGGATTTTAAACCCTATACTTTGGTATTGGGTGATAAGAGACCCCTTAGTTAGGTTTAATTGATCCAATTTGGTCATGATTATGATATAAACTATAATAAAATAGATGTTAGTTGATTATATTATCTGATATTAGATTTAATAAGCTAGATAATCTATAGATCTATCTTAATTTGTTTCATACACAAGGATATTAATGTCACATGGTAATTTTTTATATAGGATTTATAAGTGCACTATAGTAGTAATGTGATGAAGAATTATTTCAACTAGTTGGAAAAGCTATGATAAACAAGGTTAGTCTAGGATTATATTCATCAATTCCAAAACTTATCCCTGTAAGTGAGAAAATTATAGATGATAAATTGAGTGACCTATTTTTTGGTGGTATCAAGGAGTACATTCAACATGAGGTATACATATTTAATATACTAATGTATCTGATTTTATTAACATGGAAAATAGTGTCAAGGAAAAATTATTGTCCAAAAAGAGGTCAAAATTCATTAAAATTAGAGATTGTATCACTTTGAAACTATCATTAGATCAATATAATATGTTGACACCTTAAACCATTGAATAAAAAATGGAAAAAGGGTTAGGTTTTAATTGTTATAGGAAATACAGTCGAGGATATAAATGTGCCAAAAAAAGTTATCATACATTGAGGTTGCCAATGAATAAGAAAATGATGAAGAAATAACATTAAAAGTTATTGATGAGATATAAGATTAAATATATGAAAAACCAAATATTTATATCCATGTAGTTTCAAGCTATAACACCCTAAAAACCCTTAAGGTAGTGGGTTTATTGAAAAAATAAAGAGATAGTGTTGATTGATTTAAGGAGTACTCACTACTTCATCAATAATAAGTTGCCTATTGTTTTAAACCTAAAAATATAGATTATGGAATCTAGGGTTAATGGGGATAGAGATAACCTAGGTCACTAGGGTGATAAATTATCTCTATAATAGGCCAATTATTTGTGAAACTCAAGTAGAACATATACTAAATTTATTATACTAAGATATGTTAAAAATGAAAAGTACAACTATGATAGATATTTAAAATGATAAATAAATAAGATACTTATATGGTTTTAATGATCATACATATATGTATCTAAAATAGGTAGGAAGTAGGTTGGAATATTATTTTGGAATAGTGATTAAATTCTGGATTAAGTGCCTTTGTAGCCATAAAAATTTACATAAGTTTAGGACAATTACATCAATGCTTGTGTCTAGGTCATACGTAGGTGTATTGTATAAAATACCTATTAAAATATGATGTAACCACATGTACACTTTAGTTTTTTTATTATCATCACTACGGTGCATTTAGATCTAGGTCATAGATTGTCACTTCTTGTCAAATGATCAAAACCTAGTTCTTCATCCTCATAGTGGTTATGGAAAAATGGGTTAGTGGGCACACCGTATCAAGCTACCCAAAATACCCCTCTGTCAATGGGTGTTTCCTACATATATAATACTCCAAAGAGGAGATGAGAACTATGTAGTTTTACCATATGTTTTGGATTATGTGTGAATCATGTAGTGTGTGATAAATAAGTACAATAATGACCTAACTTGTAACTTGGAAATTATAGCTCTTAGGATACTCCTTCAATACTTTAGACCTATATATGTTTTTTAACTATGATTTATATGTAAATAAAATAAAATATGGAAGCTTTGCTTGATTGAATAATTTTAGTAAGTTTCCTGGTGAGTAGGTAAAAAGTTTCTAGTTTTGTGTTAGGCAAGAAATGAATAAGGGTTGATCTTATATTTATACCAATCCCTTTAGAAAATATATCACATAATAGAACCTAGATAAACCATTAAGATGTGTTTCATTTAAAAATTAGATAAATTTTAGGGCACTAAACACTTGTATAATATCATGACACCTATATTGACGCAGGTGTATGTCTAAGATGCAATTGTCTAGGGAACAATAAAATAGTTACATGCTCAAAACTTGTAGAGACATAATATAAGTAGGTTTTAGGAATTATGGGAAAGATATAAGGCCTATGTCATCAACATAAGATTAATTATAATAAGAGATAGGCCAAAGGGTACAAGAGAGTAGATGCAAGACTTGAAAAAGTAGGAAAGGTCTATAACTAATAGGAAAAACCAAGGTCTAAATTTTTCAAGTGTGTAATACTGAGGTGCTATATAATTTAGAAATATTGTCTACACTTGTGTGCTTGAATGATTTTGTTTATACAAATCCAAAATTTTAGGTCATGATTTTAGACACTCATATTTGGTATTAAACACTTGAAAATGTTTCTTTTAACCAAGCCTTATTATACATGACTTATGAATACATAACTATCTCTTATTGACACTCTATACTAACCACTCTCTTATCTAAAGACCCAACTTTCCTAAAATTATTGTTATTTAAACAAAATATTTCCGTAGTCTCTACCTAGGAAAATTATTATATTAATTAAACTCTCTTGATCTTATATTAGTGTTTCTTATGTTTTGGACACCTCTATCCATAGTTAAATAAATCCAATTATAGGAGCTATCTGCCTTGGATGGATGTGCCTACGTGTTATTTAATGACTATTTCCCTAAAATAAAGTCCTTAATTTAGGTTGTATCATATGTTTTCCACATGAGTTTATAATTAAATCACCTAAGGAGTTAGATATTTATACAAAGCTTAAGTATATTCCTATTTAGCAAGCATCTATCTATCATTGGCAAAAATTTCACATGAAAGTAATTAAAACCCCTCAAATGAGAAGGTCATAAGCCAAGTATAAATACCATTTCAAGGTAAAAAACATAGATTATCAAGTGTGAAAATACATATATAGGATTTCACATCATGCTAATATTACATGAAATGTGAACACTCAAATATGTGGGAAAATTTTGTGATGTCTGAGTTCTCTTTAGAGTATTGGAACATAGGAAATGCCTAAACACTCAATCAAGGGTGCATGAGGTCATATAAATCCATCCTTTTTAACCCATTTTTTTAAAATCACATTTGTCTCAAGAGTGAAATCTCAGGTTTTTAGGCATAGTGAAGGAAAAAATAGTTATTCATGCAAGGTCAAAGAAATATAATACACATGAAGCAAAACCCTATAATATTCCCAATAAAGAATTAATTTTTTTGATAAAATAGGAATTTATTTTATAAATATGAGAGAGTGTTTTAAATAAAATATTATTTTTGATGATACATGGAAATTAATTATAAAATAAGTTTACCATTCACCTTATATGCCAATATTTATAGAAAATAATAAATTACAAAAATTGAAAAATATGTAGGAAATTTTTTTGGAAAAAAGAGATTTTTTAGTATACCAATCTGAGTAAAAAATACCTTGGATTAATTTTAAAATGGATTTATTTTGATTCCAAAATGTTCTAATCAAGGAATAATCATATTGCAAGTGTATGCACACCTTCAGCCCTTATAACCAAAGGAGGGTAAAACCCTAGGGTAAAGTTTCAAATCTAAAAATCTGTCATAATAAGATAAAAACCTAGGAGGCTTGGAAGTGATAGATTAAAAAAATTGCATTCACATAGACTAGGTTCACCAAATGTTTAACCCCTAAAATCTAGATTATGGAATCTAGGGTTAAAGGGGATAGAGATAGCCTAAGGCACAAGGACGATAAACTATCTCTATAATAGGACAATTATTTATGAAACTCAGATATAACATAGAAATCTATGGTGAAGGGGAATTTAGGGTTCACATTGAAAATTTTTAACCCTAAGAATATATGGTGAAGGGGTATTTAGGGTTAAGAATATAGAAATGAAAAAAATAAAAAGGCGATAAAATAGATCTATAGCAGGTCAATTATTTGTGAAACTCATAAAGAACATATACTAAATTTATTATATTGAGATATGATAAAAATGGAAAGTAAAAATATGCTAGATGTTGCAATGATAATAAAAATAAGTACTTATCTAGTTTTTATGTTAATATATATCTAAATCTAGAACATGTAGGGAGTAGACTAGTAGAGTATTTTGAAACAATCACCAAATTCTAGATTGAGTATCTATATAGCTTCAAACACTTACATCATCCTTAGATGATTATGTTAACACTAATGTTTGGGTCAAACATAGGTGTCCTATATATAATTACCATTAGAATAGGATGTAACCACCTAGATACTTCTAAGTTTTTCTTCACCTTTACACAGGTGCATTAAGATCTAGGTCATGAACTATCACTTTTTGCCAAATAAAAAAACCCTAATTATTCCTCCTCATAGTGGCTATCAAAAAATTGGGTTAGTGGGTACACAATGTTGAGATATCCTTAAATCCTCTTTCTTAATGAGCATTTACTACATAGCCAATACTATGAAGATGGCCTTAGACTTATGTAGTTCTCTCATATGTATTGACTTATGTGTGAATCATGAAATATGTGGAAAAAATATAATAATGGCCTATCTTACAACTTGGAAAATTGGGCTTTCAGGCTTCTCCTTTAGTAGTTTAGATCTATGTATGTGTTTTTCCTATGATTGATATGAGAATAGGAAAAAATAAAAAAGATTTTTATTTATTGAGTGCTTAATTGAATGCTTTTGATAAGTTTCTTTGGTTTGTGCTAGGTGATGAATGAATGAGGGTTAAACTTATATTTATACTATTAATGTGGGTTTTATGCAAACCCTATATTTAATGACGTAGTCTATAACATTTTAGAATATCAATGGAGGTGATCTCCATTCTAGGGCATGAGTTATAGGTATGGGTTGAACAATTGAGTGGTGGAATAATAGGTTGAACATGAAGGTTGTCAACTAGGTGTATGTGTGGGTGAGTGAAACCTAGAATAAAGTTAAAACCTAATTGAGTTAGATGGAGGGATCTTATTCTAAATTAGGTACATATTAATCAAATAAGATCCAAAAATGGGAATGGTAGGGTATAAAATAAATCTCTATGGTCCAAAAAAGGATTAATTTCTAGTTGGTCTCTTTGCAAACAAGTTTTTAAATACCAATGTTTATAGATAATAGTTGTTTCACACTCACATGCAAACACAATAAGAGGATATTGAGAATAACTGATATAGTAAAATCTAGGATCTCAACTAAAGGTTACTACCATTTAGAGTTACTATTTCACATGCTTATTTAGTAGATTGTAGCTTGGATCAAAAAGGTATCTAAGGAAGCTATGGATTACACGTAAAAGGCTATATTAATAAAATTCTTATGCACACTCAGAGAATTAAAATAGTCTCCCTAATTGCATGAGATCAATGATACTTTTTAATTGTCCAATAGCTAATGTACATATTTAAATAAGCATACATTAATAATAACAAAAAGTAATTATCCTTAAATTTTGCACTCTTCAAATTACTAAATCAAACAACCAAGAAAATAAAACATAGTTAATTACACAAAATTAAAATAGAAAAGTATTGGCACAGTTGCATGACAATCAAAAATACTTCTTCATGTATTGATAAATTTTACACCTATATGAATACAAAAGGATTACAATTATATATAGATTTCGGGAGGGGTCACCTCATCCCTCAAATCAATTCAAAATTCAAAGTTACATGTTAATAATTAGAATGTGAGTTCTAATTTATGTAAGGTCTCCATATATAATTACAATTGATCATAACTATATTTACAAAAAAATAGACTTGATTTTCCATGGTAATGTAACATTTGTATGATTATAAAAGTATTTAACTATTACATGCATATGCTACATAAATAGACTTTAGTTACATTAGTTAACTCTACATGTAACATACATACAAAATTAACCTTAGAAAACTAATATTTAGTTAAAATTGATAGTTGCATGGTTGAAACTAAAGTAGTAGGAGGAATACAAGTGGTCAATTGGGTCAAAATGGATGGTAGAGCCATATCCATTTTATTTTCCTCCAAATTTTAGTAGTTTTTATAACTGACATCATGTTATAACCTTATGATGTCTATATTTAGAAGAGATGGCCTATGTATTCTATTAGCTTGCACTAGAAAGCATGTATGTTTAGCTATGGTGGCCTTGAACTCCAAAAAAATAATATATATTTTCGTAACCTTCTTCCTAAAAAAACTAAGCTCTGATTCAATTTATTCTAATGTAATTCCTTGAAGCCTCTGATTAAAACTTATATAATATTACTAAAGTAATTGGTCAAAATTGACTCTACTTATTAACTTTCCTATAGAGTCGCTTGCTTGAGAGAGTTTCAATTCATCCATAATTTTCAATATTAGCTTTTTATGTTTGAAAACTTTGGAATGAAAGCTTATATGATTGCAACCCAATCCCAACCTTCATGTGCCTAGATGACCACCAAGTTGAGAGCATTAACTACCTCTAATGGTGTCATCAAATCTAAATGAATATAAGTCGTATTAGTTGTATACAATATAAGAAAATTTAATATATTTTTGTCTTCCTTAAAATAATTGAACAATTTTCTTGTCTCAATAACATGAGAAGATAACTCAAATCTTATTGAACTAATAAAATCTATGACATTTTATAACTAAAGGGTTGTGTTTTGAACATCATTTTCACTTTTATTAGGCACATGAATAATTTGTTGTTGTTCCTTTACCTATTTAAGCTCTTGCTTTAGCTCTCACCTAGCCTATTCAATACCCTCATGAATTTATATCAAGCTTCCATTTGAGTCCTACGTTAGGACTTGAAATCCTCATTGTAAGGAGACTCACCCAAAATGTTCTTTCTCTTTCACAAAGACAAAAAAACATGTCTCTCCTCCAAAACTAAACCTCTACAAGTGCCATCCTTAATATTCCTCTTTTTGAACTACTAAATGGTTCTTATGGATTTATCAAAGATAATATATCTATGGGAATCTATAATAAATGTAAATTAGGCCTTTGGGAAGCTTGGGCCTCTAAATTAGTATCCAACTGAGGAATCACCAACTAGGTGGGGTCAAGTGGCTGAGTGTCCTCAACAATATTCTTTGTTAGTAGGTCCCCTAAAGATTGCATTAAAGCTTGTGCTTGCAAGGGATCTATTAATGATGGCCAAATAATTTTGGCTAAATATATACCACCAAATTAGGGATTTGGATGAATAATACACACAAGATTCTTATTTCCATATTTCTTTGATGGAATAACAAAAGTCGATAGGGTGGAAGAAACATGCAACTGGGAACTTACCATAACTCCTTTAGTTTTATTGCAATGGAAATTTTTAGGCTTAAGAGTGGTATGGGGAATGATTAATAAGGTGATAAGAGTGGAAGTGGAGACAAAATGGGCTTGAGAAATAAGCTCAATTCTATAAATAATTAGAACCGTGGTAATGCTTCTAATAGTAAGAGCAATAGGAACACTAGTATAAATATGATCAAAAGAAAAAAAAGTAGTAGGAGAAAAAACTAATCCAAAGGGGATGCAGAGATAATAGGGATTGAGGTAGTTGAAGGAGAAACATCCTCACTTAACTTGTCACCCCAAGTGGTGCTTTTGCTTTCAATCCCTAAAGACATAAGACTTTGGCCTTTTGTAGCTCCTCATTCTCTTCTTCATCCTCAAGTCCCTCTTGATGGAGGTGTTGATAAATATAGTTTAAAATCTTATCATAAGGCCCTAAAAGAGTGTATTTGGTTACTTAGACCTTTTCATGGTCTTCTACATGCTTTGTGATATCCTCATTTGGTCTCATTTTAAATTTTTTAACATTGTTTAAGGTTTCACTATATGTATTATGGGTTTATTGAGAAACTATTATGTGATAACATGTTTTGAGTCATTTGGATGATGTGTTTAGTCATCATAAGCTATCTTGGGTTGAATGGAAGGGTTTCAAGTTTCTTTGAATCATAAAGTATGGTATATACCTTATTTGATAAGGTTAAGATACTTTAGCAAAAATTAAAGTATTTAGAGAGATTAAGGTTTCCTATTCTTGTTATATTTCTACTTGTTTTAGACACTTATTGAGGGGAAGACCTTGTTATAAAAATTTAAGGCATGTCTAAATAATTATGGGATCTTGACAAGAGGACTAATGATGTATCCAAGGTTGTCTTCTATGGTCTATTTGTCAAGCATGTTTCAAGCTCTAATTAGCCCTCCAAGTCATCAAATGCCATTTAAAACATGCCATATGGTTAACCTTAATATTATAAGCCTTTGAAGAATGTGTCACATTTAAATTAGGAGTTTCCAAATGTATTATAACCATTACAAGTCATAATAAAGTGGTCTTATATGAAAAAGAGGTCTTTTTAGGGGTTAAATATCATGTATTCACCATAAAGGACCCCACATGTTTGAAAAATGAATTTTAAACTTCCCTCCATATATAAAACCTAGTTTTAAAGCATATTTTACTTCTCATTTCCATCCTTGTGGCCTCCAATGGTTTCTCAAGATCTTAAACCTGAAAAAATGAGCTTTTACAAGTGTTTCCAAGGCTTGTATGGACTTGTACAATTAGGGTAGAGTTAGAAAAGGTTAGGAATCTAATTAAGGGGGGGGTATATTTCAAGAAAAAAAGAGAATAATCCATTTTTTATATGAATTTACACAACCAAATAGTGAAGAAAACCTACTTTCCTTCTCCATCACCCTTCTTGACAGCTTGTAGAGGCAAAATAGTTTTCATTTGGTACATGAGGGAGAATTTATTTCTAGTAAAACAATAATAAGAGGTGAAATTAGTATTTATGTTCTTAAAATATATGATAATATCTCTCATAACCAGCCCCTATGATATATGAACAAACCCTAAGAACCTAGGAAGTCAAATTTGCCTTTTGCATCTACACAGGGTCAATGTTTGAATGGTTTCAATGTATTTCTAACTTGGTTGATGAAAATGGTTGTTTCATATGTATTATATGAGTATTAATAGTCCTTTAAATTCAATATTCATCACTAGTTTACATGTGTGAGTTCAAGGAAACAAGGAATAGTTGTTCTAAAGAAGTTGTAGACTTGTATTATAGGGTTTTGAGTTCTCTAAAAGGTTTAATGTATAAAAGTGTTTGTTATAGCTCTTAATAATGTTATACAAATCATATATATTTTAAAAGTTCTTAAATAAAGTATTATAACTTAAAAAAATATTCAAATCACAACCATGACCAGCTTGAATGAAGGTGCCTCCATGGTCTACATGTAAAATGGTGATGATAATGTTACTATTATGCTTGAATATAGTATAAGGATCATGTTGAGTTTATCAAACTTAAATAATAAGGTGAGGCCATAAAAAATCCTCATTATAAAATGGATTCATTATAATATGTGCTGAAATGGCTTGAGAAGATAGTCTAACGTAGATCTTGTACTAATGTGCATTTACAAGCCCATATGAAGACCTGTAGGTCTAAAGACCTGTAGGTCTAAAGACCTGTAGGTCCTCACTCTTGACCAAAATGGATCATATTTTATAGTAATGAGGTGTTTTCAACCTCATAAATTATTCCTTGTCTCATTAAAATTAGTATGAGTCACATATGCAATCAAATAAGGACTCCTAGATACTAAGATTCAAATAGACCATAAATTAACACATACAGGTCTGTCATGCCTAACTAGAGAAAACATGTGTATGCATTGGTTGAAAGTTACAGAGATGGTTTTGGGAGATATTTGGAAGGTTAATTTACTATGGTATGGGTGAAATTTTAAGGTCTACAAAAATTCTAAATGCATGAACAGCCCCTAATAGGGACTATCACCTTTTAGACTGCTTAAAATCCTAAAAGATGATCAAGGGAGTGAAAAGAATTGCTCAGTAGTAAAATGAGATTGTGTATGGAGGAAAATAGTTATTAGGGATGTTTAATGGGTATTAATTATCCAATATTTTCACATTAAGTTTTTTTTAAAACCCTTGATATGTATGAACAATGTTTAAGAGCTAATAACACTCTAAAGCCTTGTTTCACACCATGAAGAGACTTGAGAGACTTAGTCTTTTGCTTGGGACATGAAAGAATTTTAGCAAGGGAATTAATGGTATTTATGGGTGATTAATATGTCCATATAATATAATACAATGGTGTTAGTAAGGATGAAGAGTATTTGTCCTTTATAACCAATCGTTAAGACTTAAAGCTTTCCAAAACCCTCCAGAATGACTCAATGACTGAGTTTTCATCTCCAATGGATTCTAATGGATAAAAATATCTAGGTAAGGAATAAGATGATCTTAAAAGGTATTATGAAAACATAAGTATACCATTTTCTCACATGTGTAAGATACAAGAAGTACAAAAATGGCCTAAAAGGTAGGTTGCAGACCCAGTTGTGAACATGTAGGCTTGTAACAAGTCTTCAATTCAAGTGAAAAGGATATATAAGAATAAGTAAAGGATATATAATATTTTAAAATAATTTTAAATATAAATTTAAGTGATACATATTTTAATAAGTCACTGGACCAAGTTAAGTCAATGATACTCTCACTATCTTTCATAATGAGACTCATGGCAGATCTGGCAAGAGCTAATTAAAGGCTAATAACCTACCAAACAAACTTATAAACATGGAATGCATATATTAAAGGTTATTATGGTCATGATAAAAAAATATTAAAAAATTTAAATCCTTTTTAAACCTAAAATGGAAAATTATGATGACTCTTATCTCATGGAGACTATGACTGTTATACACAAGTTTGTTTAGAGAAATGAAATTTATGAATGAAGTGAGGAAAGACACAGAGGACTTATTAACCTAGTTGAAGACACTTTGAAAAAAAAATTATGGGATGTTATAAGTATAAATAGAATTATTGAAAATGTCTTATTGAAATTCTGCATTTAGAAACCCTAGGCAGTCACCTACAAACCTACATATAGGAAATTGAAGAAGGTTGACATGTTTGGTATAAATATAAAAAAGGAAAGATTATTAGGAAAAATAAGTTGAGGTGTGGAAATTTTAAAAATTAAACATGAAGAATAATAATAGGTCTATACAGACCTATTCCTGGGCTTAATGTTATTTACCTTTAAACTCCAACATATAAGATCAAGAGTTCTACCAAGCACTTGCAAGTCTACTTAGGAGAATTAGAGAGGAGGGGTGATTATTTGAAGTTGAAGAGTCTTAATTATGATTAGGATCAATTTTAAGTTTATAATATGGTATTCACAAATTTTCAAAGTGATTTAAGGATATGTAAGGCCCAAGAAGTCTAGTTAGGTCTGCAAGGCCTAAATCTACATATACAAGTCTATCTTTAAATATTGGAAAGAACATAAGGGTTTTGAATTATTTTAAAGGTTTTGATGTTTATAAAGGATTTTAATGATAATATAATATTTACCCATATATTATAAACCCATTGAATTGAATAAAATGCAAGAACAAACATATTAGGGTTAGAATTCCAGGTTTGCTCACAAACCTTAGGCATGGGTTAGACCAAGTTTCAATACTTTTAACAAGAAAATGCATAAAAAAAGAATTTTTAGACATGGTTATAGATTTTTAAAACTTTATTTAGTCATTTACAAGGTAAAATTTCCATTATATGACTTATTTTATCAAAATATCCTCTCTAGCTCTCACACATAGTCCTACAAGCTCAAAAAGCAGTCTTAAGAAGCTTAGAACTTCATGGACATTATGCATGGTAGGGATTAGCTATTAGATATGTTAGGGGGTATATAATAATAAAACATTAAAATATTATTTTTTATTAATAGGTTATACGTAGTATAAATAATCCTTAATAAATAGGGGTAGTCCAAAACCCTATTATGCATTGTGAAAAACCTTGAGAGAGAATGGTTTCTTGATTGGTGCTTGTAAGAGTAATTGTATGGGTCCAAGTGGTTATGGGAGTGATTATTAATATCTCCATACTTAAATTTTTTGGGGTTATATGGATAATTATATATCTATTTTGTATGAGCAATCGCTAACACTGTTAACTACCTAGCCCTTTATAAACCCAAAACAATGATCCAATGGAAGAAATGTGATTATTAATGCCTTAAAATGCAAATTTTTGAACTTATAATGAATTTGGTGATCTAATTATGTCTCATGGGAATATAATAATGGTTTTGGTGGCACGTGTGAATTACATATTATACATAAAATGGGTTAAAAGGGATTATTGCACCATATTTTGGAGCATGAAGTTGCCAAGAGAGCATGGGCTATTTCATGGTAAAGATCTGATGGATCACAATAATTTATGGAGGTAAAAATTTAAAAATAATATATTTGTAATTGACACTTCAATAGGTGGCATTATAACTCCTTGTCACCTTATCATGGAGGCCACTATACCTCTAAGGCAATGCATGAGAGAAGTTATGGGGCTGATTTTACCCCTCATTTATGTTTGTAACTACTTGATTGATGAATTATGGTCATTATGGCCTCTTGATGACACTTATATGCCATATTTTCCCTCTCTTTCCCTCTCATGTTCTATAAATTGGGGTTCAAGAGCCATTATATTGATCCCTCTGTTGGGCATGTGAAAGTGATACCCATTTATATCTAAAACCTCAAGATAATATAAGACTAATTTAACCTCTTTTATGCTTGTAATTTAGTGTGTTAATGATGGTTAGATTTTCACAAGTGTTGATTATTCTCCCTTTGCAGGTCCTTATATTCACCTAGGTACTAATGGAGTGTCTTATGTAGGTCACATGGTGTGTTATTGGGACCCTAATTCATTAAATATGAGATCCAAAACAACATGGTAGACATCTCAATGCAAATTAATCACTTTCCATGATTGATATTTTGGTATCTTGGTTCCAGTTGGAGGAATCAACACACATCTTATGCCAGTTATTAGGTGGTTCATTGGTACCTAGATATTTAGGGCATCTTCTAAGAGTGGTAACCTATAGTGACCATAGTGTGAAGGGTGCAAGGCGATGGAGCTATTATAATGATCAACAAAGGCTCCAGATCAACACTTGGTGTGTGTTCTCTACTTTGGCACAAAGATGTTCTTGTGTGCTATAAAAATAATCTTGAACCAGTAAGCAAGGAGATGTGAATTAAATGTAGCAAAGATATGAAGAAATTATTTTGCATATGATAGTTGACATTAGTGTTAAGACTAGATCAGATGCCATGAAATATTTGTTTGTATATTCCCAAGCTCATCTAAGAACCTTTGAGAAGTTAAGTAGTTTAGTAAAGCATATGCTTTATTTATATATGCATGACTCTATTCTGGTAAACTTTGATTAATGATACTAGTGGTAGTTCTAATTGATGTTATATCTAATTTATACATATTTTGAATTGTTGATGAAATGTGAAATGGTTATAATGATGTAATTTGAATATATTTATGCTAAGAATTTTAATTGAAAACTCTTGGTTTATGGTGTTAATGGTGTCTCTGTGTTGATTGATGATGTCAACATTTAATATAGAAATAGCCTAAATATAGAAATATTCCACACCAAGTGTTGATACCCTTATTAAGAAGCACTAGCCTAAGTAAAAAACTTAATCTAAAGCATCCCCTTGACCTATCTAGAGCCAATATGATGCTATACTTAGTTTGATAAAGGCTTATGCCCTTATGATTAGAACTAGTTCCCCAAATGGGCTTGTGCCTATAGACCATCAGGATTAGCCCAAAAAAGGCTTGTGATAATGAATCTACCAAAAGACTTCTCTCAAATTACCAGGTCTTATATGTGATGCATTATGCCATGGCACAACTAATCCAATGTGGGTCCCAATTCTTTCTCTATTATGATTCAGATGAGTGCATAAGGCTTGCACCTTATGTAAATTGATGCCAATGCATTTGAGTGATAAATGTTGAGCACTATAGGAATATATTATGTTTTCACCTAGTTTTAATGAGTCTATAACTGACTTATAACTACTTTAAAGTTCATTTTAGACTTTTATACAACATTTTGGTTTCATTGCCAAGATCCATGTTAAATTTTGTTGCTATAATGGTGCAACAGTATATTGATCTAATTCTCCCTTAATAACATCAAGTGCTAGCTACAATAGGTGGAAGATATATTTATGATAAACCATCCAACTTGTAGAAAAAAAAAGCCAAGAAAGTGGGTCCAAAACAACCTATATGATGCTTTGTATGAGATCTTTTTCTACGAACTACTTGAACATTTGTGTTGGTGGTTGGATGTATATGTAACCCATAGAATATGGAGTTCTGGGAAGTACTAAAAGTGGAATAAAGAGTGCCTATAGAGGCTTGAAACCTTGGATGCTACTTATACTAGAGCAATAAACAAATGGTGTCAAGGAGTGCTAAATAGTTACTTTCTTGATATCACTATTTCAACATACTTTTGCCCTGAGGAAATAGAGTATAAATTTTTATGTGAACCTAAAGGAATATTTATGAAAGAGTTTGGTATATAAATGAAGAAATTAATGGTGGATTATGAATTTGAAACTTTTAGAATGGAAGGCTAAAGTCATTTTGCATATGAGCAACACAAAGGGGGAGAAGTAGATGTGTAGGTGAAGTGAAATGGAAAGGGATGTGCATATTGACACTAGAGAGATTAAAATATATAATTATAATAAGAGATGACATAGGTTGATGGAATATATAAAACCTAAAAGTGTTGAGAAGACCCATAACTAGCAATAAGGGCATGGGTAAGGATCTCTTGAATTGTAGCAGCATGAGGAGGACAGAAAGAATGAAGTCATAATTCAAGATCAATAGTTGAGGGGTGTAGAATGTGCTAGGTTTATAAAAAATTTCATGACTAAAGATGCACCAGGTATGCCTACCCATTTTGAACTTATAACACAAGCTCATGCACTAGATCCCCCAAATGAATAAAGAAGAGTGATAAATGACCCTATTATCAACTTAAACTTTGGAATTTTTTTAGATTTAGACTATAATTTTGTAATTGAATAAGTTATTACATATGAGGAGTTGAGAGAGAATACTTATAGACCATTGGGTGTTAGCTCACCAAAATAAGACATGAGCAAAATTATTCTAACTCAGCTAATGTTAGCTTCATATACTAGGCAACATCCTATAAGAAGTGGTTCAGTGACACAAGTTAGTAGTACCATTCCATCAACATCAACACCACTATCAGTAATAATATGGTCAACACCTAACCTCATAGATGGAGGCATTGGAAGACTACCACCCAGACAAAACCTAGGGGGACAAGCTTCATAGATGCTAGCTTCACCCCCATAATAAATATATTATGATATGGCCTTGTACTTTCTAGAGTATCATGGCATGGATAATGTCACATAGTATTTTTTAAAGTGTGAACTATAATGGTGTACTTAGGGCATAACCTAATCAAAACACAAGGCAACTTGGTTCATGACCACTTTACTAGATCAATCCCATACTTGGTATAGGAAGTTTGACCTTAACCAAGATATAATAGATTATGACACCCCGAAGGAGGCATTCTTGAAGTAATTTAAAATACTAGAGTTTTAATAAAATAGAATCATCATGCTTAAATAGATTACCCAAGGGCTCTTAGAAAGTGTGCACCTATATGATGTCAAGTTTAAACCTCTTTTTTCAAGATTATTTATGAAATTCAACCCTCTTAACATGCACAATGGTTTATTGGAGGGTTGTTATTGTTGTTTAGAAGTTCAATTTCCATGAAGACATTTATAAACACTCATAAAGTACTTGAAGTCACACTCAGAGATGAGGTAGTTAGAAGCATTGATACTTGGATCAGCCCATTCATGGAGGTGAAAATTACATCCATGGCCTCTTAACTCCCAAATATTACCACTAATTTGTCACAATATACTTGAAGAGGATTATGGTGCACCAAATAGAAAGTGGAAGGCCATAATAGAAATAACTACCCTTGAAGTAATGTGCACACATTTATTCTTAACTATGAAGTCTGTAGAGATGTGCATGATGTTCATAACTACCCATTATTAAAATATGCTAGTGAGGTTAACACAACCATTTATTGTTAGTTATGTGATGCCTATACCTATGCCATAGTAAATTTTAGGGTGAATGATGGGATGCACAAGAACATGGAGTGAAGCATAGGGTAGGCCACTACAATAGCTAGAGGGTAAGCTAACCAAAGAAATGAAGGCTATGACTAGTAGAATATGGGATAGGGATGTAATGAGGCACCAAAGGGTGAGGTGGGGGATGTAGTGGTGGATGGTTCCCACTCTACTCATATTACAAGTATGGTTCTATAGAACACTATCAGTGTGACTACCCTACACATCGAATGTGTGGGTATTATTGAGGGACCCATAAGGTTGAGGAATGTCATAAATTGTATAAAAAATTGAGCTAAGGTAGGCCTAACATAAACAAGGGCATAAGGATGATCAAGCATGATCCAAAAGTGGATAAGTGAAATATGATGGTACAACCAACTTGCATAGAGAGAATCAAGGTATAGGTGACTATTCATAGTGGATTCACAACTCATCTACTAGTTATGCCTAGAATATGGGGAACAAATTCATACTAAGCACATCATGTGGCTTGAACCCAAAGTTATGCCTTACTTAGACCTTGTATTCTATAAAGATATATTGAAGTAAGTTATGAATGTTATCTAAAACCTATAATGAGAACTCTAACTGGAATGAGACTTCAAATCAAGGCTACCACCAACCACAAGAAGCAAGATAGCTAGGAGGTTGAGATACAAGAGTTAATAGAGATCCTATACCTCCCATAGATAGAAGGGATCCTACCCTTACTAAAGAATTTGATATTAGGTCATGTAGGTCAAAACCTAGTTGAAGTCATTGTACTATACATGGAGTGGGTATAAAAATTTAGGCATATACAAAATACAGAGTATGATAAATAACTCCTTGTGAATGCCACCATTGATGGATGGTATATATGTGAGGTCCTAGTGGACATAAGAATTGAGGTTAATATCTTGATCAAGAATGTATGGGAGAAGATGGGTAGACCAACCTTGAGGCCTTCCCCTCATTTTTTTTTTATGGCCAACAAGACCTGAGCACAACTAATCAAAATTATGAAAAGTATGATTGTGATATCATGGGCGTTAAGTTACACATTGAATTTGAAGTGATCACATTGGTAGAATAAGATAATTATCCAATGCTCCTGGGAAGGCCATTGTGCTATGTGAATAATATATATATGCACTTTAAGAGGCACTACGTGACCTTTAAAAATGGGAAGGAGATGATAGTTATCTCACTCTCAAGTGACCAAGGACCCCCCTATATAGAAAGTGTGTATATTGAGGATGATATCAACCACATATGCAATATCACAATGCAAAGCATTGAGACTCTTAACCCTAATGATCAAGGAGTGATTTTTTGGGAAGATGGACAATCAACCTCAGATAGCATCAATGTTACCTATGACTAATGGGTCAACGAAGTTTACGACACCATTAGTCAAAGGATCCACTTGGTACATGTAAAGGCACCAAAACCTATGAGTATTGGTTGGGTCCAAATTGATCATGCTTCTAAGAGATGGGTCTTATATGCCAAGAAGGGAAAAATAGTGTTTATCCTAAGTAAAGGTAAACTTGTGGTGCTCCCAAAATATGAGGTGAGCAATCTTGTGGAAGAGTATCTCAATGACTTCAAATCATGCATCCCAAAATAATTAGATAGAATGGGTGTAGTAGTGTATATATTAAGGAGCATTACTGCTCATTATTGGGTAGTGCAAAGATTTAGCTCACCAAATTGGAAATATGTTAAATCAATCATTTGCACTAGATTTAGGAAAAGTAATGAGGACTTAGACATATTTTCATACTTCGGTCACTCTAACCCTATAGTGTATGTGCACTTGTGTGAAGAAACATGGACTATCTATTATGAGGATGCCCTAGAGAACCTATGATTGCATACCTTCTACAAAACCTTGAAGACATAGGCATGAGCATGGTATGTTATTAATGAAATACACCATGAGATGCCTAATTGGGATACACTTAAGGATCGGTTCATATAAACCTTCTCCTTTTCTTCATAGAACTTGGAATTAATTGAGCCACTGTAAGTAGTTCATAGGGTAGTGTTTAAGGACATTAAAATAATAGAGGAATGCCTAAAAGACATGTTTAGGGAAAGGAGTTGGAACTCTTAACTTTATTTGAATAAAAATCACTTAATAGTGACTCAAGTGAAGAGGATGATGAAACATGGAAGGTGTACCATTAGATAGACCTGATAGGAAAAAGGAAGCTTGTGTACCAAGTTAAGGATAGTGTTCTAGAAGAAGACCCTACCCACCTTCACATAGAAACAATTTAGGGTAGTAGGCAAGTTGAGGATTCATATCAATAAAGGAAAAATCCTCACATGTTCCACTCAAAACTTCCAATGTAGACATCAGCTTAGAATGGGAACCAAAGATGGCTACTCTAGGTGTATATTGGTCTGACGTAGAGCTAGAATGAATTATGGATCTCCTAAAGGAGTTCTAAGACATGTTTCCTTAGAATTATTGAGATATAAAGGGAACCTACCCATCCTTTAGGAAGATGAGCATAAATATAGTCAATAGAAATTTGTTAAGAAGCAAACTTATAGAATGAACCCACTATTTATGCCAAAGTGAAGATAGAGATTGATGGTATGCTAGCCATAGGCATCATCTACCTTGTGAAAGAATATGAATGGGTGAGCCCCATGGTTATTAGCATCAATAAAGATGGGTGCGTACATATTTGTGTTTTTTATACATTTTTGAATGTTGCCTACATCACTAACCCCTTCTTGACTCTATTAACTAACAAAGTTTTAGATGGCATCATAGGATGTGAAATATACATTTTCACTGATGGAATTCTCAAGATACCATCAAGTCCAGATTAAGGAGGAAGACAAGTCTAAAATAACCTTTAAAATAAAATGGGGTTATTTCACATATAAATTGATGTCCTTTGGACTCAAGAATACACCAGTTGTGTTATCCAAAGTGGTGATCACTACATTTAAGGAATTCATTCACAAATTCCTCCAAGTATACTTAGATGATTAGACTGTGTATGGGTGGTGAAGGACCATTATGATAACTTGTGCCTCATTTTTGAGAGGTGTAGATAGTTACATATATCCTTAAACCTTAATAAGTGTTTCTTCATGACACCATTTAGCACCTTGCTTGAGCATATCATCTGAATAGATGGTCTACTCATCGATCTCATGAAGATTATAATTATCCTATAGCTCTAGACCCCTTCAATATTGAAATATGTTCATGTATTTCTTGGCTATTACATCTAATTCATAAATTTTATGAGGAGCTATGAAAATATCATGGTGCCACTAGAGGAAATCTTGCACATGGATGGCTTGTTCTATTAGGGCACAACATAAGAAGATGCCTTTGAAACTCTGAAGGTGAAATTAGCTAGTGTGACAATACTTCAATTTACTGAATGGAAGACTCCATTATACATGCATGTTGATGTATCTAGATTTTCAATTGGCACTATTCTAACACAACCCATCAAAGATAAAATGGATTGTCCCATCTCCTTTGCAAGTCAAAAAATAACCTAGGTAGAGTAGAAATATACTATAACTGAGTGTGAGGTACTTGTCATGGTCTACACCTTACATAGATTTAGGAAATACTTGTTCGAAACCTGATTCATATTCTTCATCAATCATGATGTGCTTAAGTACCTTACAAACAAGCCCATTCTGCATGGGTGCATTTATATGTGTATATTTCTATTTCAATAATTCCCATTCATAGTTATAGTGAAGCCTAGAAAATAGAACTTGAACCCATACCATTTATCCCACATCAACTCCGGTGAGACCTATTGAGGATGATATGTTAGACATGAAACTTTATAAAGTTTAGTGTATCCCTAAATACTTGGTGGAGATTTCTACTTTTCTAATATCTAGTTCTACACCCCAAACTATGACGACTAAAGAAAATAAGTAACTCATAGTTCACACCACCCCATTCAAATCATTAACAAGGAAATATACAGATTGAGTAGTGATAAAGTCTTGTGATGATGTGTCTTGGAATATCAAATGGACTCTATATTATAATAAGCACATGAGGGGATAGTAAAATGCCATTACACTAGAGATTCTACATCACACAAGGTGATACAATCAAGCTTATGGTGGCCAAGTATGTTTTAGGATACCAAAAATTCTGTCAAGGCATGTGACATCTACCAGCTTATGAGAAAGCTAAACCACCAATATGAGATAACACTCATTCTTATTCTTTCCCAGGCACCATTTAAGTAATGGGACATTAACTTTGTTGGGGTAATTACTCTTACTATGAGGTATATAGGCACGTGCTACATTCTAGTGGCCACAGACTATTTCACCAAGTGGGATGAGGTAGCACCAACCAAAAGCTACATAGTCATGAGATTTACATGGGAAAACATCATCAGTCATTATGGGTGCCCACTTAGTCTAACTAGGAATATAGGCATGCACTTTATTAATGAAACTATGCAAATACTATTAACCAAGTACATGGTGATGCACCATAAGATAACACCTTATCATCCATAATCAAATGGCACTACTAAGGAATTCAATAAGATATTAAGAACATGCCTAACAAAGATATGTGACATTGGTCACAAAGATTGGGATGATCAGGTATTAGCAATATTATGGGCCTATCACACTACTTACAAGCACCTAAATAAGGATACACCATTTTAAATGGTATTTGGCATAGAGGCCATTTTACCAATAGAATTCATGGTGAACTCATTGTGCATTACACATATTGGTTGATTGGGTGACCAAGAGTCTTTGAGTGCATACTTAGAAGACTTGAAATGCTTGGATGAGATGTGTGTCCAAGTAAAATGGAGCCAGTAGATAGAGAAGGCATGCCAAAAGTTATGGCATGATAATCATATTAAGTACAAGGTACTTATTTAAGGAGAATTGGTCTTGCTGTATGACTCAAAATACCTTAAGCACCTTAGGAAGTTATGGATCAGGTAGATGGGCCCTTATGTCATCCACAACATATTAGAGATTGGAACATGCAAGTTATGCATGTTCATGGGTAAAATGTTCCATATGAATTTCAATAGCAATCAACTAAAGCCTTATATGAAATATGACGGTGCTTGCACCACTAGACACCAACTTCTCGATCATAAGTCAGTTGTGTTGTACTGACCAAAATAAATTTTGGTGCAAGCCAAATATTTATTTATGTTTTATGTTATGTTTTTTTGTGTTGAGTGGATAAAAGAGGCACTTTTAGGCCCAAAAGATAAATCTTCTAGTACTTCCATGAATAACTCTAGTTGGGTGAATTGAGCACAGTTACTTTCTAAGCACCTAAGGTTAAACACCTAAGTTTTTAGGCATGTGGCAGTTACCAAACTTCAAAAATTCGGAGACTAAATGACAATGGGAGGCATACATGATGCTCATGTAAAAGAGATAAAAAGGAGGCACATTAGATGCTCATGTGTAATAGATCAAGAAAAACCTAGAGAAAGTACTAGAGGACTAGTGTAAGAATTTGTATGGGTTAGTGTAGGACAAGGCAAGAGATGAGAGCATAAAAAATCAACCAAGGAATGGAAGCATGCTTAAAAGGAAGCATTTTTTGATGAGGAGATAGAACCAAGGAGGCTAAATTGTGCACATGTAAAGCACTATGCTCAGGTTACCATAAGAAGGCCTAAGTAGCACCAAGGTGACACAAGCACATGAGGAAGATCATCAAGATAAATAACACCAAATCAATGGTTGGTAAGAAGTGACCATTTGAATCACCTATCACTTCATTGAATAATCCATTAAGATAATTTAATAACTATGATGGTGGAGGAAAAAATATCTATAATAAATGCAAATTTGGTGGTATATTTTCATGAATTTCATGGGATTAGCATATTTGAATAAATTCATATGCCACCATGTCATTACTCAACAACCATTAATGGGGTAGCTAAAGTTAAGGTATAAAGAGGTAGATGATGCATTAGAATAATTTACAAAACTTAAGTGAATTTGAACCCAAATATAAATTAGAACTAGAGCTGAACTAGAGTTGAATCAAGAAAATGCTACCATAGAGAAACCTAAGAACCCATAACTACCAAATGAGAATGATTAGATAAAAAAGAGAATGCATTCCATTTGAGATTGGAATAGAGTCATGTGGGGTACGAATTGTGAGAGAACAAGATTTAGGAAATCCTAAGGGACACTGAGGTCACCATTAATGGTGAATGGATCTCAAGAGCTAAAATCATAGTCACAGACCCCATGACTATGAAGAAGCATTAAAAAACATTAAAAACTTTAGAAATATCAATAGATCATGATTCAATACTAGCTGATTTGGAATGAGAAATAAATGATTAAGTTTTAGTCTACTATAGGCATAAAAGGATGCCAAGATGGAATGGATGGTAGAAGAGATATCTACTAAAAATAAGAAGGCATAATCAGTGGAAGGAGTTAGCATCACTGAGATTGACCCTAGGGTAATAACCAAGATGTCATACAAATAAATGTAGTTTCCTCTTCATGTCATAATGGGGAAACTTGGGTATATTTTGCACACACCTACATGTTGAAAGAATATAACCATTACATGTTGAGCAATGCATATGATCTCAACAAGGGATGGGTGATTGATATGGGAGAAAAGATGAAGGTGGGTGAAATGTTATTTGATGTCTCCATCCAAGATAGGCTTGTGACCATTGGCATGACCCAGTTATATGAGTTGCCAAGTTTTGACAAGCTAGAGGAATCAATGTAATTAGTCCTCTTGCACATCCATGGGGATAGGTTATACTTTGTAAGGAGGCACATGAAGATGTAGGTATACCTCATCATTAGAATCACTAGGTTCCCAAGCTTAGGCATAAACATCCACATGATGATTGAAGATGAAGTATAAGTGGAGAGGGTTGTGAAACTCTTTGGTTATTAAAAGTTAGGGTTTGCATTCCTAATTAAGGACATAAAGGACCCTAACATGAGGGTAGAGGTGTACCTCATGATTTCCAAACTAATCCTTGATGGATGGTGGGTATATATGAGCAAAACCTACTTGTGCATCACCCACAACATAACATAAGGGATTGAGTTCAACATCATGAAGTTTATTACTAAGGAGATAGTGAATAATGTAATGGAGTGTCAAAAGGCATGAGAGACCTTCAGGTGGGGGCCAATGTTGATATTGATAGTAATGGAAAAGATTGACATTACTGATGGTGATGAAGATAATCTTTGGGTCTTCCCATCACACAAGGACTTGTCAATGTTGAAGTATCAAGACTCCACTTTCCCACTCTCCTTATCCCAAAAATATAAGACATGAGTGTTAGGGTTGTGCACTCAATACATTGAGGCATTTGGGATTTAATGATGTATCCTATAAGATCTCCCCTAAAATATGTTTGGAATGGATACCTTTGTCATCATGAAACATTTCTATGTAGTGTGCCTGGCACTCATAGACAGAAACATATCTAGCTAGCTCAAACTCCATCACTCATTTTTCATAAAATATTTTAGGGAGGCACTAAGGAGGATTCCTAATGCATAGTAGTTGGATATCTTGATGAAGGCCATAGATATATAAATGAGTAGGTTGAGGCACCAGTATGTGTACCCAAGAGAGAAATCCACAAAGGATGAAGAGGATGACCCTGACTGTATGGACCTCCATCCCCTCCAAAGGGAAGTTATAAATGGGCACATATTCATGTTGTATTATGAGATGAAGCTGTAGAAAAAAGGTATAGACCTTTAAAAAGATGATGATCACCCCCTCCAAATTGGAAACAAAGGGAAGCCAAATCCTATAATGTAGTGTAAGGCCCCTTAAAAAAATTGGGGAGAGACACTTAAAGAAATATAGGAGAACATAAAATTGAGGGTTGCCTCTGGTAATTAAGCAACACCTCTAGATACAAAGAAGAATCATGTAACCTTCATACCAAAGACTACTTCCTCCAATAAGAAGTAGAAAAAGAAGAAATCTAAGGGACCTGTTACACTCCTGATGATAACTCTAGAAAAAATAGAGGTAGAAGAGGCTCTTTCATAAGGAAAGGAGTAAGAGATGGAGGAATAAAGAACAAAGACCTATATAGTGAAGGTCAAGGAAGAAGAAGATCCAAACACTGAGGATGTTTACAAGGCCCTCCAAGGTGGAACTTACACCATGATTGAATAAGCAAAGAAGTTGATTAATGCCTCATCCAAACAATCCTCCACATGGCCTATAAAAAGAGATGAGGATAAGAGAAGGTTTTGGAAGAAAATGGGCCATAATGAAGAAGAGATTGAGATAGCATTGGCATTGGAGAAGAGGAAGACATGGAAGGAAATGGGCATGAGCGAGGAAGATCTATAGAAGGATGAGGCTAAGGAGGAGAAGGCCAAGAGATAAAGGAATATAAAAAAGGTTCCCACAAACATGAAACCATCCATTGATAAAACTAAGAAGGTGCCTAGCACCCCTACCAGAAAAGTAGATGAAACTACACAACAGGTGCGCCCAAACAATGAAGGGGTGATTGAAGAAAAGGAAGGTGATACTAGCATATTAAAAAATAAAATGGAAAGTGCTAAGTATACCTAATAAAAATAATAATAAGGTGAAGCTAGGACTAAGAAAATAGACCTAGAGGTTAGAACTAAGAAACCTAAGAAGATGAAGTGGACAAAGGGGAAAAGTCCAAAAAATAACCCCTTATAGAATAAGAAGATGAGTCCTTGGAGGAAAACACCAAAGAAAGTGGTGGCACTAGTGAGGAGGAATAAGATAAAATGGAGTGGGCCATTTTTGAGGAAGAAGGCATAGATTTGAGCATCAGAGAAAATTTTTAGAAGGGGTGGATAGATGAATATTTATATATGTTCAACTTCATGTCCCCCAAAGCCACCACAACTAAGATGCATAAATATCTTACATTTGTGTTTGATTTATACATGAACAAGCCTCACTTTGAGGTGCCTTAGAGGCCATAGTGGGTTTAGATAAACTTTATACTGGGCATGACTCCTTCATCATAAACCCCCACACCATGAACCCAATCAAGTCTATGAATGCATTTATTTGAATGGCCACAAAAGTCATTCATAAAAACATCATCAATGATAATAGAGTAGAGAAGTGGAAGAAACTTTGTAAGGATGTTGAACATGAAGTATAGGCCATGAATTTAAAACTACATCAACTATGTAAGTACATAGAGATGGATGAACCATCCCTTTTGATTGGCATTGATACATCAAACCTCTTAGAGGTTGATAAATTATGTGTGCTATTGTAGTAGATGATCCTAAGGATGAAACTAAAGATGCAATAAGAAGAAGAAGATCCATGTGTTGTGATACATAAAGAGCTAGTTGATAAGCTCAAAGAGGTGGATGACCTCTTAAAAAAACTTTAAGAGGGAAAAAATGTAGCCAATTCCATATTTTATAGCTTTTCCAACCAAGTGTCAATCATAGACGTGTGCCTCAAGTAGGCAAAAGGGGAAAAGGAGTTGATGATGCAAGTTTACTTTACAAGCAAGTTGGAATGTGTGAAAATAATGGGGAATGCAAATATGCTTAACACATAGATAAAATACTAGGAATAGAACTTGGAATCACTCTTCCATGCCTTACAAACTAAGGCATGCGATCAAGGAATAATCCTGGATGGAGGACTGACAAAAGCTAAGATGAGTATGGAGGCCTTTAGAAAGGAATTAGACAAAATTAATGTGCTCATACTTAGCACTAAATATAAAAAATAGATAGTGGATCTGAGGAAATAAAGCTTGTTATCAAGGGCTTTGAGGACTTTATCATCAAGCTTAGGGAGAGCACACCCGAGTTCTATGCACTAAAGGCTTTGGTAGCCTAGTCTAAAGATGGACTAGAAATTTTGCATGGGGTAATGTTGGGCCCCTAATTTGTTAAGTATGGGATCTGTGCTAGCATGATAGACATATTTATGTGAGGTAATCACTTGGTATGATTTATATTTTTGTATCTTTGTAATAGCTAGAGGAATAAACACATATCTTACACCAACTAGCAAATAGTTAACTAGTACCCAAATCTACAGGGCATATTCAAGGAGTGGCAACACATGGTGACCACAACATAAAGGGTATAAGGTGATGGAGACAATATAATGATCAACAAAGGATCCAAATCAACACCTAGTGTGCACTCTCTACCCTAACAAAGAGATGCTCCTATGTTCTATTAAAACAATCTTGAATCAGTAAGCAAGGAGACATGAATTGAATGCATCAATTCTCTAAAGAAATGATTCTGCATATGATAGCCACCATTAGTGTTAGGACTAGATCAAATGCCATGAAGGCCCTATTTATATACACCTAAGCTCATCTATGAACCTCTAGGTAGCTAATTAGTTTAGTGAAGCATATTCTCTATTTATATATGTATGACTCTATTCTGGTAAACTTTGATTAATGGAAATGGTGGTAGTTCTAATTGATGTTCAATCTGATTTATACATCTTTTGAATTACTGATGAAATGTGAAAGGGTTATATTGATGTAATTTGAATATAATTATGTTAAGAATGTTAATTTTTGGTTTAAAACATTAACGACATCTCTATGTTGATTGATGATGTCAAAATTTAATATATAAATAGCCTAAGTATAGAAACATTCCATGTTAAACATTGATACCCTTGATAAGAAGTACTAGCATAAGCAATAACACTTGATCTAAAGCATCCCCTTGACCCATCTAACGCCAATATGATGCTAGACTTAATTTGATAAAGGATTGTACCCTTATGACTAGAAATAGTTCCCCAAATGTTCTTGTAGATATAGACCATTAGGATTAGCCCAAAAATGGCTTGCACCAATGAATCTACCAAAAGCCTTCTCTCAAATAACTGAGTCCTATATGTGATGCATTACATCATGGCACAACTAGCCTAATGCAAGCCCTGATTCTTTATCTTCTACATTTTGGGTGAGTGCATAAGGCTTGCACCTTATGTAAATTAATGCCAACATAGTCAAGTGATAAATATTGAGCACTACAGGAATATACTATGTTTGTGCCTAGTTGTGATGAGTCCAAAAATAACTTAGAACTACCTTGAAGTGTATTTTAGACTTTTGTACAACATGTGTGAAAGTGTTAGTGACTATATTCATAGTGAAAATTTACTAATAGTGAATTGAATGATTCCTCTCATTCATCATCCTCAGTCCATGGTCATCTAACATAACCTCCATGTGAAATATTGATGTGTAGGAGTAGTTTGGAGAGTGTGTGTTAGGAATAAGTCTTATTATGCCCATAAGTGTTGTTAAATATAAAGTAGAGGATACAAACATATTGGTGAATCACCTCCCATAGCTTAGGTTTGTTTTATGCATCTTTCTATTTATTTTCATTGACAAGTAGGTAGGTTTAGGAATTGAGCCTAGATGATGCATCAAGGGAACTAGCCCCAAAACTAGAGGTTTAACTCACTCACTAAGATAGCCATAGCTAGAAGTGATCCCATTATATCAGTTGGATGAGTTAGTTTTAAAATAAATTTACCTCAAGGGTAAAATATAGACAAATAACATTTTATGGCATGATTTATGGGACCAAAATTCAAGGAGGTTGGAACAATCACTCTCATTATTTGGTAACCTCAAGGAGCTGTAAGCATTTTGGTGGTAGATTAACACTCAAGTCCATGCTAAGGGTCATCACAAGATCTCCATCCAAGGGTAAGAGTAACTTATGTTAATGGTTCTCTTGTTATTTTTTTTACTCATGATGTATGATGGATAGATATGGAGGAGATTCTTATTCTACACTTCCTTACTAGACCAATGTTGACCCATATTAGCCTTACCATAAAGCTTATCAATCCTACAATGAACCCTACTAGTAGCATACTGGTTTATATCAATCATACAATACTTATTACCAGCTTATTTGGTAGTGTTTCTATTAGGATTACTTTCCCTCCTTCCATCCCCAACCACCCTTTCAAGCTACACCTAGTTCCTCTAATGAGTGGAATGAGATGAAAAGAAAGAGTCAAATCATTGAGAATGAGTTATTATCCTTGAAGGAGTAGTCAGCTCAATGCAACTAGTCCTATGAGCCTCTAATTTTCCTATGTCAACCTTATTGGGACACTCCTCCCATGTCAAGTCAAAACCAAGAAGAGAATAAGGTTACAAATCTTAAAATAAGGATATTCCTAAGCTTTCAAATCTACCCACCTCTTCCCCAAACTCAAATTTTCCATAGATGCCAAGGTATGAAAAAAGAGGAAGAGGTTGTGAGTACCAATCCTATTAAGTTTGAAATATTTCAAAATGCCTCTTCACTCTCTAAACTCACTTAATAATATCCCACAAAACCTTATGATCCTACTCCACTAATTGGACATTCTTACCCTCCCACCATCTCCCTATTTGAAGGAGGACCTATGGTTTGGAGAGTAGATGAGGAAGATCTAAATTAAGAGAAGGGTTTGTCATAAAAAGGTAATGAAGGCATGAACACATGGTAGCCTTATTGGACTTCGTACTCAGGCTACAAAAAAGTTTGATCTTTGTGCCATTTAGGTGAAGCAACTAGACTTGCAAGAAGAGAGACTTGTTTTAGTGGTAGTTAATGCCAAGAAAATTTTAGTAGCAGATGTGAATATGACTCAAGAGTTTCATAATGAATATGTTGAAGTTATATATTAAATGAACATAAAGTTGGACATCCCCCAAGATGTTTCTAGTATCCAAGATGAGGTAAGCACCCTAAAGGAACTCCCTTGTTTCATTGCAAGTGATGATCAAAATGAAGAAATTCAACCTCATGAACACAATATTGAAGAAGAGGGGGATAGTCAAATGAAAATATGTTTCTTTGAGGAATTCCATTTGGTTTTAGACCTTATGGAGCTCCCATGTTTTGTAAATAAATAAATGGACTAGATTGTAGAACATGAGCCTAAAGAAGTCTAAAAAGAAGCTAAAATAGTTATTGAGGTGGAAGTTATTGATGATCAAGAGAGGCCTAATAGTGTTTGGAAATAATTGTACCATGTTTTCATGGAAGAGATTGAGGATATAGGTATTATTATTTTAAAATAAGAAGTGTCTGTTGTCTTTGATGAACTAGTAGATCAAAACAAGCCTAAAGACACTAGTGGTTAGATTGGGAATGCTTTTGGGATTGTTTTTCTTCTTATGGATCAATGTGTGAATATTAAGGAATGTGGAGGAGAGATACTTGATTATATTGAAGTAGATAACCATCTAATTTAAGGCATTTAATAGATCAATATGGTGGGTTTAGAACTTGAATAAAGACATCTTGACCTAGAAGGAAGCTTGAGAATGAGGTTGCAGATGGCCTTGATGTTTAAGGCCGTATAAGAAAACAAATAGAGGTCATGAGTGGTGTTGACATGTTCAAAATGATAAAAAATATGAAATTTAATAAGATACCTTGTAATCACATCATGATTGCATAATAGGTTTTGAAACTCTTGACATCCCTATAGCCTTTAGGAGAAAGGTGAAGATGTTTTTTTAGTTGGTCTTACTCTCATTGATAAAAAAGAAGAGCACAAAGATGATTGGAAGAAATATATCAATCTAATTTAAGAGATTTAAGGCATTTATAAAGGTACATTGATTTTTGGAGAGCAAGCTTATGAAGAGGTTAGTCAAGACATACTCATTGAGGACAATGATGCATCTTGGAGTGAGTATGAAAAACTCCTTGAAGATCTTGATGAGCTTGTAGTAGATGTAAGCATTATGAGATCACTCAAAATTACATGAAGGTCAAATAAGCATGCTTATATGAAGTATTATTTTTTGAGGTTATAGCTGATAAGCATTATGAGAGGGGTCTTGAAGTATAAGAGGAATATATCTTCATATGAGATTGGTTTGCAACTATCACCTCACTTGAGAACATGATAAGAGGAGTGGATTTCAAGGAGATGATGAAGATAATGAGACCAAGGTCCAATAGGTATATTTCCTCATGCCATTATTAATCTCATGGAGTGAAGGACCCAAGAAACTTCCCCTTTGACCCAAGAGGGAGAAGAAAAGTCTAGGTCAGTTTTATATAGTTAGTTATTTTCTTGATTATCTTGTTTCCAATAAGTGTTTGTCAACACAAGTGTGGTGTGTTTTCTTCTTGATTTTCTTGGTGTGTTATCCTTATTGTGTGAGTGCGAGGTTATTTTAGTCCTTGAAGACTTATGTGGTGCTAATTCCAACTATCATATCAAGTAGAGTGGTCACTTTAGTTGGATCATTTCCATCATATGTGAGATAACTAGTTCTTTTGACCAACATGTAGGTCAACCCCTTGTGAGTTGCCAAATATGTTGATAATTTGGCCTCTTAGGCCAAATATGAACCCCTATAGTTAAAAAATTTATCATAGGCCTCTCTAAGAGTGTATTTGGTTACCTAGACCTTGTCATGGTCTTTTACATGCCTTGTGATATCCTCATTTAGTCTCATTTTAAACCTTTTAGCATTATTTAAGGTTTCACTATATATACTATGGGTTGCTTGAGAAACCATTATGCGATATAATTTTTTGATTCATTGGATGATGTTTTACATAAACATAGGGTTTCTTGGGTTGAATGTAAGGCTTTCAAGTTTATTTAAAGCATAAAGGATGGTTTATACCTTGCTTGATAAGGTTAAGATACTTTAGTAGAAATTAAGGTATTTAGATAGATTAAGGTTTCATATTATTTTTATATTTCTATTTGTTTTAACCACTTATTGAAGGGCAGGAATTGTTATCAAAATTTAAGACATGTCCAAATAATTTTGGGATCTTGACAAGAGGACTAATGTTGTATCCAAGGTTGTCTTCCATGGTCTATTTGTCAAGCATGTTTCAAGCTCCAATTAGCACTCTAAGTCATCAAATTCACTTTAAAACATGACATATGTGTTAACCTTAATATTATAATCCTTTGAATAAGGTTTCACATTTAAATGAGGAGTTTCCAAAAGTCTCATAACCATTCCAAGTCATAATAAAGTGGTCTTATATGTAAAAAGAGGTCTTTTAGGGGTTAAGTATCATTTATTCACCATAAAGGACCCCACATGCTTATAATACAACTTTTAAACTTCCCTCCATCCATAAAACTTATTTTTAAAGCATATTTGACTTTCCCTCCTTGTGGCCCTCAATGGTTTCTCAATATCTTAAATTTGAAAAAATACAAAAAATGAGGTTTTGCAGGTGTTTCCAAGGATTGTACAGACTTGTACGATCAAGGTAGAGTTAGATAAGGTTAGTAATAAAATTGAGGGTCTATTTTAGGCACCATATATAATAATCCATGTTTAATATAAATTTATAGAGCCAACTAGTGAATAAAACCTACTTGCCTTCTCCATCACCCTTCTTAACAACTTATAAAGGCCAAACGATTTTCATTCAGTACATGAAGGATAAGTGATTTTTGGTAAAATAATATTGAGAGGTAAAATTATTATATATTCCCTTATAATCCATGATAATATTTCTCATAACTAGTTCTTATGTTTTATGAGTAAACCTTAAGAACCCAGGTAGTCAAATTTGCCTTTTACATCTATACAGGGTCTATCTTTGAATGGTTTCAGTGCATTCATGAATTTATTGATGAAAATGGTGGTTAAATATGTCTTATATGAGTCTTAAAATTATTTTTAATTCACTCTTCATCACTGGTTGACACATGTGAGTTTAAAGAAATAATGAATTTTTATTTTGGAGAAGTTGTAGATTTGTATTATAGGGTTTTGAGTTCTATGAAAGGTTTAATGTACAATAGTTTTTTTATAGATATTAAAAATGTTATATAACTTCTCTATATTTTATAATTACTTCAATAAAATATTATAACTTACAACATACTTCAACTCACAACCCTGACTAGCTTGAATGAAGGTGCCTCCATTGTCTGCAGGCAAAAGGGTGATAAAAAGGATCTTATTGAGTTTACCAAACTTGCATAAGAAGGTAAGGCCATCCAAAATAATAATTATAAAATTTATTAATTATAATATGTGATAAATTATCTTGATAAGCTAATTTAATGTATATCTTATATTAATGTGCATCTACAAGCCCATATGAATACCTACAAGTCTGTAGACCTATAGGCCCTCACTCTTGACCCAAAGAGATCATAGTTTAGAATAATTAGGTTTTTTTATAAAAAATAAATACTTAATTTCATCCTTAAAACTATCATGAGTCACATATGAAATCAAATAAGGACTCCTAAATACCAAGTTTTAAACATACCCTAAACTAGCACTGATAGGTCTGTCATGCCTAACTTGAGAAAATAGGTGTATGCATTGGTTGAAATTTGTAGAGATGGTTTTGGGAGAAGTTTTTAAAGTTAATTTAATATGTTATATGGTAAATTAAAATTCATGTGGATTTTATAAATTCATGAACACCCCCTAATAAGGATTGTCACCTTTTAGACTACTTGAAACCCTTAAAATGATCAAGGGAGTGCAAAATTTACTCATTAGCACAACATGATTCTACATGGAGGAAAATAATTATTAGGGATGGTGAAGGGGTATAAATTATAAAATATTTTACATTAATTTTTATTTTAAACCCTTGATCTATATGATTAATGTTTAAGATCGTAGAGCACTCTAAAGCCCTATTTCACACCATGAAGAAACTCAAGAGACCCAATCTTTTTCTTGGGACATGAAGGAAGTTTGGAATTGGAATTAATGGTATTTAGGGATGATGGAGAGGTCCCTAAAATTTCATCTAGTGGTTTTAGGAAGGAGGAAGAGGATCTATCTTCTATAAAAAAACATTAAGACTAACAGCTCTCCAAAATCCTCTAGAATGACTCAATGTCTAAGTTTTCATCTTATTTGGATTATTGTGGATCAAAATATCTATGTAAGGACCAAAATAATATCCATAGGTCTTATGATCACTTGAGTAGACCATTTATTTTCACATGTAAGGTATAAAAAGTACAAAATGGCCTAAAAAGCAAGTTGTAGACCCGGTTATGAGCATGTAGGCTTATAAAAAGTCTTCAATTCAAGTGAAAAGGATATATAATCCTAAGTAAAGGATATATAATATTTTAAAATCCTTTTAAAGATCCATAAAATTGATACATAGGCTACTTATTCACTATACCAAGTTAAGTCAGTGATGCTCTCACTATCTTTCATAATGAGACTCATGGTAGATTTGGCAAAGAGTTAATTGAATCCTAAGAACCTACCATACAAACTTATAAACATTGAATGAGTATATTAAATATTATTATTGTCATGATAAAATATTATTCATAAATTTCAATCCGTTTTAAACCTAAAATGGAAAATTATGATGACTCTTGTCTCATGGAGATTGTGACTACCATACACATGTTTGTTTAGAGAAATGGAATTAAAAAATGAAGTGAGAAAATACATAGAGGACATATTAACCTAGCTAAATACATTTTGAAATAGTTTTAATGGATATAAAAATTATCAATAAACTTATTTAAAGGGTCTTATTGAAAGTTTGCAATTAGAAACCCTAGGTAGTCACATATACACTTATATGCAGAAATTGAAAAAGGTTGGCATGTTTGGTATGAATTTGAGAAAGGATAGATTTTTAGAAAAAATAATTTGAAGTGTGTAAAATTTAAAAAGGAACCATTAATTATAGGATGTATATTCAGACCTATTTAGGGCCTTCATTTTATTCACCTTCAAACTCCAATGTCTAGGATCAAGAGTTCTACCATGCACTTGTAAGCCTACTTAGGAGAATTAGAGAGGAAGGGTGATTGTTAGAATTTAAAGATTTGGAATGATCATTAGGATTAATTTAAATTTTATAATATGGTATTCATGATTTTTCAAAGTTATTTAAGGATATGTAAGGCCCAAAAAGTCTAGTTAGGTCTAGAAGGCCTAAATCTACATATACTGGTATATCTTTAAATCTTAGAGAGAACATAAGGTTTTTGAATTTTTTTCAAGGTTGTGATGGTTAAGAAGGATTTTAAGGATCATATAAGATGTCACCATAGAGTATAAACCCATTTGAGTGAAAAAAATATAAGAACAAACACTGTTAGGATCAAAATGATAGGTTTGCTCATAAACCTTAGGCATGAATTAGACCAAATTTTAATACTTTTAAAGGGGAAAATGCATTAGAAAAGAATTTTAAGACATGGAGATAGATTTTTCACACCTTATGTAGTCATTTATAATGAAAAATGGCCATTGTTTTACTTATTTTCTTAAAATATCCTATCTAGCTCTCATACACAGTCCTATAGGCATGAGAAGCAATCTTAAGAAGCTCAAAACTTTGTAGACATTGTACATGGGAAGGATTAGATATTGGATATGTTAGGGAGGATATAAAAATAAAACATTAAACCATTAATTTTTTCTCATAGGATATATGTAGTATAAACAATCTTTAAGAAATATGGTTAGTCCAAAACCATGTTATGCATTGTGAAAAAACTTGAGAGAGCATGGTTTCTTGCTTGGTACTTGCAGGAGTAGTTGTATGGGTCCAAGTGGTTATGGGAGTGATTATTCAGCTCCCATAATCAAAATTTGTGGGGTTATTTTTGGTATTAGGGATCTATTCTTTATGATCAATCCCTAACACTATTAACCACCTAAAACCCTTCTTAAACTTATAACAGTGATATGATGGAAGAAATGTGATTCAGAATGCCTTAAAATGTAAATTTTTGACCTTGGAATGACTTTAATGATCCCCATAGGTCTCATGGGCATCTAGGAATGGTTTTGATGGTATGTGTGAAGTAAATAATATATTGAAAAGTGTCAAAAGGGACTGTTGTAGCCTATTTTGGAGCATGAAGTTGCCAAGAGAGCATGGGCTACTGATTAGTAAAAACTTGATGGAACATAATGATGCATGGAAGTATCATGGAGGTTATAATGTAAAAGGAATATATTTTTAACTACCCCTTAAATATATGGCATTTTAACTCCTTGATTTAATGATTAGGCCACCTTATCATGAAGGCCACTATGCCTCCAAGGTAATGCATGGGAGGAGTTGTGGGGCTGATTCTACCCCCTAGTCATGTTTTTAACTAATTTATTAATAAATTATGGTCATTATGGCCTCTCTATACCACTTATACACCATGTTATTCCTCTCTTTCCATCTCATGTTCTATAAATTGGGCTTTAAGAGCCATTGTATTGATCCCTCTATTGGGCATGTGAAAGTGTTGCCCATTTGTATTTGAAACCTTGAGATAATAGAAGATTGATTCAACCTTTTTTATGCCAGTAATTTAATGTGTTAATTTTGGTTATATTTTCACAATATTTTATTATTCTCCCTTTTCAAGTCGTTATCTTCACCTAGGTACTAGTGGAGTGCCTTAAACAGGTCACGTGGTGTGTGAAAATGTTAGTGACTATACTCATAAAGGACTATTTTAGATAATCTAGACTTATGTCCCCATATTCGACTGGAGATAATTTTTGAGAAATAATCATTTTAATATATTTTAAATAAATTATACTATGAGTATGGTAAAAATTTAGATCTATTACCTATTTATTATATTGGAGATAATTTAAAATTATAATTTTTTTTGAATAATATAGGCTTATTATTGATATTCATTTTTTAGTTAGACTAATAATAAGTATAAATTATCTAAAATGGTCCCTCATAGTGAAAATTGATTGATAGTGCCTTGAATTAGGCCTATCAGTCATCATCCTCACATCATGGTCATCTAGCATAACCTTGATGTGAAATAATGATGTGTAGGAGTAGTTTGGAGAGAGTATGTTAGAAATCAGTCTTGTTTTATCCATAAGTTTTATTAAAGATCAAGTAGAGAAGATAAACATATTTGTGTATTAATTACCATAATTCATATTTGTTTCATGGATATTTTTATCCTTTTTCATTTACAAACAAATAGATTTAGGAATTGAGCCTAGATGATGCATTAGGGGATCTAGCCCCAAAACTAGAGGTTTATCTCACTTAATAGGCTACCCAAACCTATAGGTGATCCCATTATATTAGTTGGATGAGGTAGGTTTGAAACACCTTTGCCTCAAGGGTGAAATCTAGACTAATAATAGGAGGTCTATCCATGGTCTGTTGGTTCCTCTTACAATGGAGCTTCAAAAATTATATCTATATGAGTTCCAAGAACCATAGGCTTCCTCTTATAAAAAATTATGGTCTTATAGCTAAAGGGGAATTATAATAAGTGGAGGAAGAATTAACATACACACTTTTTGTAATTAAAATTGAGAAGGCAATGGCAAGGCCCTCTTCTTTAGCATCATAAGAATCAATACAAATTGGTTTCTCTTATCCTCCTGGATCACAAGTAGTAGGTGGAATTTATTCCTCCTCTTGTTATATCTTCACAACCCTCATTACAAGTGGTGGTGTTTGATATGGTCCTTATTATGATCAAATTGAAACCACTTGGGTCTCATCCACACTCAGATCCTACTTGACTATTGTCATCACCATGGGTGGTGGCCTAGAAGAGGTCCCTTGGTTTTGAGGCTCTTGGGAATGCGGGGAGGATTAGTAGTATGTAGTAGACCACAAACTAGGAGGAGGGAAACAAACATGTGCATTGGTAATTGCTATAGAAGGATCTACCTAAATAATTGTAAAAAGTTTCTCATTTAAACTATTTACCTTTGCTCTCTCAGGTCACTGGTGAATAAGGTAGAGGAAGCTTAGCTTCAACTTAAGACACATTCAATGTGGTTAATAAAAATATTAAAAGAGAGTAAAATGTGTAATATAGACATGGGGCATGGAAGGAAAATATAAAAGGTTGACTTAGTGTAATGTGTTATGAGAGGGAGGTTATGGCTAAGGTAAATGGCATAAAATTAGGGTGCATAGAATGGTGAAGAGGAAGGGAAGGAGGATTGACATCGAGGTGAGAGCTGAAGCCAAGTGTGGATTTTATTTTTTATTTTTTTATTATGTATGTATGTGTATGAATAATGGCATGGTAAACTAGGGTTCTGAGTGTCATGATGGGGGAGATTATGGGGAGAAGCTGAGGGGATGGTATAGAGGTTTCACAGGTAAGAATAGGTAATTTATGGGGTGGGGGTGTTGATAAAGGAGTTACCCAGGTAAGGGAGGTCATGTGTATGTGTTATAGGGATAGGGGAATAAAATCCTAAGGTGAAGGGGGTTGTTGATTAATGTATAGGAATGGTAGGAGTGATAGGAACCATAAGGAGGGGTTTTGCTTATGGAAGGTAACATCATATGAGGTCATGGTTGGGAAGGGTGAGGAAAATGTGTTGTGGAATATCAAATTTTTGGGAAGGGTTTGGGATATATTTTTTAATTTATGAAATACAACATCACTATTTGACTGGTAATTATGTGTGTATTTTAGGGGAATCAAACTCTAGAAAGGACAATGTTGGTAAGAAGTACATTGAGATGGTTATAGATATAGAAACATGGTCAATGGTTAATGAATGTATAATAACCACATAGGCATGGGAGGAGAAAAAAATAATAGGGACATTGGGGATTATCTGAGTCAATTAGTAGTTATGCAGTGGGAGATAATAGGTTTATAATGCCAAGTTTCATGATTACAAGGTCAAATTATTTGAAGAGAAATACAAATGGTGGATTTATTATCCCAAGTAACATCATTTATAAAGTAGGTGAATTGATGGGATGTGTAGATTAGGGTGCTATAATAATAAGTGGTGTAGATGTGGGCTAACTAGAAGCAGTTGGAGGGATGATTAAGGTAATGAGAGGTAGAGGCATGGATCATGTGGATGGAGACAAATATGGATCATATACTATTAGATGCCCTAGGGTTATGAGACATAACAACCCAAGTCATGAGGATGGCTTAAGAGACACAATATTAGAGAGCCTTGTATGATCATACGATACTAGTAGGGTAAAGGGATCCATCATATAGGGAGATAAATGAATCTAAGAGGACCCTAGGTTTTAGGTCATTAAGCTAGTCAGTTCATCCATCACCAAGGCTACCACCATAAGGTGGGATGTAAGGCATGATTTATCAATGGTGTAGAGTTTGGATAATATGTATGTAATTATAGAATACATGATGAAAAAAGAGTTTTTGATGGATTAAAAACATGTGAATGTGATATAATAATTAATATTATGTTGATAATAATAATGAAAAATGTGATTATTTTATTATGGCATGTAATGGTCAGAATGTGATGATATGATGTGGACTGATAGTGATAAGTGATAGGATAAGAATGGAAGTGGTGATGATGTGTAGGTGGGGTCATGAGGATGATAAATAATTATTGGAAAGTATTTCAAAGATGATGGGATGACACTTAGTGAGTGGGTACACTTTGGTACAAGAGTAATGACCATTATTGGGACCCATCATATTGGTAGGTTTAAGAAAGCAATACCAATAATTGTATGGATACAAGTGTTGTATAACACATGAGGAGTCAAGGCATTTTTGTCACAAGATAATATATTGAAATCATTCATGTAATTTGTGTAAGGGAAAGTAGGCAGATACTCTAAGAATGTCATAGGGTAGTTCAATACCACCATCAGAGTAGATTTATGAAGTGAACATATAGGTTTTTAAAATGTTGCATCAATTGATGTACATGTTAGAGGTAATATTATGGTAGCATAAATATAAATATCCAAGGCCCCAACTGTAATGTATAATGTGTTGATTTTTTTGCTTAAGGTGTCAGGCAAGAAGATGCACCCAAGGCTTTGTAAGACCTAGAGGCATTCCTTTGTTTCATAGGAGGGACCTACAAGGGGATAAAGAGGGAGTGGATCCTATATGAGATAAATAATATGATGTGACCAGAGAAATGATGGAGGTAGTTTAGGGAACATCCCCATTTGGCTTATGTTATTTCTATGGGTAAGTTGGTCATTTAGGCTAGTATTGTCCTTAAAGGGAGCTGGTAGATGTTGGCTCTATGGAACATAGACAAGGTGGTTGGATAGTGGGAACCTTAAGATCAACTGGGGTATCTCCAAATCCATTATATGAGTATGTAAAGACTTGAGTGGGAGGTATACTGGTTGTTGATACAATAACTAGATAGTTGTATTGTGATTTTTGTGGTATTGTTAGATGTGTTTAGATAATGAATTGATGTGTTTTTTTGTAATCATGAATAATGTGATAAAGGTGTTTGGATTTTTGTGTTATTCCTAAGTGTAATAATCTTACCTAAGGGATGTGGATGGTAGTGGAATTAGTGATGTAATGAGAATATATTGATCCATGTAGATTATGTAATCCAATTTTTCTTTTGTACTTATGAGTATAGGTATACCAATGACATGATAAGATTCAAGGGAACTTTGGATTCACCATGTCTGGGAAATATGTTTGAGTGAATTTCCCAATGTTGAGTTTGGGTAGTCACTTAGACCATCCTTGTTCCCATTTGATCAAAATAATAAAATATAAAAAAGATAAGATAATAAGACACTAAAATTTCATTGAGTGTGACATATTTTTAAGACTTAAAATGTAATAAATAATAACACACCTACACTCGTATATAAAAATATAAGACAATACATAATCAAAAAAGATAAAACTAGGGTAAGGATGTTTGATTTATATACATGTGATTTTTAAATAAACAACCTAAGGAAATGAGTTTAGACAATGGATATTGAAAATATACTGAATAACAAGATTACTAAAGACAATATATATTATAGGGACATAGTTAAATATGTACATGGGGTTGATTATGCCTAATTTTTTTATCACATCTGAGACAAGGATCCAAACTAGTTGTAAACAATGATCATGATTTAGTTGTAGAGTGCACGATGGATCCTAAAGTAAGAATATTATATGACCCTTGTGATAATGATGAGATTAGTTGGTTATTGTGGATAATTTCTAAGGGATGGATAAGTATAGATGCAATTTAAGAATAATAGGAAAAATAATAATCATGGAGGATTCAATTGGGAAATATATGAGGATATCTATGATGGGATGATTAAATCACATAATTATTCTAACTTGGAGAGTGGAGTTCAAGATTATAGAGGACTCCTCAATATATATTCCCATTGTATGATTAACAATGATTTTATCCCAACTTAAAATTCTTGTCTCCTGATTCTACCTAAGAGTATAATATACACCCACTTTTAAGACCAAGGTCATATGGGTAATGATGGAGCATAATGGAAGGATGGTAGAAGAATGGCAATGGATATGCCCCCAAAAGTGGATGCTCATAGATAGAGATTATGAAGTCTTTTAATTAAAAAAAATTCAAATACATGATATTCATAGGCTCATCAAGCTCATCACCATCGAGTGTAGCTAATCTGTAGGCTACTGATCCAAATTTTATAGTAATGATATAAGGCCCAAGCCATTTCACTTCAAACTTTCCTTTCTTGTATTGGTCTACATTGGTGTTCTTTTAATTATTTAAGGACTAGGTCACCAAATTAAAATTATCGAGATTAGATTTTCTTATAATATTGGCCCTTGAGCTTGTTTTGATATGCTGAAAGATGATTTAAAGAAGTTTGACATGTTTCATCTAAAATCTCAAGATCTTGTATCCTCTCTTGTCTAAAGTTATGATCAGTATTGATACCCTAAAAAGAGATGCATAAGGAGGGGAGTTTCACTTCTATAAGTAATATTTCATATGTACCATAAACCAAAGAGTACATAGTATCTCTAATAGGTGTTCAAACAATAGTTATATAGGACCACAGTGTAAGATAGATTTATAAATGCCAATTTCTTCCTACATCATGGATTACTTTATTTATAATCTTAAGAAGTGTAGTATTAGTGGTTTCTACTTATCTATTCCCTTGGGGATAGTAGGGTGTGGAAAAGTGTTGTTCAATGTGATAGTGTTTGCACAGATCTTTGACTTATTGATTTTTGAAAGACTTGTCATTATGTGATAAATTTTTTCCTAGGATTCCAAAATGATAAATGCTTTAATTCAGAATAAATTTTGAGATATGAATACCTATGATATAATTAAGTTGCATGGCTTTAACCCATTTTATAAAATACTCCATAGATTTTATAATAAACTTGTGCCCATTAGATGATGTTGGATTTATATTTCCAATCAAATATAATCCCCATATGGAAAATGGCCAAGGTCTCATTATAGGTTGTAGCTCTTGTGTGAGAGCATGAATAAGATTACTATGTTTATGATAGGCTACACATTTATATACATATTGGTAGGCATCCTGATCTATTTTAGACCAATAATATCCAATATTTAGTAACTTCTTAGTTAGGGACATTCAACTAACATGGTCTCCATAGATACCATCATAAGCCTCCTTGATTATAAGAATAGTTCCTCTAAGGTCAAGCATCTCAATAGGGTCCTATCAAAGAATTTTTGATAAAGAGTGTTGCCAAGGATGGTGTAACATAATATACAATGGATGAAGGCTTTTATTTGGTGATGATTTAGGTCTAGTGGTAAGATGTTATCATGGAGGTAGGTATAAATGTCATGATACCATGGTAGACTGAGATCAAGGATGGCATAAATTTTAAAATGAGCCATGGATTGATGAGCTAATAATATCAATTTTTCAATTAGAAAATTGCCTTCAAGGACATCTATATAACTCCATGTAAATACATCTATATATTATTTGAGAAACTCAATAAGAATTTGTTGCTCTATGGATGTAATAATTACCCCCAATTTGATTATTTTAGGACTTCTATCTATTTTAAGATTGACTTCAATAACCTCCTCAATGAGGGAGGGTGATTGGTCCTATAAATACATTGGGGGTAATGGTAAGTCTTGGATTTTTGAAGCAAAATAATTTGTGAGCTCAATATCCAATTTTAAATAAAATTTTGACTCTTCAGGAGAGGGTTGAATATCTTATATGTTTGGAAAGGGATATTATTATTTGTATTCCTCTTTTTCGATTTGATTGAGGGATGTTTTTTGCTCTCCAAAGTAAGAAAACTTATCATTCTAAAACATATCAAAAGAAGGCTCATGATTTTTATCCCAGTCTATTAGGGTAGGGTAATAGAAGGAGATGTTGATGGTAGATATGATGGTGTCATGAAAGAGATTGGTGGAAGAAATATCCTTATAAAGTCTATAAGCAAAACCTATTTCTATTTATTTATTAGAAGAAGATTCCTAAAGAATCGAATAAGTGTTCAAAATGATGGTTGATGATGATAGGTTTGTAACCCAAACCAAAATATCTTGGGTCTTATTAAATGCCTATAGTTTCAAACCTACCTTGTTCATGTCTCTTTAGTCCTTTTCCTTGATAATTCATATTTTGTAATATATTCTGAAGTTGGGGGCAATTTTGTCTATGGAATGCAAGGGCCTTGTTATCTAAAATAGGTCATGACTTATTAGTCTCATAAAAGTATTCCTTTAATAGTAAACCTACATTAGTAAAGGTCATTGATCCAAACTGATAGATAATAAGGTTACATTTCCTCATAACTATGTGGGGAGAGTGGTAAGTCTCCTACACAAAAGGTCTTATAATCACATTCCCCACAACCTATGGAAGTGATCTTAAGATGAGTGACATCTGGGGGTGGATTTAAAGTAGGTACTAAATCATTTGGGTGGATATATTTTGTAGATATTAGAATAAGAGTGGAACTATGTGTGTTAGGTAAATAACAAGTAGAATGGGATTGATCCATTTGAAAGCTACAAAAGTGTTCTATCTCCTTGAGGATGGTAACCTCCATGTCAAAATAAGGGAATTTTAAACATTGATGGAGGGTGGAAGGAACTACTCATATTTCATGGATTCATGGTTGATCCAAAGGTATCTTATATGGAATATGGACATCCACAACATGAATTAAAGTATGATGGATGATAAGTATCATAATAGGAAGATAAATGGTTCTCATAAATGGTATTTCATTATTATCATATGACCTAATCATTATTAGAGTAGGCTCTAATGATGCCTTAAAGTAACCCATCTTCTTTAGAAATTATAAATTTCAAAAATTTAAAGTTGACCCTTCATTTATGAGTACCCGAGGGATTTTTTGGTTGGTGTTGTAGGTTAGGTCACTAGTTTAGCTTTTGTGCCTAGTCATGCACTTAGTAGTTAAGATAGTCAGTTTTATACTTGGTATAACTAGGCACAAATATGGTAAAAAATGTGGCACACAAAATTTAACACACTACTACATTGGCATTAATTTCACATAAGGCATAAGCCTTGTGTGCTCACCCAAAGTACAAAAGCGAAAGAATTGAGCCCATATTAAGCTAGTTAAAAAATGGTGTAACTTAAGTATCAATGGGATTTAGTCATTGGAAAGATAGGATTAGGTGGCATATCAATGCTAGGATATTTTAATAGGCACGAGCATATTCAAGGGTTTAAGTCCTATGGAACAAGTTCATATCTAGCTAGATAGCTATTAATGGTGCAGGTTGTGGGGTTACCATGGTAATGGTCATTTAGGTGCTTAGTCAAACCATGGGGGTGGCTTATGTTCAAGTGCTCATTCCTCAAGTTAGTAATCTAGGCACATGTATTAGGGCCTTAACACATGCCAATTTCAACAATTAGTATATTTCATGGGTATACCAAAGTCTCTATATGGCACAATGATTCCATTAGTGACTTGTAAAGGACCTTTGTATTGTAATACATTATACCAATGGAAACTATAAAATTATTCACATAAAAATAAAATACCAACATACAATATTGCTAACTCATAAGGAAAGAATCAACAACCAATATGATAAGCAACCCCATTCTATTAACTTCAATGTTGTTAATACAAAGTACAAATTATATAAACAGAGCCTATTCTATCTAGAAACTACTCATGCTTAATGGCTCACAAGTGAGCTTGTGCTATACACTCATATTTTTTAACATAGTTCATGCTGGTTACAAAATACTAATGTTGGATCCTAATTTCAGCAAATATTCTCTATCATCAATCACCCCCTTTGTCCTAAGGTTCAAAATCTTTTATATATACAAAGGAGCATCTTCTTGCCATGTTGGATGGGCACACATTGGATGCTAAAATATTTCTAGAAATTTTTAAGCCATTATATCTACTACTCTAACACCCACACTTTCTAATTTCCATGTGCATTCACTCAAGGGATTCTCCTTTAAATTTGGGCACCAAGCAACTACCTATTAGCTGGTGAAAGATCATCAGAGATTCCTCTAGCTATCACTAATTATTTCAGTAGGATAATCATTTGCATGGATGCCAGACACCAAGATGTGTTGAGTTGGTATAATCCACTAGGTAAGTTAAAAAAGGGGGCTTAACATTACCCCAAACAAAATTACTAGTCCAACTTGGACTAGTCTTTTAGTACCTTTGGTACACAAAACTTGGATGTAGCTTACTCAAGTTTTGACTTGAAGTTTTTAAAGCCTTGGATAGCGAGATTGATCTCTTTAGTGGCACCTTCTACTTTAGTTGATGTGGCTTTGAGGTTGAGCATGTCCCTACTTTCTATTTCTTGTTTGAAGGATTCAAGCCTCTCCCTTGCTTGCCTTACCTTGTCATCTAGGATATTCCCTTACTTAACTTTGTTTGGAAGGCATGGAAGAGTGCTTCCAAGTACTTCTCCTAGGTCTTTAATTGGGCACTTAGGGTGTTGACCTTCACCATCACTTATACATGCTAAATTTTGCCTATTATGAAGGAGTATGTAGAGATTGAAAATATTCACACCTATGATTCCAAATCTTGAAGTATCCCTAGAAGTACCCTTGGAATATCTTAGGACCAACCTACACCTATCAGGCCTAAACCAAATAATCTACACTCAGTTTCACCTAGCTAAATAACCTTAACCTTTAGAACCCTATTCCTATGGACCCTAACCATCGATGGTCATGGTGACCATTGACGGTCAGCCTTGGGGACCCCTAACTATTGATGGTCATGTGTTGTGAGCCTTTACATGCACAAATTATATTTATATGACCTAGTTACACCTTCACTTTCACATTTTTCTTATGCCTATAAGAGAGAGAGGCTTAGGAGGTCAAATCTATCTATAATAATTATCAGGAGCTTAGGCACTCAAGAGTTTTCTATTACAAGTTAATCAGGTCAATAAACATCATCAACATTATCAACCATATTATTGAGATCTAACTCACCATCACCTCTCAACCAAGATTTTACGTATTATTACTCTATTGGAATCAAGCCAGATTCCACCAACAAGATAACTATACCACCCACTCACCAACTGACTTATGGTGATACAAGTGCTTATTTATAAATATTCACATGATTTTATTCCATTTCATAATGAGTATATCCCTTTCCAAATTATTGGAATCCATTTGTATAATCCCATCATCTTATTTTGATCAAACCCATAAATACATAGTCAACCACTGATCATCATATCCCAATCACCGACAATCACCTATGGTAGAAAAACTAACAAGCTGATTTCACCCACCTACACCCAACCAAATCCAATTTTATGTGTTTCTAACCACTCACATAAGCTGATTTTTTGAAGCATACCTCAACCTGTTAGCACTAGTATTAATTAGTTTATCACTAATTAGATCATTTCTAGTCTATTTTTCTAACAAGCTTTCTTGTATTTGATTTTAGTACCTTTTGATTATTGATGCAAGTAAATTCTTTGTAGTTTATTAACTTGATTGTTTAAAACATGTAAATTAAGAGATCTTAAGGAAGCTCTCACTTCTAGGATCTAGCTATTACTAGGCAATCCTCCCAATTATCTGTCTAAAAAATAAGTTTGTTTTAGTGTTTTCTTATCTACAGGTCTTCCTCCCAAGCCAAAGAGGAGCTCTTCACAACCATATAATTTAGTGTGTGCACAAAAAATAGGTTTTTAAACCATACCCATATCGAGTTTATTTTCTTCCTTTCTTTTTAACTTAAGTGACAATTTACATGAAACATTCTGGCATGCCCGACGGGACCTAGAGTCTTTACTCATATTTTCTTTGCATTTATATTCTTTTCTCTCTATCTGTGCTCATAATTGAAACTAAAATCTCTCTTGGGATTAAAATAAATTAAATATATTTCTCAATTTTAACATTATTTCACTTTGAATTAAAGCATATTAATCTTATCATAGCACCACTTTTTGTTACACACACTAGCCAAACCATAAAATCAATCAAACATCAAAATAATTTGAGATAAGGCTTGACTAGGATTTCATCACCTAGCAGTCACCTTACCCTTTCTTGGAAATCTTACTTAGAGGTCATTACCAAGGGGAGAACTTAGCTATCTTGTTGAGTGTAAACTCTAGAAATCAATATATATTGGCTAAACACCTGACACTCTTATTGCTATAGGATCACAAAGTAAGGGGGTAATCCCCATACTAAGCCATGTATTGATTCCAATATAAATTATTTTGAACACCTAAACAACCTAAAACCAACCATAGACTACTTCTATAGTACCTAATCTACAAGTTAACTTCTATCACACAATCTCATAAACTAAGGCCTAAGCCAAAAGCAAGATTAAAACTAACCTCTAGGTTTAAATGTACTTCATAGTGTGTGTCTTAATTGCCTTGATAATTTTTTTGAATTCTTCTTATTTGAGTGGTGAGATTGTTCTTGTTTTATCTCCCCTTTTTCTTATATGGTTCTCACTTGCCATCAGTGAAGAGACCTAGTAGAGCAAAATCAAATAGCCTCATCTACCTCCTCATCTATGGAGTACATCTATGAGGCATAAGATTAACCCTATCCATTGGGAAGCCCTAATTTTCCTTGGGTATTTACCCAATTAGACATGGAATTTTCCACTTTTTTGGACAACAACCTAATTTCCCTTCAGCACTACCTTAATACTTCCCCTCACCATGCCCCAATTTCAACCCCATCTCATGATCCCCCTTATGGCATGCCATCCCACCTTATGGGGGATGTTATTATTACCATGGTCACTACCCAACCTTTAACCACTTAGGCATCTTCATCCACTAACCCCTTTGACACCATAGCTAAAAACCAACCTATTTGACTAACTACTACCCTTACACCTTCCACCCCTAATAATGAATCCTCTACCTTGGGGACAACCCAACCATTAACCCATCACACTCCACTTATTGTTGGAACATCTACCATCAACACCACCAACCTTTCCTCTGTCAAACCCAACCCATTAGTCAATACCCATTTTCCAAGCTTAGGGGTACCTATCCATTCCACTTCACCCCTTATTATCATAAAGGTCACTATCTCCCCTCTTGTTACCAACCCAACAACTATACATGCCCAATCCATAACAACCCCTCAATAGGTATCCACTGCACTCAATCTAGGATACATCCATAACCCACAAGGGTATGTACCTTTTACCTAACCATCATCATCCACCTACCCTACCCAACTTATAACATCCACATTCTAATATTTGGTAGCCTCTCAACTGCCAAATAGTTGCCAATATGTTGCCCAAACTCAGCCACAATACCATTCTTACAATCCTTTTAATGCACCACCTAAAATTGACCTAATTAAAATTCTCATGGATAAGAGGACTAACCTTGATTCATCAACTTCAGGGGCTCATAACATCATATCCAATGATCAGATTTGTAATGAGTCTATTCATCTCTTAGTTCTTATCAAACCTTACCCTCCTCAAAGGGAGATTCCAAAATTTACCAAATTTCAAATAAAGAAGGACCCCCACCAACACCTTAAGTATTTTAGACATGCATGATACATGATTGATTATGATGATGCCCTTCTTCTCTAAACCTTCCCCATGTATTTATTTAATCCAACACTTGACTGGTATAGTGCCCTTACCAAGCATTCCATATTTTCTTTCACCCAACTAGCATATGTATTCTTGGATCACTTCTCCATTAACATTTATAAAAATGTCTCTATCACCTACCTCTATTCTATTAGGCAATTTGATGATGAGTCCATTGCTGACTTCATCACCCATTATAGAAGCATGATTAATCAACTTTCATTCTCCTTACCTCAACCCAAACTTATAGAACTTTTCACTTAGGCTTGTGCCAAACATATCTCTTCTATGTTATGTGTCTAAAGCTTTAGAACATTTGATGAAGCTTTTACCATGGCACATAAGCTGTAGAATGAGCCATAGATGAGGGTAAACTAAAGTTACAAAATAAGAACTCCACACTCAAAACCAATGAAGCCTCCTCCTTCAAAACAAAAAATCAAGCTAAATCTGGGACTAAGAGTAAGGGGATTACAAATGCAGTTGTCCTTAAGGTTACCCCACCACCTAATATCACTAAAAAAAACTCTCCCAATCCTTCTAACCAAATCTCTTGGAAACCAAACCAAAATAACCAAAAACAATTCACTCCACTTAGAGAGTCTTATGCCTCAGTTCTAAAAAATATATTAAAAGTTAATCTTATACAACTTCCACCCATCAAACCTCCCCAATAGTTTGATTTTTCTCATCCAGAACCTACTTGGTATAATGAGAATGATCATTGTGCATTTCATCAAGTAATTGGGCATGAGGTTAGTTGATGTAATCCCTTTAAGAATGTTGTCTAAAGGCTCATTAACAAGGGAGGACTCATGTTGGATAACCCTAATGCCCCTTGAAATAAAGCTCTTGATATCTTCAATTAACCTTTTCCCAACCATGCCCCTATAAAAAATTAGGACACATAGGCCAAATGCTCTCATGATGCCCACACTGTCAACATGGTTCATGATACACATACCCATGTGGACCCAATCATCTAATCTACCCATTCCTCCCCTACCTTGCTTATCAAGGTAATGGAGTAACCTTACCCTCCTTTGGATAACCAAACCAAATAAGTTCATTTCTCCCTAGCTACCCTCATAAAATATTTGGAATCATCACATACTACCTTAACTAGCACATCTAGACAAATAAACGTTCTTGATTCACCACCTCTACCAACTACCCAACAAACCACTACTCCTATGGATATTGTTCCTAAAGGAGAAGCATTTATACCAACACCTTTTATAGATGAGCCATTTATCTCAACCTTACTTCCCTCACCTCAACAAATTAACCAACCTACCAACCATCTTCCTCAACCTACAATTCTATCTTTTACATCCACTACCCATGGAGTAAAACTAGTACACAAACCTTTTTCTACATTAGTGTGGAAATTGGAATTTTCCCTAAATCTAGACATAGATCACACCAATTTTTAGCAACACTTAGGGATCCCTTACATCAACAAACATGAATATTATAACACACCTTCAACCAACTAATCTACCACCTTTCCACCACCTCTTAAACCAGTTAGAACTTCTATGAACGACTCACATTCTCAACCAACCAAAACAATCACACCTCAAGCAGTCAAGTCACCAACCAAACCCTTTGAAAACTTTGGTACCTTCCCTTCTCAAATTTTGGTTCACCCATCCTTAAAATTAGAACTAAATCCTTCCAAGCCTACACGTAAACCCTGACTCAAACCAACCAAATAGGCCAAACTATGGATGACCACATGGCTAGGGTTATACCTCCCTCCACTTTGCCTTTTATCTTGGGCCCTCATCCATCAAACTTACTTAATAAGTAGGCCCCATTTAACATATACTACCCACCACTATTTTTTATGCCATTCCATTTATTATTGAATACACCAGTCATTTCCAAACTACCAATAACCAAACTATCAACCCTAAAAACCCACCTACAAACATACCCAAAATAAAACCATAAACTAAAAGAACCACCTTACCTAAACTATCTCTCACTAAACATGTTGCCACCAGAACATCCCACTTACCAACCAAGACAACAACATATAGACCTTTCCCACCTTTGGCTGAGTCTTATTCAACTATTTTTCAAATGTTGTTGCAAGCCTCCTACCTCACCTTACCACCTACTAGACCTTGTGATCCTCTTGGTTCAAAACCAACTTGGTATAACAACCATCAAATCTATTCCTATTATAGGACACATGGGCATGACATATATAATTGTAGATCTCTCTAGGACATTATCCATTATCTCTATGATGAGGGTGATATTTTACTAAATGAACCTCCCTCGACCCATCTACCAATACACCCAAAAACTAATCACTAACACATTCTTGATCCCCCACTCTTACCTCAAAGTGATCAAGAGCCTACCTAGCCTCATATCCCACCTTTCCCCTCTATCCATACCATTAAAGTAGTCATGCAATCATAAAAAAAAGGATAAAGGGAAGGCTAAAGTGTCCATTCCTTGGACATACCCACAAACTAATCCTAAACCAAACCAGATCTAAACCTCCATGTCTTAAACTAAGCCCAAAGTTACCATCTTAGCCACATTAAAGGCTAACCCCTCTAAATCTACCAGGAGGGTCATTCTTAAAAAACTTCATCAGGCCCTAGCTAAGATGAGCCTTTATGAGCTCATTTCTACCTCACTCCACCATCATCAGGCCATGATCAAGGCTATGTAAGCCATTAAAGTTAGTCCTAACCTATAGAGGCCTTTATTGGTTCTCTCCAAATCTCTACCCTTATTACCTTCAAGGACTTGGAGATACCTTCTATCTACCCCAAAGACCTAGATCCCCCTCTTTTTTTACAAACCACATCAACCAAACCCACATTAAATGGGTTATGATTGAAGGGGGAGCCAGTATCAACATCATCTCTTCCAATGCTTATGAGAAATTCAAGCTAAAAGACAATGTCATGTCAAAAACTTTAGCCATCCTTAGATATTTTAATTACACTATGACCACCACCTTGGGAACTACCATCTTTCACATCCATCTAGGACCTCACATGCTCCCTAAACTCTTCTATGTGGTCAAAGGTGAATTTATATACAATGTTTTATTTGGTAGACCTTAGATCCATGCCATGGGCTGTGTACCCTCCACCCTCCATCAATGTGTCAAGTTTGAACATGAAGGTCAAGTTGTTACCATACAATATAACCTTAGCCCTTTTACAACATGAAATATGACATATTGACCTAATGACATTAATCTACCTCCATCTAAAACATCACAAGAATCCACCACTAAGCCTTCAACCATGAAAGCTAAAGCTATTAGTTCCCCTTCCATTGAGGGATAGACCAATTAATTTATTCTTATTGACTAGATACCCATCACTGATCTCTTGAAACCAACCTTATAACACCTTACCCTTGGAGAATACCATCTCCTCAAGCTTGATGCATTCCAAACTCCTCAAGAATATGAAAAGCTCAACCATCAACCAAGTTACAATCCCAACATTAGAGACATTATTCTTTTAGGACCTCTTAGCTATCAAACCCACTTTATCTATGGGGGAATTGACAAACCACTTAGTGTTACCACCACCCACCCTCACCTCAACCATCCACCTCTAACTTCTCTTACTTGGAGAACCCTAACTTTGCCAAACTATACATTCATAGATGTGCCTAGAAGTGATTTGGTTTAGGATGATATGAGTATGGCCCACACATGTTAACCTCGATTGAGACCTGCAAGTCTCATAAGAAACATGGCCTTGGATTCACTCTACCTAATAATAAGAAATCCAAACAACTTACCATTACCATTGTTGAAGAAGAAACCCCTTCTTCACCAATAACCCCTTGACCTGAGTGTGAGGATGAGGACATCATCCCACCTAACTTTTTTTTTCAATCAACATGATAACCCTCAATCCCCTTACTTATCAAAAGGAAGGGGCACCCATATCCATCCCTTTAATCCATTTTGAGCTGGTGGGAGAAGACTCTCCTACAATTCACACCATCCAGTTCTAGGATGATGATTCTATTCTCACCTACTTTGGTGTACCTAATTCTTCCATCCAAAAATATTTACCTTCAAAGACCCTAACCATGTTGAATGAACCTACCATAAACATTGACATAGGCACTCTGAATAACCCCCTTGTCATCAAAATTGGCCAAAGTCTCACCCCTGAGGAACTATAAGACTTCTCTACCTTCTTCCAAGACCATAGTAATGCATTTGTCTAGTCATATGCCAATATACTTAGTATTGACCCAATCATTGCCACCATAACATTGTGACTAATTGTGACACCAAACCTATTAGATATAAAATTTGATGAATTCATCCTCATAGAGCTCTCTTTTTTGAAGAAAATCCTCAATGTTTCTTTTCTATTAACTTCATTCAACCCATCGATTATCCCTAATGGGTTTCAAACATTATGCCTATCACTAAAGCCATAGAGGGACTACATATATATGTATATTTTCATGACCTCAACCTTTCCTACCTAAAGGATGACTTTTTTCTACCTAGAATTGACCAACATGTTGATATTATAGTAGGCCATGAGATGTTATCTCTCATGGATGGATTCTCAGGTTATAATCAGATTTTAACTGCCCTTGAAGATCAACACAAAACTACCTTTATCACCCACAGGGGACTTTCTATTATAAATTCATGCCCTTCAGTCTTAAGAATGCTAGCATAACCTACCGATGTTCTATGACCTATATTTTCCATGACCTTATCTATATAATTATTGAAGACTATGTGGATGACCATCACAGGAAGTCCAAGCTTCACAAAGACCATTTAGCCATTCTCAATATTATCTTTGAGTGACTTATCCACTATCATGTCTACCTTAATCCCAAAAAATGTATTTTTTGGGTCTTATTAGGCAAACTTCTTGGCTTCATCATTTCCCTTTGAGGAATCAAGGTCAATTTGGCCAAAATTAAAGCCATCCTTGAGATGTTACCTCTAACCAATCTTAAACAACTCCATAGTTTATAGGGGAAGCTTCAATCCATTCATCACTTTATCTCCCAACTCTTTTCTTGGTGTCAACTCTTTTATCACCTCTTGAAAAATGATGTCACTTTCAAGTGGAATGTTGATTATCAAAAGGCCTTTAATGCACTCAAAGGGTACCTTTTATCTCCACCTGTCCTCACACCTCCTAAGGTCAATCAACCTTTTTACCTTTACATATCTACCACTGAGCATTCACTAGGGGCAATGCTTACCCATTAGGGTGAATAACACAAAAATCAAGTCATTTATTATATTAGTCACACACTTGTTGAGTATGAGACTTGGTATACACATACCAATAAATTTTACTTAGCTCTAGTCTTTGTGGCCTCCTCACTTTACCACTACCTTGTTAACCATAAAACATTTTTCATAACTAATACTGATATACTCAAGTACATGCACTTCAAACCATACCAAAACCAATGTATGGCTAAGTGTCTCATGCTTGTAGCTGAGTTTGACCTTGAATTTCTCTAGTAGAAATTGATTAAGGGGTAGGTCATTGCTGACTAATTAGCTAAGGCACCCTTAATAAACAACCAACCTCCTCCTCATGAGTTTTAAAATGACTCTATCACAAGCTTATCTCAAGCAAATTTCACCAATCAGGTAACCATATTTTTTGATGGTTTCAAATGTTAGTGTGGTGGGGGAGCTAGTATCATCCTTATCCTCCTTATTGATGAACCACTCCATTTATCATTTACAATTGATTTTGACTATACCAAAAACATGGCTAAGTATGGAGCCCTAGTGATAGGCCTATAAAATACTTTAACCTTGGGAGTCAGAACTATCAATATCTTTGGTGACTCCCAACTTGTGGTCAACCAAGTCACTGGTATTTACCAATGTAAGAATGAGGTTTTACAACTATATAAGAAATTAGATATAGAGATTTTAGCATCATTCAAACACTACCATATTCAAACCACCCTATGATCTACCAATTTTTTTTTTGATACCATGGATTTTCTCACCTTTTAGATCCTATCAACACCCTCAAACTCCAAACTATCAGTCATTGTCTATCACCTCACCAAACCCTCCTACACCAAATTAGACACTCCAAACATCTTTAGTGTGGAGGATATCTTTCTCTAACTTTGGTATCAAATTTTTTTTACTACCTTCACCTTGGCGTAGTTCCCTCTAGCCTCTCTCAGAATTCCCATTAGACATTTATCTAGAGCACCTCCTATTATACCATTCTAGGTAGAATTCTCTATAAACAAGGTTTTGATGGCCTCCTATTCTATTACCTTCATAGTCTAGAAGCCTCTCACAATATCAAAGAGACACATGAGGGTATCTATATATGAAACTTTAGTGGATTGGTTATAGCTAAACACATCCTCTACCTAGGCTATTACCAACCCACCCTTAACCAAAAATGTTGTGATTATGTGAAAAAGTGTGTCAAGTGTCAACAATATGATAATTTATATCACACAATTAGCAATAGTGTTCACATTTATGTAAAATTTTGGCCCTTTTCACAATGGGGTCTAGACCTTATTACTGAAATCAACCCCCACTCTTCATAATGGAATCATTCTATCATTACCATAAATGAATATTTTATCAAATGGGTGGAGGCTATTCCTCTTGTCTTGATAAAAGCTAAAAAGATTATCGAATTTATCACCCGCCATATCATCTATAATTTTGATGTTCCCCATAAGATCATCACTGATAATGGAAAATCTTTCAAAAAAAAACAAGTTCAAAGCCTTTGTGATGTATTTGGTATTAAACTAAGCTTTTCATCACCTTATCACCCACAAGTAAGTAGACAAGATGAAGCCTCTAACAAAACCCTTAACAACATGCTTACCAAAATGGTTAATGCCTTAGGTTGGGATTGGCACTTGCACATCCCTTTCAGCTTATGGGCATATCACACTAGCATATAAACTCCTACAGGTGCTATGCCTTTTTCTCTTGTGATTGGAGTTGAGGCTGTATTACCTCTTAAAGTCCAAATACTTATATTCACATATCTTTGCATGACCTTGTTTCAAAAAACAATTATCATCAAGAATATTTATCTCAACTTGAGCTAATTGATGAGCGTCATTTGGATGCTATCTCCCATCTTCATGGCTATCAAGAATGAATCAAATGAGCCTATAAAAAACACTTGAAAGTTCAAGAATTCAACATTCAGGATCTTGTCCTGAAGGAAAACCAACATGTAACTAATATAGATATAAAAAGGGGAAAATTTGATTTTAATTGGTTTGGACCTTATATCATTACCCATAATTATGGATCAGGAGCTTATCATTTTTCCTCTCTCAAAAGCAAACCAGAATCTGATCCTCTCAATGCTTTGCATCTGCATCCCTTTTATTATTAGATAGAGATCACAATACTTATTTGTCTAACTTAAACTTGTCCCTTGAAATCACATTAATTTCCCTCTTTTTAAGGGTAATTGACTAAAACTGAATCATGTGATTATCCATCATAATTATAGCCCAATCTTGAACTATGGGTACCATGGCTCTATCTATGGCATGATTCTCATAGTACTTCCCATCTCTTTGATATCGGTTCTTATGGTCATTATCACCTATACCTCTTTTTCATCTACTAAACCTTCATGCAAACTTAGTTTTGCCTTCATAAAGGTAATCCATTAAGCATGTATGGGAAAGTCTATGTCAAGCAAAATCAAATAAAATTAAAAGCAATATTAAATATCAAAAATGAATTATGGGTCATCCTTAACATGCATAGACTACTCCCTTAAAGGATAACTATTAAAAATCCTCTAAAATTGCCAAACATAAGGTGGATTACTCCCTTGAAGGATAACTATCAAAAGCATTTGAACTAAGCACATAAACTTAGACCACTCCCTTGAAGGATTCCTATGTAAAGAATTAGTCAAAGCCAAAAATTTCTTGGAAGCTTCTCACATTGATCAAATTTCTTGACCTTCAAGCAAAATCAAAATTAAAAGCAAGAACAAAATAATTTTGAAATCCACAATCAACTCTCATAATAGTAGTAATTCTATAAATCCACAATCATCTCTCCTTAGTATACTTCCTGCATCGATCAATCTACACTTTATATATGGACATAGACTTGTTTATACTACCTCTTTCGACACCTACATAAAATGCATACTAGCCTCATTAATGGTTCCAATTTCACCCATTCTCCCTTCACATATCATATGCATGGGACTGTGTGCTTACTTGACACAATGTAATCTGGATCCCTAGCTATAAACATAAGCATGTTAATGTGAAGCATTGAAAAGGCATATTTTCACTAATACAATCCCCCTTTGGGTTTTGTGTTGATCTTTATCAATGAAAAGGCATTATGTTCCTTTTCTTATCTTTTATTAGTTTATGTAGGCCTATCACTATGTGCGTGAAAAATAAACATCACATCAAAAGCATGAACATCATGAACTCTATCAACAAGTAACAACATCTATCTATCAACAAGTCAAACACAACATAAACATATCATAGAAAACCATGAACATCAATCACATCATATGCACCTATAAGTTGTCATTACACCATCACAAGCATAAACCAAATCAATGAGCAAAACATTAGGGCATATACCATTTCCCATTTCACCTATATAACCATAAATAAATCCATAACATATATCCATCCATAACATATTCTATCATAACCATGAGCAAAATTAGATCATCATAGTTGATTTTCTAGCATCACATGCCTAAGCTACTAAGTGAAACATCATAAACATGAGTTGAAACCATAAGCTATAATCACAAACCATAAGAAACTATCATATATAACATCATAAATATCCATCATATACATCAAATATTAAAAAAATAATACATGTCATGATATGCTAGGCTCTCTCAAAAACATATACATCTCACTACACCAACGTGTATGCCAATATTAAAATAATACATCAAAATAGCCTATCTCAATATAATAATGAGCCTATACCACTACCACTGGCCCTATCTATGCCTACACCTATACCCAATGGTGGTCCCCCTAGTACCCCTACCAATCCAATTATAGAATCCCATTGACATGGAATAGCTGTCGATGGCCCACCAGCCAAGCTCACTCTATACTCTACATACCTCATAGCTTGGGATAGCCAGTATAATACCATCGCCTCATAATATCTAAGATCCACCATGATAAATAAATAGTATGATCAAGGCACTATGTTTGATGGCCCTCCTACTACTACTACACCTACCTCAGTCTTATGTTTGAGTAGATCTCTCTCACCTATAATGGTGGCAAACTAACCCTATAATGCCTAAATCTGACCCTGTAATGTGGCCACCTATCCTTATAGATCCTATACCTGAGCTTGGGCTATAGCCAATGCTTTCCATACCTATCCACCTTGGATAGCTAGATCTATAGCCATTAGTGCCACCCCTACATCATATCTACCCACATTTGTAGCTACATAGATAGGCTAGTGCCAAGTCATGTATCCATTTATGTATCTTACATCATCTATGGGAGCCCTAATAAAAATATCCTCAAATACACCATCTAAAATCATTTGAATAGGCTAGGGCATTGATAATTGAACCTTTGATTCTTGCCTTTTATATCATGGATGTGAACCCAATACACCCTATAACAAGCCAAACTAGCACCATACTAAGTCAAAGGGAATCAACTCAACCTCACTCTCTTAGCAGCCTACTATCCACTTGTAACTTTGTATCATGAGGGTATCCCTCCTATAGCCTTACCAGATGGGGAACTATAGGCATGCTATCCATATGATGCCTACAACTACCTATCCACCTAGGGAAACCTTAAACCAGTTAATGTCATGTGTTCCATCTCCAACCCTTGATGTAACATAGTCATCCCTCCACCTCATAAAGCCAATAGATAACTCTAGATATGTGTACCCCATCTATGACAATCCTATAGGCCTTAGAATATGGATGTGCTCATAAGCCCAATAATTTAGAACCATGCCCATGTTGATGCCATACTTCTTATGGTGTCTAAATCCACATAGCTCTTTATAATTCTAGACCAATAACACTAGGACCCACCCAAATACTATCCTCCCAAGTTATATCTCAACCAAAATATCTAGTAATACATATGGGAATCTCTTACTATTAGAATTTGGAACCCCAAAGCAAGTAACCATGATTATCAACATCATCATAAGTCTCCTCTCCTTGGGAACCCTTTCATATAGTGTTGTATAACTAAATCCTCTAGAGTGCTAGTGGACCTAGTCACTATCATCTCCATATAGATACTCAACATACTCATCTTACTCCTCTTGCTCAATATGATAGATTGCCTCACCATGTAGTAGGATTTGAGTGATCTTATGGACATCCTCTAGGAGAATAGTCATCTCCCCAATTGGTAGCAAAAAGGTATTAGTAGTAGGATATCATCTCTCATTGAGCACTACTATCATGGATACATCCCTAGACATGTGATGGTAGTGCCTCATCCCTTTTAGACCTACTACCTCCATATGTGCCCAATCATTATTAGTCATCTCCTCAAGTAGTGCAAATAAGATTTGGGACACATAGTCATGTATCTATATTTTCTCCCAAGCCTATACCAAATCAAATTGCTTAGATTAGACCCTAATTAGTCTATTCTTACCTATATTTTACACCCACCCCTAACCCTATCCTCTTGAACCTAACTATAAAAACTAATCAATTTGACCAAATTTCAAACCTAATCTCCTAACCCAACCCTAACTATTAAGCAATTCACCCTATACTATCCTCAAGCAAGCCCTCAACACTTAGACATTTTTACCAAAGGTTAGATTATCCTAGCTAACTATCAGTGGTCATGTTAATTGTTAATGATTGGGGACACCTATTTCTTAGGGTGTCAATAGTTGATGGCCATACTTGACCATAGATGGTCACCTATGGGCATTCCATGGCTAGAACACTGAAACCTACTAAGACCCTACATAGGGAACCAATTCAACATGTAATTAGCCTAAGCACTCTAACCAACTAACCTACTACACAATCACCCACCCACACCATCAATTTAATTTTATACCCAACCCATTTTCCCAAAACCCCTAAAACCTTACTTAGGGCATGCAAGCTCAAATAACAAATTTCTAAACCTACCCCCATACAAACACAAAAAAATGAAAATCAAACCTATCTACCAATTTAGTGAACCCCTTACATCATTTTACAACCTCCTCCATGGTCTGAGCCCTTGAAAAAGTGATCAATTACATCCTCATGCTCCCTATATCCTAAACCCATGGAGTCTACCATGCACCTCTAACCCATGATCTTTAACCAACTCAGCACACACCTTCCTTGCAAAGAACCAAAATCACCTAGAGCTCAATCAAACAAAGCCAAACAATAAAAGTGACAACTTAACTTTTGTTTTTTACTTTTACCCCTAGACTTTTAGGGTTTCCCCTAACCATCGATGGTCACCTTCTAGGGACACTGACCATCGATGGTTAGGATACCCTAGAAACCCAATTTCACCTTTTATCTGTAACCTTCACATTTCAAGTAATTTACCCCAAGTTTTTGCCTAATTTTGGAGATGACTTTTTCCCACCAACCTGACCACCTCATCACCTCATCAATGTTCTATTTTGGCCCATCTAGCATGAAATTTTGTGTGACTTATTGCCTGGTCATTTAACCATAATAACAACATTGCCATGTTGACCCTTTTTCATTTTTCACTACCTCACGTATACCAACCTACTTGTGTCTCACTAAAATCACTTCTTACCTTGGATACCTATGACACTTGACCCATTTATGTTTTCCTCAAGAGCACTTCCTACCTTAGATACCCACCATATACATAATAATCGCTTAAGAGACTTATATTTATGAGTATCCTGATCACCATGCCTATAGATGGTCATGTGGTTCACTCATCACTTGTCATTCTCAGCATCAACCCTTATTTTTACAAACATTGACAACTTTGTCTATGCGTGATGTTGGTTATCACTCCTTTTATCACATTTTATGTGCACATTTGCATCTCAAATGCCTGACCTCATGTCACCACCTCGTGACTCACCATCTACCACTTATCAAACCCATACCCACTTTAGCTTTACCTCACTAACTCTTAGTGTGAAGGGGAACACCTCCTCCTACTCTTGGGATAACTAGACCCTTAACCCATACTCTATTTTTGTTTTGTAGTTCATTCACACAAGCCACACAATAAAAAGGGGTAAAATGTAAACACCAAAAATCCACACACCTATAATTTTGAATGTCAAAGTAGCGCTGGAAGTACCGCTAAAACCTTTTAGGACCAACCTACACCTATCAGGCCTAAACCAACCAATATAAACTTAGTTTCACCTAGCTAAATAACCCTAACCTTTACGATCCTACTCTTGTGGATCTTGACTATCGACGGTCAAGGTGACCATCAACAGTCAGGATCCACCTTCTCACCAAGAGAATGCAAGCTATACCAACCCTTTTCTAAATATAACTTGTCAAATTTATATGATGAGCCTTTGCATGCATGAATTATATTTAGATGACCTAGTTATACCTTCACTTCCACCTCTTGCTTGCTTATGCCTATAATAGAGAGAGGCCTAGGAGGTCAAATCTATCTGTAATAATTATCAAGAGCTTAGGCACTTAGGAGTTTTTTTTTGCATGTCAATCAATGTTATAAAACATTATCAACCATCTTATTGGGAGCCAACTTGCCATTGCCTCTTAACCAAACTTTTAGGTACTATTACTCTACTAGAATCAAGATAGATTCCACTAATAGGTGAACTACACCACCCACTTTCCAGCAAACTTTTGGTAAGATAAGTTCTTGTTTGTCAATATTGACTTGCTTTTATTCCATTTTATAATTAGTCTAGCCCTTGCCCAATTCTTGGAATCTATTTATGGAATCCCATCATATTTTATTAATCAAACCCATAATTACATAGTCAACCACTGACAGTCATATCCTAACCATTGACGGTCAGGCCTAACCACTGATGGTCACCCCAACTGCCGACAGTCACCTATGGAAGAAAACCTAACAAGTTGATTTTACCCACCTACACCAAATCAAATCCACTTTTCTATGTTTCTAGCCACTCATAGACCCCCTTCTAATTTTTTGAATCATACCCCAACATATATCACTAGTATTAATTAGTATATCACTAATTAGATCATTTCTAGTCTATTTTTCTAACAAGATTTCTTGTATTCAATTTTAGTACCTTTTGATTATTGATGCAATCACCTTCTTTCTAGTTTATCAACTTGATTATTTAAAATGTGTGGATTGATATCCCCCAAGGAAGCTCTCACTTCTAGGATCTAGCTATCTCTAGGCAATCCATCTAACTATTTGTCTGACAAATAAGTTTGCTTTAGTGCTTTCTTATTCATAGGTCTTCCTCCCAAGATAAAAGGAGCTCCTCAAAACCATTTGATTTAGAATGTTCACAAATAAATAGGTTCTTCAACCATACCCATATCAATTTTCTTTTCTCCCTTTCTTTTGAACTTAAGTGAAAATTTACATGCAATAGAGTTTTGGAATAAGGTATCATTATCCTCCTTCACCTTTTTAAGGCACGCATGGATGACTGTTGCTTGGGTGGTGAAGATGAAAAATATGACATCTGCTTCTTCCACACTCTCTTCTAGTTTAGTGAAGATGTCTTATACCACATCCATCTTTTTGTTTAATTCTCTCTTCATGGTCTCATAGAGGTCTTCCTTCTCCTCAAGCACTGGCTTCATCTAGGGAACCATTTGCTCTACCAGCATGCAAACTTTGTCAACCTCTTTCATATTTGAGGTATCCACATCATCCAAAAGGGATGGATTTTCCTCTTCTATATACTCGACCAGCTATTATATTTTGAGCTTCATTGCCTTTAATTCCTCCTCTACTTTGAATGTAATGCCTTTTCACCTAGTGACATGAACATCATTGATAATGCTCTTGCACACCACTTCAAATGTCATTTTGAGGAGGGCATTAGCCAACCTCATGGGGTTTATATCTATAAGATTCACTAGATTTTAGTCATTCCCATCCTCTAGCCTCTTGTTGCTTTAGATTTCTTTATTTGAAACCTTGAACTGAGGCTCATCCATGTAGCAATCAAGATCAAAAGAGACTTGATGGTGCATTAGTATTGTGGTAGTTTTGGGGTACATGAACTCCATCATGTAAAATTAATATTCTTTGGTGAATACCCATTATGATTTTTACCTATAGCTTAGCTCATACTCCTCTTCTTTTGATAGCTCCTTCTCTTCTCCACTAGTGCTGGTACTCCTTCTAGTATCTTCTTCCTCTCTTTCTTCTTCTTTTTGGGGTTCTTCATCAGACTTCTCCCCTAGTCTACTTATTCTTCTTCTTTGGTTCTCAACTCACCATTGTGTTCTTCCTATCATAGGGGTTCTTTATTGGACTTTTCCCCCTTATCCATTTCCTTCTCTACTTATTTCTCTAAGGCACCAATATCTCCTTTATCTTTAGGTGCCCATTTTAGACTAGGGTGCACCTGCCATGTAGCTTTCTCTATCATTCTAGTGGAGGCACTGCGTGCCTTTTTTGTTACTTCTTCCCTTTTGAGTTCTATGATAGAAGCAACCTTCTTATTTTCTCTCTCATTCACCATCCTAGCCCTTTCCTCCTAGGCTACCTTTTATTTTTTTCCTTACTCTTAGCCTTCTCCTCTTTGGCATTTCCCTCTACTTCCTCTTTTTTGGCATTTTCCTTTTTAGCCTTCCTCTACGTAATTTTCACCTTGCATTTCTTTTCTCTCACCTCTATCTCCTTGGCCTCTATTTGATAAATTTCCACTTGGGACATTTCTTTGGCTCTCATGGCCTCTCTCTTGGGACGTCAATTTAGCACCACATTGATGTGTTCATGGTCCAAGATCATGTCCTTCCACTTATAATTCAACTCTTCTTCAATTAGTGCACCTGAATGTGTTACTTCTTTAAGCCCTTCTCCTATTTTTCCTTATTTCTCCCTTCTTCCCCTTGATATTTTGTGCATTGTGGTCATCCTCTCCTTTCCTTCACTACTCAACCTCAAACATCTTAATGACCTATTTTGATATCTCAACCTTTATCATTTCTTCTTTTTTCTCCTCTAGCTCCTAAACACTCTACATTTTTGCTTCACTAAAGCCAAATTTCCTCCATCTCCACCTTCTCTTCTTTAACTCAGTGTTGGGGAGGGGGTCCCTTCACTTGATGAGGAGTCATATTCCTTGGGCATGATATAAACACCACTCTTGACTATCTCTTCCTCTATCTCCTATTCCTCCCCTTCTTCCTCTATGTTAGAGAGAACTATCTTGGGAATTAGAATCTATGCCTTCCCCTTCTTATTCTTTATGCTGGGTAAGTCTTTAGCATAAATTTTATTCATTTCTTGGAGGAGCCCAAAGGGGATGATTCTTCTTCTGAGGCAATCTTGAGCTTCATGCACTCCTCTATTTCTTCCAAAGTTTCCCCCCTCTTCTTTTGGGGATACTTCCTCTTCTTTGGTAGTGCTGAGGTCATGTCATCATTAATTTAGATAGGAAAATCAATGCTTTATGCTATACTTTCTTCTTGGGCCACCTTATTCCTTGGTTTCATTTAAAAGTAAAGCTTATGGATGAACCCATCAATGGTAACCTTTAGGAAGGGATCTATGTTAGTACAATTTGACTCATCTTCTTCATCTTTGGTGGCCTTCCCATTGGCATGAACAAATTGGTGCCTTAATTGATGCCTTTCCATATCTAGTTCCTTAACTAGGATGTCTAGTTGTTATGATTGGGATCCACTATAACACCTCTTTAAAAGTACTTTATTGAGAAGGCATAGGGGAGCTTCAACCACCCTAACTTATTGCCATCCACTAGTGCCATGCATAATAAATAATAATTTTGCATTATGGAAAAAGTTTTCATTCTAAAAAAATTCTATAGGATCCCCTGAGAGATGTGCCATTCTATCCTAAATGCCTCTATATACTTCTCAAACTAGTACATAATGCACATTTTATATTTGGTGCTGAAGGAGGTGGAGAAAGTGAAGTCTCTATATTTTTATGTTGGGGAATCATGGTATTCTAGGAAAACCTAGATGTTATCAACATTTACATCTAAGATCTTGATTTCCTCCATGATAATCAATATAAGGATTAACCCCCATTTGAAGGTCCCTTTCATGTTATGGCACTCTAACACATTTTCCACCAACTCTTCAATGATGAACTTTACAATATTGAATTACATGCCTTGCACCATGTGATAGGTGATGCATAGGTTTGCCTTTGACACATCAATCTATCAATTGCCTCAGCACAATTTGGAAATTACTAGGCATATTGCCACCCTCATGCTAGGGTCTTTGTACTTGTTGATGAAGAACATAAAACCCCATGAAATATTTAAAGAGCTAAACTATGTGCTTCACTTATTCATCATCATCTATCATTTGATGGATGTATTTACTAGTGTTTGGGGGCCCAGCTATCCTCTTGATTAGCTACACTCAAATCATCATATGCCTACCCACAAAGTACATGTATTCCTCATAGACATGTGAGAGTAAAAACTATACAAGTTCCTCTAGCTTCTTGAATTAGGTAGACTCATATATTAAAGCTTTTTTGGAAGTTTTTAGCTTATCTCAAATTGAGACATCAAGAGAGAATCACCTTGCACTAACTTGTACCCTATGTACACCACCCAATCCTACATCAAGTATTGAAAGTGACTTGACATCTGGTGGTTATATTATTTTAGTTGGAATTTTTGTGTAAATGAGCACCGATCTTCCCCCACCACAACTTCTAGAGGAAATTACATGAACTAGTATGACATCTTAGTTATCACCTCAGTGTCAACTTCTATGATGCTAACTATCTTGACCGACTGTGCCTTAGTTTTGGTGGCCATCATATCTTCTATAATCTTCTATAATTTTAACCTACTTGGGTTCCTATTTTGCCTTTGTGGATTTTGATGCCTTGATTTTCTTCACCATCTTAAATCTACTTATGTTGTACCTTGGTAGGCATAGGTTACTAAAGCCTCAAATGGTGGTTAGAACTTCTACAATCATGGGATATGTAGCTACACCTTCAATTCTTAAGCTTTGATGGTCATTAATAGTAGCCTGGGTGATAACTTATTGTTCCAATTATCTATTTCCTACATAATTATATCTCCACACCTCTTCAAATTAGCCTTACTTTGAATGTAATCCTACTCAATATGCCACCATTTTAATTTTGGTACCTAAAGAGATCAAATTCACATGGTGATAGGCTTTTCACCTTTGGCTCTATAGTTTCATGTTTAGGTTCACTCTAAGTCTTTGAATTAGCTTAAACTTTGTAACATAAACAAGTCTGTCATTTATCATTTTATACCCTTCTCTATAAACTACCATCATTAATGTAGGCTTTATGGTGTAGGTGCCTTAATTTATTATAAAATACAAAAAATCTATGAAATCCTAATTTTTTATTGTCATAAATGTATTAATTACATATCTTTGTGCCTCCATTACCACTTTATTAAATTTTCCTTAATGGTAATTCAATAAAGTGATGTTAAATTTAAATGGTCACTTCCCACTTAAATCTAGGTGAATGTTAGCTATCTTATATGATTTCCTTATGTGATTATTCACTTGGCATAGCCTTCACCTTCCTTATTGTAGCCTAGGTGTAATGATTCACATGCATATTATTTAGCCTCATTAGTTCCACTTTTTGAATATCTATGCTTCTACTTCAAGTGCACTTCTCTATTTTGGTCGATTTCTTGTGCATCATCTTGCCTTGGCCTATCCTACCCCACATAAATCCTTTACATTAGACCTCAATCACTTGGTATTCTCTCCTAGTTATTTTACACACTATCATATTATGCATCTTCATTTTATTTCTTGTGCCCAACCTTGTTGTGCATATTCACCTTATTCTCTAGTTTTTGGTGCATAATCATTTGATGTACCCATTTTAAACTATGGTGCAAAGATTATACCTATGATTGTATATGTTTCCCTTTTGTTAAAAAATATACAGAGTTTGGTAACTCCCTCATGCCCAATAACTTAGGCATCTATCCCTAGGTGTTTAGAAAGCAAATAGGCTTAACTTTGTTGACTGGTATTATGTGTAGAAGACTAGAGTAGTTCATTCTTAGGCCTTTACGAGCCCTACACAATTTACCTTACACATATGGATCTTGTGCATCTTCTACTTACATTTGGTGAGTCTCACATGCCCAAAACTTAGATGTCTAGTCTCATGCACTTAGATGGTGTAAGTGATCAACTCACCCAGTTAGAAGTATGTGTGAGAGGCTAAATGCATTCAATGGATCTATTTGATATTCATGAACCCATAAATTAGGTGTCATGGCCTTATACACTTGTAAAAATAATACAAGTGCTCAATTATGCATGAAGTACCATCAGGTAAGTCCTTGCCACTATTAAGCATTTGTTATCACCTCTTTACACTATACAAATAACATAAACAAAATTAAAGAGAGTAATTTGACTTGCAACAAACTATCTTCTAGTCAAATTAACTCCAACTAACTAGTGACCAAAAATTTAGTGTCCTTATGGTGAAAGAGACATCCTAATGCTAATAAAACTTCAATTAGTTGTCATTGAAATTCCTTAGGAGCATTTTGCTAGATGTGTGTAATTTGTATGCACTTGTGTCCAATATGTGGTAGATGATGTAGGGGCCCATCCACCTTATTTGTAGTTTTCCTGGGTGATTAAGGTACTTTGAGTCATAGAGAAACACCAATTCTCCTTTAGTCAACTTTTTTTGCTTGATATGTTTATCATGCCAATGCTTCTAGCATGCCTTATTGATCTACTAACTCCATCTTACTTGGTTGTGCTTCTCATCCAAGCACTCTAAGTCTTCCAAGCTTATGCTTAAATATTCTTGGTCATCTAGGAAACCAACCCATGAAATATATAAGGATGACACCATGAATTCCATAGGAAGAATTACTTTAGTGTCAAACCCTAATTGAAATGGTGTAGCCTTGTTCAGGTACTTGTAGGTCATGCAGTACACCCATAATACGATTGAAACATGATCATCTAATATTTACAACTAACATCACATATCTTTATCAAGCACATTCCCAAGATTTTATTTAATGATTTAGTGGTGTCATTTTCTTGTGGATGATATGGGGTGGTCTTATGGTGCACTAATATGTATTTAGTTAAAAGAATGTGCACTATCTCATTGATAAAATGAGTACCCCTATCTCTAGTCAAACTTAATGGGCACCCATACTGGCTTATAATGTTCTCCTAGATGAAGCACACAGCTGTAATGGCTATGTAGTCTTTTGTTAGCATGGCTTCAACCCACTTAGTGAAATAGTTAATGACTACCAAGATATACTATATACCTATGCATCATGTTATGGGGGTTAATGGGTAAAAAAAATCAATGACCTATTTTTTGAAGGGCATCTATAAAATAATGGGGATGAGAGGCATCTCATCTTGGTGGCTGGGATTCCTAATGTGCTAGAATATGTTATATGCCTTGGTACATTCCTTTGCATTTTGAAACAAGCTTGGCCACTAGAAGCCTGACTACAATATCTTGCATGTCATTATGTCTCTAGTTTAATGGCCTCCTGTAATTCCCTCATATACTTATTTTAAGATGGAGTTATTTTCATGTTCCAAACCACACTGGCACAAGACTTCATCTCTACTTAATTTGTATGATTCCCCCTTAATGAGATGGAAGGGGTGGTGTGAATCATAATTTGTTTCTTTTCCTTAGTTGACATGATCTGGGATGCAAACATAAACATTAGGAAGGTGGAAATATCCACCAAGTCTTCAAGGATACACTAGATTATAGATAGTTATGCATCTAACATGTTATCCTCAATGTTGTCATCTCAAAAATGGAACTAAAATGTTATAGGTTAGTTCATTAGTTTAGATTTTGTGCTTATTCATGTGCTTAGTATCCAATCTAGGTCAATTTTATACTTGGTATAACAAGGCACGAGCATGGTAAAGTCTATGGTACACAACATTTAACACAATACTACATTGGAATTAATTTCACACAAGGTGTAAGCCTTATGAACTCATCTAAATTGAAATAGTGAAGGAACCAAGATTGCATTGAGATAATTGAAAAATGTTAAAACTTAGGTCTCAATGGGATTTAGTCATTCGTAAGATGGGCTTAGGTGACCTATTGATACTAGGCTATTATGGGATAGTTCAATAGGTATGAGCCTATTCAAGGGCATAAGTCCTATGGAGCAAGTTCATATCTAGATAAAAATAGCTCTTAATGGTGAAAGTTATGGGGTTAGTTGGGTAATGGTCATTCAGGGGCTTAGCTGAGCCATGGGGGTGGCTTATGTTCAAGTGCTCATTCCTCAAGTTAGTGCTCTAGGTTTATGTATTAGGTCCTCGACACATGTCAGTTTCAACACTTAGTATATTTTATGGGTATACCAAAGTATCTATATGGCACAATGATGCTATTAGTGACCTATGAAATACCTGTGTATAGTAATACATTATACCAATGAAAACTAAAACATTATTCACATAAAACTAAACTACCAATATATAATAATGCTAACTCATAAAGAAAGAATCAACAACCAATATGATAAGCAACACCATTCTATTAACCTTAATGTTGTTAATAGAAAGCAAAAATTATATAAATATATCCTATTATATCTATAAACTACTCTTGCCTAGTGGATCATAGGAGAGCTTGGGATATACACTCAATTTTTTTAACATAGTTCATGTTGGTTACAAAATACTAATGTTGGATCCCAATTTTAGCTTAGCTTTTCTATCATCAATATCCCCCTTGTCCTCAGGTTCAAGCTCCTTTATATAGGCATAAGATCATCTTCTTTCTATGTTATATGGGCACACACTAGATGTTGAGCTATTGCTAAAGGTTGTTAATCCACTGTCTTTACTACTCTGACACCTGTGCTTTCCACCTACCATGTGAAATCACTTAAGGTATTCTCATTTAAATCTAGGCACCAAGCAACTACCTATTAGCTAGTGTAATATCATTAGAGATTCCTCTAGTTGGCACTAATGGTTTCAATAGGGCAATAATTTGCATGGTTTCCATGTGTCGAGTTGACATGGTCTACTAGGTAAGTTACAAAAAGGGGGCCTAATAGTTGGAGATGGAAATTTCTATGAACAATGGATACTTATGTTTGGGGCCAATAGGAGACATATCCTAAACACTAAAATTTATTTATTGTGAGGGAGATAAGTGACCCACCAATGCTTGAAATTGGATAGTGTCAATATCTCAAGGGATTTTGAGGTCATTTAAGACTTAATTATGAATATCCTGATGCACTGATGATGTTTTAAGAAGATCCATAATGGAGATTTAGGTTGGAGTCTTCTCAAGATGTTAGATTATATCATATGGCTTATTTAAAAATATATACTTTGTAAAGACCTTGATTTTTTGGGATGTTGAAGTAGGTGGGTCTCTTGGTGGTGCTCTAAAAGCTACAATTTACTATATCATGTGGTGACTAAATAGTCAACTATGGTCTAGTTGATTTTAATAATGATGGATGGTAATGGTGTGGGATATTAGGGGTGAAAATTTTGATGGTGTTGACATAATGATATGGTATGGCATGGTAATCCATTCAATTGGAGGTAGATACTTGACTCTAATCTTTGGGTGCTTTTCTTTGCCTTTGATCATGTTTAAGTAATGGATCCTAATATATTTTGAGTTGTTGATTCTTAGACTAATTAGTAGGGATCTCCCCTTCTACTTCAATGTCTTCTTTTTTAATTAGGTCTTGGATATAATGTTTCAACTACATACATTTTTTAGTATCATGATATTGACAAGACTCATCCTCATGATACAAATCAGGTCAAGGTTTGTTGTCATCCAAAGGTCAAATTTTAGGGAGAGTAATCATATTGGTGATGATTAACTATTAAAGGACCACTATTGTAGGTAACCCAAGACTGGTAAGAAGCATTTTTCATGTTTAGGGTTTTGGTTTTCCCCATTATATTATGATGGTCAAGATAGTCTACTAATTAGTAGGAGTCATTTTTTATACTATTTGAACATGTTGTTTAGAAGTCGTGACTCCATCTCCCATGACATTTTTATTTTTATTAAAGATTTTTGGCCTACCCAAAAAGGTGTTGTCTTGATTATGGATTTGTTCATTTAAGGTATATAATTTGATTGTACATTTCTCAATGAGGGCATTATCAATTTGGATCCCCTTTTATATGATATCATCAAAATATTTATCACATTATAGCTTTAATTTATATTTTAATTCGGTGTTGAGGTTATCGATGAACATTTTTGGCCAATTCCTTTTCTAGAACTATACAATAGAATCAACTCGTAAGACTTCTCCACCTTTTTATAAATGAAGATAGGATTCCCCATTTATTTGTTTGGTATTGTAAAGATCTATGATGGATATATAATGTTTAATATTAAAAGAGAAGTACCTTATGATTTTTTTAGTCAACTCTCCAAAGTTGGATATGGACCCTTTTGGTGGATACATAAACCACTTCAATGTGGTACTTGTGAGACTTTTAGGGAAAATCCTGAGGAGATAAGCATCATCATAAGTAACTTCATGGTAGGCAACATAGAATTATTGGACATGATCTTGAGGATCCCATTTCCCTCTATATTTTTCAAATTTTGGAAGCTCAAAATGTGATGGGAAAGGTACTTGTAAAATGCTCATATCTAAATAAGAGGCTAAAAAATCTTCATACTTTTACCTCATTGCTTGTGTATGAGGATCAATATGTTGAAGAGTGTACTTCATTATCTTCCACTCTTGAGAAAAAAATGGGTCCATGAGGGGATTGGAGTTTTGAGCTTGATTGGTTCGAGGTCTAAAATGATTGGGGTTGGTGTTTTTGACATTTGGCCATGGGGAAGAGGGTTTTTTATTTTAGACTCAAAACTATGAGTCAAGAGAGTTGATTTGTTGGGTGATTTGATCTAACTAATCCTCTAAGGTGGTTCATCTTATATTAGACTTAATGTGATTATTGTGGAGGGGTTCTTGTTGTTCTTTTTTTTAATCTCTTATTCATGATCTATAACATTATCCTCTCCATGCTCCTGATTGGTATTGGCATGATGATGGGGAGTGTTGGTCCTAGTCAATAGATGGACTAGGTGTTATAATAGGTTTAGATAAAAGTTATAGGGTAATTTTCCCCTCATTCTAATGACTTGGGATAGAATTTGGTTATGATTTTCATAGATATATTGGTCAAATTGGGCCCTAACCTCATCACTATGGAATAAGTCATTTATGAATAGGTCTTACTCTTCAAGGGTGTGCATGTCATTATGTATTTCTTCATTATCTTGGTTTTATTCACCTAGATTCTCAAGGATGTCATTTTTTTAATTAGATCCTTGTCCCATTCTTAATATTTAGGCACAGATTCTAAGAGGCATGGTGGATGGTGAAGGTAATGTGAGAGTAGTTATTGGGTGAGAATGATATAGGATGATATGAGAGAATGTGACTTTGGATACTAATTTTGCCTAAAACCAAATACTAGAAGTAGTCAAGTTAGCTTATTAGAGGTGGCATAGATTATATTTGTTTTGAGGATATGAAGACCGGAATGACCAAATACTATAAAATTAATAAACCTATTAGGGTTCAATCTAGAAAAGAGGATGAGATGACTAGATACCCTTGACACTGGCAATTTTATGATTAGATGGGTGCTAGATATGAATAGATAGGATGATGATATGATGGGTGCTAGACTAAAACTAAACAAAGTTGTAGACATTGATAATGTTTAGTCAAGGATAAGAATGATGACTAAGATAGAAAATGATGAGTGACCACTAAAAGTTTTAGTTTTAAGACAAAGGTTTATTATCTAAAAGGTGTGAATAATGATATAGAATGATGGGTTTTTGATTTTAGAATAGGATATGTCCTAGGGTCTCTAGGTTTTTTTGATAAAATGGGATAGGTTGACTTATCTCACAAATAATACGGGTCTTAGCACAACACACACATAACATGCCCAATCACAAGCCCTAATTTTAGTCAACCAAATGGGTGTGTAACTTACATCATCTAATATATTTATGAGTGTGGTTGTAGGTTTATGAACCATTATGGAATATATAAAAACATCTTGATCTTATATGTACTTGATTATCACTTTGAAACTTATCCTAACTCTAGAAGTAGAGTACATGTTATAGCTGATCAGTCATATCCTAGGTTTATATATGTTTAATAAGGGAGTCCCTGATATATACTAGGTATGGTGGGGCCAAAATCCACTTAATAAGGATGTTATGTAACCACTTTTTGTATTAGAACCAAAATACCCCTTACTCCATAAAACCCTTTATTATTAATTCCACTTTAACAACTAATAATAGATGTTTTGATATTTATACTCCACTAAAACATGGAGTGTGGTCTAATGCATGGTGATGAAATCCATATCACCGACCCCTAGGGACTAATGGCAAGTGCATGGATTTCACTTCCATGGTCATGTTGCACCTTAGAAATAAAAATGGGGAGGGTTTATTGGTGTTTTTAATCTTCCAAAAATCATCACAAAGATGCAAGGAGGAGAGCATATACCATATTAATCCCCAAGTGACACTCAAGCAACCAAAAAGTTATTTATTCAAATTAATTTAGTGCATTTTATATTCTAATCTAATCAAAAACCAAAAAAGTGATAAAAATAATGTTTTAACCAATTTTTAGATTGGTTGACCTATAAAATAAAAGATTAGTAGTTTTTAGGATAAATAATATTTGATCATTCATCTCGCCAATAGATGGTTTTGTGATTTTAAAATTGACAACTTTTACAATCAACCCTACAAAAACATCATTAGTAATTTTAAATGTTTTTTCTTCAACCAATGAAACCTATAGAAACATGTCAATTCAGTACATAAGCAAAATTAGATAAATGATTAAAAAAATGTTTTATCTGATTCTAAGATAGATCAACCTACAAAACAAATTATTTTTATTTTGATAAATTTCAACCTTTGACCAATCATTTCATGGAGAAGACAAGGCAACCTATAAGGAAAAAGTGTTAGTAGTTTGAATAAATTTGATTCTTTTGACATCTATGAATACCTAGATGTTGAAAATTTCACCCTTTCTATATAATTATTATTTTAATATACATGATGAATATAAAAAATATATTATTTAATATGATTAAATCATCATATTATAAATAAAAATAAAGAGACTAGTCAATCAATCTACCATTCATCTTTTAAAAAAAGAAAAAGAAATGACTAAAAGGCAATATGTAAGATTAATGATATGAAAAATTAATGGCTATTTGGATGATAATTTGAAATAAAAACTTTGATCATTTATACAAAGAACATCTTACATGTCCATTTAATCAAATCAACATTAAAAATTAAATTTACTCTAGATGGGCCAAATGGGTGGTCAAAATATTTCAAAACTATTATGATTACTTTTGATGTTGACACATATTAAAGCATATTTCAAAAATTTGAATTTCTCCAAATAGCATGGTTGCTAGCACCCTTGGTGGACAAGTAAGAAATTCAAATACAAATGGTCTATGTACTATTTGATATAAATTTTACTAAAGGCATGGGGATTGTTGATCAAGTAAGGCTTAATCTAGATATTTACCTCATTGAGATTCTTCAAATGAACTATGGTGGTGCTTATTCATATGAATTTTTAAATAATGTATCACATATTCATAGTTGCAATCCATTTTTTGAATAATCTTGGTTGAGGTTGATATAGGTATGTGAGGAGATGTAGAGTTCAAAAACTAGAGCTTGAAAATCATTGGATTGCCAAACCCTGGTCATGCACCTTTTATGAGATGTGTAAAAATATCAAGTGATGGGTAAAGTTCTATGATCCCAAGTATCCATTGTTTTTTAGTAAAAAATACAAGTTAAGTGGAACTTATATGTAGAAAACATTCATGAGTTATTTGTACTATGTTTTTAATTTATGACACATGTACTATTTGATGAAATGTTGAGGAGTGGTATTTGAACCCAAGACTTTAGATAGGAATGAGGAAAAGCTTATATGCATGAGGTGGACATAGAAAAAACCATTTGACATAATGTCACAAAGTTATATGGTCTAATGGACTATAGTGATTATAGGATATGCACAGAGTGGATTCCTTGAAAATACTTTGAAAATTTTAATAAAAAATCATCAGGTGTAAAGATGAACTTTACAATGTTTATCAATGCTCTTTTAAGCATGTGATGAAATGGGATATTTAATATAGGGTACAGACATCCATCAAATTATATGTTGTCAAATTCTATGTTACTATCACCCTAGTAGACAAGTATGTAAAATGTGGAAGAATATATGGCTATATATTGCTTGGGACGTGGGCTCAAAAATATTGATGGCAACATATAGCATATAAAAAAAACTATCAGTCTATTTTTACATAATTAAAAAGGGGACATGGATGTTGACCCAAATAAAAGGGGGCTTACATAAAACATACAATATAAGATACAAGTATCATGTAAAAATTTGTAAGCATGCATAAGCACTGAGAACTACCTGATAAAACATCTCAAGACTCATGCATATTTTTAAGTTTATATTCATCCAATAGAATATAAAAAATAAAAGTAGACATAATATTGAAAAATAACAAAACCATAGAGAAAATCAATAAAACAAAATAAAAAGGCCTAATTTAATTTGCAACAAAAATAGAGTGTCTACAATGATGCATGAGTAAGCTTTCCACATAGTCAATCTTAGGAAAATTATAGATTATTACAAAGGTGTAATTTTAAAATTACTAATAGCAAAGAAGATTGTAAATGTAACATATGAGACTTGGATCCACTAAATTCATCCTAAGCCTTTCTTGTAAGAATCATTATCACACTCACAAGATCATTCCAAAAGGGTACCTCCCACAGTGGTCTCCAAATTAATCCTTATAAAATTCAAGAAAAATAGATCTATATATGCAAAATGATACTAAATCTAACCCAAATATCAAAAAGAACATCAATAAGAGAGTATGTAAGGAGCAATTAGATATATCAATTGATTCTTACCATCATCTCGTTCCTCTTTGGTTTCCCTCCAAGATTTTACAACTAATTCTCCAATGCTACTTATCTTGATTATGTATTGCTTGACAATGTCTTCAAGATGGGTATCTTTATGCATTATTTGGATGCTTAGATGTTATGATGGATGCAAGAGAATATGAGATCTAGTGAAATGAAGGTAGCATATACTTGTATTTTTTCCTTTTATTCTCATGCTTAGTGATACCCCTTGCATTTAAAGAGGTTTTTGGAAGGAATTAGAGGGGAAGTTTGCCTCTCAAATTTCAAATTTGAGGAGGGAGAAATCTTTAGAGGTTATAATCCTCTAGACTTTATTTTTTGGGGAACATGTGATTAGAAAAATAGGTAAATAAAAAATTATATGGAAAGTAAGGTAAATTAAAATATGAATATGTGAAGAGGGGTATTTCATGTAGTTAGGATTAATAAATTAATTGACTTAAGGGGATGAAGAGGTGATGTGAACATGGTATATACATATTAAGTGTCGATATTAAACATGATTAGGCATAATTTAACAAGTTGATATGGAAAGCAAAATTAGATGTATACACCTCCTATGTCAATATTATCAATTTGAGATATAAGAGGTTCATTTTAGAGATGTTTGATTATTTTATTAATGAGTGACAGTTGAGGAATAAGGTTACCATGGGAAACCCTAAGGGAGGTGGGGGGCATTCATATTTTATGTTCCCCATAAAACCTATTGGGGCTAATTTTGAAGGTTAATGAGATGGTGTTGTATCTACATCATTTGATTTACATTATTGGTTTGAAAATTATGACTTTGATTGAGTGTTTGTAATAAGAATTGATGAGTTTAGGTAGTATTTTTACTAGTGTTCATAGCATGTGATGCATTGGTATTATTATTAGTGGTTGAAGTTTCATTATGATTACTAGCATGCACCACACTAATGGCATGAGAAACGTTAGTATCAAAGGAGGCACTAATAGGATGATTATCATTGGAAGAAAAATAATCACTATTGGCATGATTAAGGAGATGGGTCTTTGTAAAGGCCCATTAGAAGTTGAACCTACCATGTTAGTGGAGATACTTGGCATGGACGTTAACAAATTCAAAAAATAAGATGTCATGGTGTGTGAAGAAGATAAAATAGAAAGAAAAGGTTGAGAAGCAAAGAAAGTGTTTCCCCCAAATCCATGAGAGAAGGTAGGGGAGATTTAAATAGGTTATTCTAATTGAGGACATATCATAAGATTATAAATGGTTAAAGGGCCCTTTCCTATATGTTGAGGAAATTCATTAGTTATAAGAGCAATTAAAGTGTGTAATCTAAATCAAACTCATATTTTAAGGAGAACAAAGGATTATGAATTTAGGACAAATGAGGAGAAGTCACATAATTGGTAGTGCAAGTGGAAATGTGAATATTGCTTGCATCCAAAGTGGGAGCCACAAGTTGTGTCTTGGGAAACCTATTATGATTGGTAAGACTCATCATGTTTGTCATATTTAACTTTGTATTATCCTCAAATAGGAAATTCATGATGAGGAAAAGAGGGTTAAAAATTTGAGGGAAAGAAGAATTAGTTGATAGGATATAAAATTAGATAGATTGACAGTGTTCTATAAAATAAGAAACAAAATAGAGAATAAGAGGATAGAGTCTTACATGTTAATTGTGTACTACTAGATAAGAAAAAAAAGGAAATAATAAGACATAATTATATAGGTTGACTGTGTACTACTAGACAAAAAATAGAATAAGATGATAAGATACACAGTTGAATAGGGTGATTGTATACTGAAGGTAAGCAAGATGAATAGTTTTTAAGAGACTGTGTCGATAGGGATGATAATATTCTAAAAATAGATAATTTTTTTTCAAGATAATTACTAAGAAAAAAAATGAAGCACATAATTAATTGGATAAATGTGATTGATCCAACTGGAACACAACATAAACCTTGCAATAATGTTGTCTAATGCAAGTTTTTCAACACAAATTACAATGATCAAAGAGCAAGAAGAATGATAGAAAGTAAATTCTAACTAATTTATCATTCTCAATGTTGTTAAGTTATAATAAAATTTGAAATTAATGTGATGGGGAGTTGGCTGTAAAAAAGAACTATAAAGAAATTTATGGATGGTTTTAGGAAGTTTAGGCTGAAATGGATCTATATTGGTGATGGTACTAATTTGGTATTGGGGCTTACCCCTAAATTCACAATCCTATAATGATATGGGAGTTAGGTGATTTTATAATATATACCATCAAACACATGTTTATAATTGGCCAAAAAACTAAGTCAGCTCCCCCCTTGGTGATGAAATCCAAGTAAGTAGACCTTGGGAAGGAAATGTTTAATGTTATTTGTGTAAAGTGATTTGGAAGTGTGTGCCAAAGAGAAAAATAGTGTGACTAAATTGGTAAATTTAAAAACCAACTAATTAATCTATGTTTTTTACTTTAAGAATATAAGCAATTGAAATGAAAAGTGAACTAATTATTAGCAAAAATAAGGTTAATTCTATTGGTTGTGAAGAGTACAGATCTGGTTCAGGTGACACTATATTCAAATAATATAGGACAACATCAATAGGGTCACTACTATTCTATGGAAATAATATCTAGAAGAACATAGTCAAATATGTTTAATATGTCTTCTAGATAGAATACATGCTATAAAAATATGTCAAGATAGTTGACCCAATTTATTACAGGGCTACAATTTTAGAGACTGTAAACTTGTGAAAAATAGTACTGGAAATGAAAGACTAAAATGACAAATAGAGTAAGAATGAACCTTTTTGGTTTTTAATATGCTTAGTTTGTAAAATTTTATGATATTATGTTGAAGTTATGATTTAAATATTCTATGAATAGAATTAACTTGCTTGACAAAGTCTACAAAACCTATGTGCTAAAAAGAAGCTGCAAACAGAGTTGACTAGCTCAACTATGTCTATAAATTTGTATTCTAAAAAATAAGAACTGTGAACAAAGTCAATTGGATCAACTATGTATTCAATAATGTAACTTAATAATAAAAGTATGTCAAGATGATTAATCTAGTCACTTGTATTTGGAAAAGACCTACACAGATAAAACATAGTCATTTTGGAGTGATTGTGTGTTAAACCTACAGACATACTGTTATAAATATACTAATAGGTTAGATAAAATACTACAAAAATAAAAATAAATAAAATTATGATAAAATTAATTCTTAAAATAAAACTTACAAGGGTTTGATTCACATCAGGTTCCCTAAAATATTTACAAAATAAAATGAAGTTGACCTATTAATCAATCCTAGCTTGGAAAAGATAAATCATACTTACACTTCTGATTATTGATACACTAGATATTCAAGGTCATGATTAAAATAGATCCACTAAACCTAACTATGGAATCTCTTACCATAATAACATAACTAGAAAGGGTTACAAAGCCTCTAGTCAAGCAATACTATGTAATAACCCTAACTAGGTCCTATGTTTTCATATTCACTAAGTATATGACAAGTACAGTAAAATATAATCTAATGCTCACCAAATATTATGGCACAAAGTGGGGGTAATAAACATAAAAATTAAACATGCATAGAATATCTATACTAAATTCAATGTATAATAAATCCTAATACATGGGAGAGAAGTACAAATGTTAATCTATCTACTCTTATGAAGGAGGAACAAAGTTAAGAATACTTACTTTTAAAGATGAACCCATTGATCCTCAATATTTCCCTTGGCCAAGGTGCTTCACAAGAGGTGGTTTTGGTATGTTAGGATAGCAAGGATAAGTCATCTCTAGGCTATAAAAATTCTCTATATATCCAAAAGACTTCTCCACAAGACAAGATCCTTATCTTGAAATAAAATATTAAAACCCTAAGTAATGTTCCTTAAGTAGAATGGTGGATAAGTAGATGTACAATATAATATTCTTCTTTTTATCTTTCTCATAGATGATGGAAATGGACCTAAGTTATGAGAGGTGATGCACCAACATATTATGTTCACTCTAACTTACCCTTCAATAACACTTGTGAATTAGACAAGGACTAGTGAAAAAACCACTCTCTATAAGAGAATCCTAAGAATTATTACTTCACATGAAGGTTATGTTAGATTGATATAACCTGAGGGTGATGAATGGGAGGTTTGTTTCAAGACACTACCAATCAGATTACACTTCAAGCATAATAATTAACACTTTCACACATCATATGAGCTATTTAGGACAATCTCCTAGCAACTAGGTCAGAACAAGGACCTACAAAGGAAGATAAAAATAAAAACTTATGAAAATCAACAAGTGTTTAAAACACACTAATCTAGCATGGAGAATCTAAAACAATCCTTATATTGATTTAAAGCTTTACAAGGTAAAACATGGGTAGAGTTTCTTCAGACCTAGTTGAGGGATACATACAATAGATTTTTATCCTAAATTTATAAAATAATAAAGGGAAAGGGAGGAATAATATGAAATTAATTTATGGGGAAGAGTCTATAATAACCTTAGTTCACTCAACCATCAGTTACAACCATGAATAAGGACTAGTAACAACTCCATGATATCTTACATGTATTACCTTGGTCATTTGGTGGTCTTTAATCAGCTTTTGGGTGTCATGGATAGGAGATAATTAAGTCTTGGTTGAACTCATTCAAGGTGTGATCATTCCAAATTGATCAACCACATTTTATTTTGATAGTTATAAAGGTATAAATGTGGTCTAGTTGGAGTCCATGGATCATTAAATAGCCTACCTCTCCTTTTGCATGTTGATAAGACTTAAAAATACCCAATCCTCCATAATGGACATGACATGTGCATGATTTACTTAATGTATTAGTTAAAAGGATTTTTATGTCCCTCAATTTACTATGTTAACATCCCTCTATGCCAAGAAACATCTTCTCTTGTTAACCAAATAGGCCTACTAGGTAACTAGACTTAGTCACTCGGTGCTAGTTACTTAGATGTCCATGAGACTTGCGTAGAACATTAAGAATGGATAAGTGAACATGTTTTAGGTCTAAAAAATCATATTAAACCATGAAATATGATTTTCAAATAGTGCACATCTATAATTCTTTCTCATTTAGGTGACTAGGTCACCTTTCACTAGTATCTCTAGATTGGTTCTTTAGTCTAGGCATGTAGAATTTTTTTAGGAATAATTGAGAGTAGTTTATGATATAAGAGGGTGAAATACACTTCACACTATCCTCTTTAATGAAATATAATTTTCCATCTAGATATGTAGCTTGTATTCATCATTAAAACTTTCAAAAAATAGGGTTCTAGTGCATTTGTATAGTTATTATAAAAAATAAGGCCATGAGTAGGACCTTATCAGAGTGCAAAATGTGTTTCAATTATATTCAATAACAATTCAATACATTTTAGTGAAAATTTCTCAATATCTTTTCCATCGAGATTCTATTATGGTTTTAGAGAGGTTTAGGGAGGTTTAGAATCTTAACAATAGTTCATAAAGTTTAGGCCTTCTAATTATGAAATAATACCACTAAATTATAGTAAATAAGGCCACTCAACCTTCCCCATGTATTAATAACTCCATGAAAATCCTCTATACATTTATATGCATAAGAAGGTGCTCCTTGGGTGACCATTCTACATTTTATGCACTCTTAAGGCAATTTTAGGCTAAAATGGCCAATTTTGAGCTCTCCTCTACAAACCAATTTTTTTCACATATATAACTCCCTTAGATACACTTCCTTGTTATTTTTAGGTCATATTCAATCCTTTATTATCCTTTGAATTTAGTATTCAAGTAGTAATTATTTGAGAAGTATATTAGGCCAATAGACATAATGATAATGTTTCTATATTTTTTCCTCAAAAGGAGTTATCTAAAAACTTGGTCACATTTAAGAGTATTAAACCTACCCCCTAGATCCCTTGGATCATTTGTGTTATCTTGGTTAATCCACTTGTTTCCTTTTATAAAATGTATATAGATAACTAAGTAGATATTTAGGCATGGATACAAATGACATTTAGATGTGGAGACCCATATAAGTGGTCATTTTGTAGTCTTATTAACCTATTTATATCATTTACTCTTTAGACTCATGAAAAACATGCATAAATTCTCCAATTTCCTATACATAGGCATGTAAAAGTCCTCTTTAGGCCTAGTAGTCTTTTCTATGCCTAATTCATACACCATACACTCTGCACATGCCAACTAGTGGCTCATTTAGGTGCCCATGAGACCTGATAAGATCATAAATACCATTTCAAGACTCAAATATCTCATTTGAAGGCACTTGAGGGCAAAACTTCCTTTATCGATTCACTAGCTAGGTTTAGACAGGGTTTAGAGGGACCTAGATTCTTAAGAATGATTCATAGAGTTAAGGGGTAAAATATAAAAACCAATAACAAGGATCATTAGTATACAACATCCTTCAAATTACCCTAGTATTTGATAACCCCATGCATCTTTTCCCTGGTGCTCTCACATGAAGAAAGTGCCTCTCAATTTCAAAACCCTATAACTGTGAGGTTAAGGGAGAGGAAAAGGGTGTATAAGAGTAAAATATGTTTAATTTTGACTTATAATACCTCTTAAGGGTCTATGATAACCCACATAACCTATTAAAATATTCCTCTTTGCCATCTATCCTTCATAGATCCTCTATAACCCCATTATCTCATGCTTAGGGTTCATGAGCCACTAAGCTAGGTTGACCCTAAAGGTCTGCAAATTGAGTTTTTTTTATAACATCTTGAGTATTAAAACTTCATTATCACATATGGAATGTTTTTAATCATTCTCTTGAATCTTCTAGTCTTTAAAACACTCTTTAAACATGAAATTATCCTCAAATTCCATGTCTAGGCTTATACATACCTATTTAGGCCTATCATGGCTAATTAGGCTATCAAGGATTTATATGCCTCAAGGGACCAAACCTTCAAATGAAGGAATTATGAACTTTGGATTCTTAATGACTAGGTCTCTTTTCATACCTTCACTTCTACTTCATGTGTGGTCTAACACATCTCCTTTACTTTACCTATAGGGAATTAGAATGTCTACTTGGATTGTGAGTATGGACTTATTTCCTTTGTTATCACTTTGAATTTTATTTGAATATTATACCATGATGTTTAAGACCTTTATATTTGAATAGATCATATAAATATCCTATCTACGCCATCTTCCACTTAGCCACTTTGCTTCCTCATGACTGGCCTGATATGGTAACTTTGGGTTTTTAATATTTTTTCATAAAGCATGGGGAATCAATATGGAAAATAATGCCAATTATCAGAAGGTCATGAGACCCCCTTCCTCTATCCAATATATTAAGTTACCATTTTCTCTCTCCTATCCATATTGAACAAGAACCTGACTAGATTTTCTAAGTTGCCAAGGAGAATGATGGAGAAAAGGGATTGATTTTTGACTTATTTTGACTTGAAAATCCCTCCAAAACATGGATTTGGGCCTAGGAGGCATAAATTCATCCATGTATGTGCCTGAACATAATCTTGCTTTGATAAACTTGTATGGACTACCTAAAAACTCTCTTTTTTCTATGAAAATTATTGGATATGAAATTATAAGTGTCCCTAGAATTTCTTCACACCTATACATACATGTAGTGATGTGTCCATCTCTTCTTTATACCATAAAATTATCATTTTATTTAAAAAACTTCTTTAGACATTATAAAATGGATAATATAGCATTGAAAAAAGGGGTGTAATGTTATAAATGAATATTTCCACCCTTTTTGGTAGTTGTATGGATTAGAAGAAGAGTAACATGACTTTGACACATGATAGATGAATTAATTTGACCCCTTAGAACTATTAACACTCTTGAACCCACTTGAACATGCCATAAAGTGACTAGACAACATAAGGTCAAAAAAGGAAATTTACTTTAATAATGTCATAACAACATTAAACCATGCCAAAAGACCTCAAAAATACCATTGTGAGGACTACTTGGAGGGCCTTAGTAGAAATTGTTAAACTATAGTATTTTATATTTGGCATGGGAGGAAAAATTATCAACATTCTTGTTTACTCATAGGTATTGACTAGCCTATTGGTCAAGAGAACTAGCTATCTCATTATTTTAGGCATAAGACTCATATATGACAACATTACTTGAGATGAATACTCTACCTGATATTGATAAACAAACCTAGCACCTTGAAAACTTTTAAGGAATAAAATAGACTCACCACAGACATAAAGACAACACACAAAAATAAGAAGCAAACACACATGTGGTTACAAACATTTATTAAAAACCAGCCAATCAAGAAAACAACTGACTATATACAACTAACCTAAACTTTTCTTCTCCCTTATGGGTCAAAGGGGAAGTTTCTTAGATATTTCTATCCATGGGATGAATAATCACATGAGGTAAAAAGCTTCTTTTACTTTGATCTCATTATCTTCATCCCCTCCTTGAATGTCACTCTTCTCTTCATGCTCTCAAGTGAGGTGAAAGATATAAAATAATCTCTAATGAAGATATATTCTTCTTGTAATTCAAGACCTTTCTCATCTTGCTTATCAACTAAAACCTTAATAAATCGTACTTATTCTATGCATGTTCTTTTTACCTTCATGGAATTTTGATTGATATCATAATCGTTATCAGTTGATGTAAGTTCATTAAGCGTTTTAAGGAGCTCTGCATACTCACCCAAGCTACACCATTATCCCCGATGAGTATCTCTTGTTTAATTTCCTCATGTGCATGATCTTAAATAGGCAATGTACTTTTACAAAGTCCAATAACTTGAAGGAGCACAATATAATTCTACCAATCATCCCTATGTTCTTTTTTATCAATGAGATCAAGACAATCTAGAAAGACATCTTCTTCTTCCTCGTTAAGGGCCATAGGGATGTCAAGATTTTCAAAACCTACTATGAAGTCATGATTTGGTTGTAAGGTAGATCATTCAAGTTCATCTTCTTTTTTTTGTGCTTGCAATCTGATTTTAAACTGATAAATAGGTTCTTTTTATAACATCTTCTACCACAACAAATGGTATCTCTTCAAGTAAACTAATGTCTTCATCCATAAGCTTAACACTCTCATTATGTCAATCATTCTCCATTGGGTTTTAAACCACATGAACTCCCTCAATCAAATAATTTTATCTTTGAGTATCCCCCTCCTATTTAAATCTATATTCATGTGACTGAACTTCTTCATTTTGATCATCATCCCCAATGGAGTAAGGGATTTCATGTAGGATGTTTGTATTATCTTGTCCACTAAGAACATTTTGGGGGTTGCCCAAATGTATGTTTATTATAGGAGACAATTAAACACATTAATTATATACCTAATAAGGCAAATTTAGAGCTACTACTAAATTTTCTTGACATGGACTATCACTTAACCAAGTTTTTCTTCTTTCAAATTTGGTTCTTCCACTTGAATGGCACAAAGGTCAGGCATTTTGTAACTAGGACACTTGGTCCAAGATGGCTACCATATGTTCATTATTTTCTCACCTTTTTATCCTTCCAAGTTTTTCTCTTTATTTATCTACTCTTCATTTACTCTCCAAACCATATATCCTCCCTCAAATAGGGAGATGGTGAGAGGGAAAGAATGTCCAGCTAGAGGGGTTAGAACATAAGGATTTATAGGCTCCTCTTATGTGAGTTTTGTTGGAGATTTATTAATTATTTAATGGTTATGTCATGGAATTTTATAAGTGAGTGGATGAAGTGCCTTGATATTCTATGTGTCAATGACAAAGTGTGCAATATGCTTATTCTAGTATGCTTGAAGTAGGCTTGGTTGATCTTCAGAGTTTATCTATTTAAATATGATTAGGGATGAGTTTGAAGTATTAAAATTTTGAAAAGGGTCATATTAGAATTAAATAATGATTTGAGTGCCTATGTGCATGAGTGTATTTCATCTGGTTGATCATTATTTTCATTTACACATTCTGAGTCTAGTGGTAGAAAATCTAAGTAGGCAGTTTGTTAACATCATCATTTCCACATGTAGATGAATCAGGGGGAGTTGATCATATAGTTATGATCACATTTGCACATATTTTTTATGTTCTAAATGTAATGTCATTTTAATAATAATAAAATAATATATTCAAGTACAAAGTTGGGCTCCCAGGTAGTTTGACAGTGTTTTCCCATACTTAGCCAAATTTACAATGTGGCAAGAAAAATTGAGTAGGCATTTTGATGATGGTGTTATATTTTACACATATGGAAATTTAAAGATGATTTGATCATATGGGTTTGTTTATTTTTTTTACTAGTTGATATTAAATAATTTTAGGTCATGAAATGAAGCACATCAAAATATATGCAAGTGTAAAGCTGGCCTTCTATGCAGTTACTGACATAGTTGGCTCTGTGGCCAAAAAATCTAAGTGAGGAGATAAATGGAATTATATATTACACACACAAAGGTTAAAAAATTATATTGATATATGTTTATATTATAATATGTGAGGAGATCATATGTTAAATTTTTTAGATCATGTATCTAAGCACACCAAAAGTTATTGAGGTCCAAAGTTGGCCATTTAGGCAGATAACAATGGTTCCAATACTTAGTTTTTTACATGATGTTAAAGATCAGGACCAGATGGATATATAATGGCTCATGGGTGATCATATAGTGAATATATATGGTTTTTTTTGAGTCAAAGTTTTTTTGGTTAATGAATTTAAAGATCAATCTCCTTACAAAAGGATCATCAGAGCATGTTTGTTCTAAGCTGTCAAGAAGAAGCAAGTGAGGAAAAGTGTTTGAAATTTAACATTGAGAAGAGGTAAAGATTAAGGTTATTATAATATCTAATGATGAGTGTATGTAAGTACACACACACACACACACACACACACACACACACACACACACATGGTGTGTATTAAATAATATGATTTCAAGGTGTTTAATGTTTAACAAAGATAATGATCGAGCTACATATAGGAGATCGATGAAATGCATTAAGTCAAATAGTCAAGATGAATATCCAATGGTGAGAAATGAAAGTTAAAGGTTGAGATAATTAAATTAATACTTATGGTTTGTGTTTAATCTAAGATGTGAGGACATGAGATGTGAGAAAAGTGATCAAGGTTTAATAGTGACCGTTTGAATTCAAATATTTAAATTTAACAAAAGAAAGACCAGTGCCTAGTTTTAGAGCCATATATTTCAATCTATGTAAAATTTGACCATGGTGTAAAAAGAGAATATGTATAGGAATTCAAGATACATATATAAATATATATTTTAATATTTGAAAGTTTGTATAGTCAAATATATTAAGTTTCAAAGTTGACTAGGTGTTTGTTCATGTTATGCAAGTAACCCAAGAAGGGTAATTAAGTTATTCATGATGGTATTTTGATGTTTCAAGATGAGATCGATATTGGATAGTGTTTTAGATTACGTGAATACAATATACATGTATTTTTAAGATTTTGTCAATCATATTCTATATAAACAAAGGGTTAGAAGGTGACTGTGTATACAAAGAGGTGTTTGAGTTAATTGAGCTTGAATACAAGAGTGAAATGATAACTATAAACATTTGATAATGTCAAAGGGGTCATTTAGAGTGGACATATGCTTTTGAAATTGGTCATTTGCTCTTTTTTTTGCTTAAAGGAGGGTCAAATAGGTGAATAGGTCTCGATGAGACTTGCAAGGGCTACGAGGGCCTAATCGAAAGGTGTAGTTACTTAAGGGTGACCCATGGGAGATATGGATGACCTATGCAGATGGTATTGATGTGTTTATCAATGTGATATATGACTTAGGGGTTAAATCATGCCTATTATCTAACCAATATGGTGATGATCATGAATGATCTATAAATAGTGAGACCAAATGTGATGCTTTCTAGACTATGGAGGTGTGTGTGAGAGAGAATTATGGAGTGAAGGAGAGCAAAAGTGCCTAGTAGATAAATTGATGAATAGAACATATTTAATTATATGTGTATGACCTATGGGTTATGTTTTTTATGTCAAAATAGTGTTCTTATAGGTTGAGGATGAGTGAATAGATTTAGGGTGATCCAAAAGGTGGTTTTGGATGCATTGAGTGTGCAGAGTTGAAGAGAGTTTATATAATTTATATCTCCATCAAATAGGTAGGAAATCAATGTTCAAGAAATATTTTATTCTTATATTTTTTATGTGTTTTTTCAACATCTATGGGGGTTTATCCTCCTTGTAAGGTGAAACTTGTTAAAAGTCTAGTTGTTGTAATTGAGCTAGATAGGTGTTGTAGCACCTTGTGGGATTGTAGTATCATTAAATAAGGGATAGTACTTCCTTGATAAGTTGTATATGGAATAAATTAGTTATTTTTATTAGAGGATAGTATTCCAATTTTAGGTTCAAGTGGGGTTTCTCCCCAAAGAGGGTTTCTTACATATGTCATGTGTTATGTGATTGATTTTTCATTGTCTCTCTTTTTCATTGCTATGAATGAGGTGTATGATTCATAAATGCTTGTGGTAACTGATTAAGATATTTTAAAGGTTTTAAATTAAATTTGGATTATCTAGTCTCACTGATTCACCCCCCTCTTAATGATTGTACCTCTAATAATTGGTATCAGAGTAGGTCCTTTGGTAAAGGCTCAACAACTTGAAGGTGATCCAAGGTATAATATAGGTAGTCATCAAATACAAGGAAGTTTATCTACTAAGAAAGCATCGATGTTCAATGGATCTAATTATTATTTTTGGAGTGAAAGGATGAGGGCATACATTATGTACCTAGGGTTTGATGTATGGAATTTTTTTGTGGATGGTTATGTTGCTCTTACTACTCCTCCATCTAGTGTTGTAGACAATAAGTTGTTTGAGAATAATTCTAAGGCAAATAATGCCATTAATTTTGGTCTTAAAAAGACTAAGTTCACTAAGGCAATCCATTTTAAATATGCTAAATATATATGGGATAAAATTTAGATCATTTATGAAGGAGATTCAAAGGTCAAGCTTTCTAAGTTATAGACTCACATAAGGCAATTTTAAAGTCTCAAGATGAATGAAGAAGATTTTATGGAATATTTTCTACAAAGAGTTGATGAGATTTTTAACATCATCAAAGGTCTTGGAGAGAACCTTGAAGAGGCTAATCTAGTTCAAAAAGTATTAAGGTCTTTATCCCTCAAGCTTGATCCAAAAGTATCTACTATAGAATAAAGTCATGATATTACTTAATTGAAGATGGATCAATTGCATGGCACCCTTACTACCTATGAGATGAGACTAATGATGATATACCACTAAAGAAGGAAGCAACATTCAAGACAAAAATGAATCCAAAGAATAAATTCCAAGGTAAGAAACCTAAGGAGGATGATATTTTTGATATTGATGAAGATGAATTGTTTGCTTTATTTATAAGGAAATTGAAAATATTTTCAAGTAAGTATAAGGACAAACTACCCTTCAAATGATTCAATTGTGGAGAGATAGGAAATTTTTATAGAAATTACCCTCATAAGAATGATGATGAAGAACATGGTGAAGACCAAGATGAAGACAAGAAGACATTAAAAAAGAAAGGATCTAGAAGTATAATAACAAGAAAAAGTCCTTCAAGAACAAGAAGAGTCTCTACACCAATAAAGACCACAACTCATCAGATGAGAGTGAAGATAGTGACTCAGAGTGTGATCATGAAGATGATGGTCCTGTTGAAGATGAATCCCTCTTCATGGCTAAGGAAGGAAGCTGCTCACATCAAAAGGAGTCTACTTGGAGTGATTCAGATGATGATAAAGATGAGGTGGACTATGAGACTGCATTGACAAATTCTCTATAAAAACTAAAGATTGAGAAGAAGATTAAAAATAAGTTGAAGTCTTAACTCGAAGACTATGAGGGGTAATTCAATGTGTATGAGGCAAGAATTAATGAAAACACCAAGGAGAATGAAGATATAGTCAAGCATCTTAGTTGTCATTTGGAAATACTATCTACAAGCTTGAAAGCTAAAGAAGATGAAGTTTAAGGTATGTTTCTGAAAATGAGTCTTTGAAAGATAAGTTAGAGAAGTCTGCAAGTAAGGTGAAATCATTTGTCAAGTTTGATAAGAGTTCCAATGATCTGGATAATCTTATAAATATTAAAATTTTTGATAGTGATAGATCTAGATTGGTTTTTAATGAAGTGTCCAAATTTTCTTCTCAAGTTGACATGAAGGTCAATGAGAACAAGGTGGTTTAGCTCTTAAAGGTCACCAGTCAGTCAATAAATGATGGTGCAAATAGATTGAAGTTAAATCATATCAAACAACTTAATACCATGAGTTATGTAGTATTTAATGGTTACTATTACACATGTAATCAATTTGGTCATAAGGCTAGAGAATGCAAAAGACCTATTAGAAATGAGTTTGCATGGAACTATGATGGGGGTCATTAGTCAAAAGGTGTGAACAATATTAAGTGCTTCAATTGTCTTAATGCAGGATATTTTTCTAAAAATTATCCAAATAAGGTAAGGTAAGATACATTTCTTTTAAAATTCATAGTTTTCTTCAATTATCAACATAGAAGTCACATTGCTAGATTATACAAGTAAAGGCCTACAAGACAAAATAGGTTTAACCAGGCTCCTAGAGTGAAAGAAAGAAGACAAGTTAACTCATGGAAATCAAAGGTGGTAAGTGTGAGTCATGATGAGTTTGTAGGTCTAAGTAATCTATTTATTATGGTGGAGAATGCTTTAAAAGCTAAAGAGTGCCAAGGGCTCTCATTTTCTACTCATATTGTGAATGGAGAGACCAAGTTCAAGAAGAAGACCAAGGTACTGGTTGAGACTAGTTTTGAGATGTGTATAGATCTAAGTGAACATCCTACCAATACTGATCATGTATCATGCAAATATCATAAATTATCAGTGCCTAGTGATGAGGTTCTTAACAACAAGGTGGATTCTTCAAATGAAAAGGTATGTCATGAATCTATGTTGTCTCCATGTATTTTTAATTCAATCCTACAAAAAAGGAGAATATTGTAGTGGATGAGCATGTTTTTTCTCTTAAGCCTAAGAAGAAGAATAAGAACTACAAGTATAGGATGAACAAGGAGGAGAAGGAATATGAAAAGTTGTGGGTAACTCCTAGTTTTACATTGTTTTAGGACATTATGAAGTAGGGTGTCTTTGTATATGCTTCTTAAGAGACTTCAGTGGAAAAACAAGTGTTATTTTATATGTAGTGTCCATAAGGTCAAAATGGGTATTTCTGTTAAGCACAAAATATACTGAGAGGGGGGGGTGGTGAATCAGTATATTATATATTTTTTTACTTAATTTGATTTCTTTTCTTTAACCACTCAATCACACATTCAAGATATGTAATAAAACTAAAACAATAATTTTCACCACAGTAAAGAGAGAGAGAGACACCAAATTTTTACGTGGAAACCCAAAGTGGGAAAAACCATGGAGAACAATCTCAAGTATATGAATGAGCACCAACTCAAAATATAAAGTTTGCAAGCACCAATTTACAAGAGCACCAATCCCTTTGCCAAGTACCAACATAACAACTATTTGTGAGCACCAAACCACAAGAGCACCAACCCCTTATAAATATTTGTGAGTACCAACCCATAGGAGCACAAACCCTCTTGTGTATAAAACACAACTATCTCTCAATGTTACTTACTCAATAAATGATAGAACTCTACAATATCTCTTACTTTTCTCTCTTTGAAAACAAAAACAAACCATGCACTCTCTTGCATATAACGAATTGTTTCTCAAGCCTTTATTTATAGCTTTCCAAATGACATTTGGCATTCACCATTTGTGACCCTTCAAACCTCATGGAAAATGGATCCAAACTTGCATGACCCTTTATATCCTTGTATTTGAAAAGTCATATGGTGACCCTTAATAATAAAATGCATCATTTTCTCTTTTTTCTTTATCTTGGTGACTTTTCATATTTTTCAAAGTGTCCCTTCATGGAAAAATGCACCATACCTCTTTTGTCTTCACATGGTGACTCTTGGAATTCCTCAAGATGACTCTTTATGAGAAAATGAATCCCATTCCTCTTTCATCTTTTACCCCATGACTCTTTGACTTCTCCATGGGCCCTCTTTTGACTTATATGCAACTAAAAATATATTCATTAATATTAAATAAATATTAACACACATTAGCTAAGATATGAATAATAAAAACACCATTAAATACAATGGGACCTTTATCACCAATAATGCTAGACCTTTGACATCAATGATAATATTTTCAACAATCTCCCCCTTTGTCATTGATGGCAACCTCAAAATAAAATTACCACATCCTAAAACCTGCACATATTGTCATTTGAAAAACATATAGTAACTCCCCTTTACTGTAGTAACCTATACCTATTACCTGTACCTATTTTTACACCTATACCTATACTTATTATTCTCCCCCTTTGACATCAATGGCAAAGGGCCTACTTGGATCTAACACTTAGCTCTCCCTCAGCTAATATTGAACCTCAATGGTAGGAAGTAAAAAAAATTACTCCCAACTTCTCTCATAGATACTCAAATGTGTCTTTTGGTAGTGATTTTGTGAAAATATATACAATCTGCTCTGTAGTACTGATATACTCCATCTTAACCTATTAATCTAGAACCTACTCTCTCAATAAGTGATATATAATGGGAATATGTTTTGTTCTTGAATGCATCACTAGATTCTTCAAAAAATTAATAGCACTTATGTTATCACAAAAAATAGAAATAGGTTCATCATAATTTACCTTGATATCTTCTAAATTTTTCTTCATCCAAAGCACTTGAGTAAAACACAATACCACTACAATAAATTATGCTTTAGCTGTAGAAAGTGATACTAAATTCTACTTATTGCTTAGCCATGATACTAAGTTATCACCATGGAAGAAATCTCCTCCACTTGTACTCTTTCTATCATCTAGGCACCCTACCCAATCTAAATTTGTATAAGTAAACAAAGTGAAATATCTACATGTGGGATACCAAAATCCATAATCTAATGTCCCCTTGATATATCTAAATATTATCTTCACCAATTGAACTTGACTATAATTTGGAGCTGACTGATATCTTGTAACCATACCTATTACATGCATGATGTCTAGCCTCGATGCCGTTAAATATAAAAGACTACCAATCATAGATCTATATAAAGATTGATATGTAATAGGTGAATCTTCATCATTTCTCACTTTATTTCCTATACACATTGGTGTGCTAATTGGTGCACAATCCTCAAAACCAAATGTTTTCAACATTACCTTGGCATAAATACTTTGAGATATGAAGATTCCTTTATTTGACTAAAATATTTGTAATCCTAAGAAAAATGACAATTCTCCAAGCATAGACATCTCAAATTATTTTTTCATATTATCAAAAAATTAATTTGTCATATTTTCAATATTTCCTCCAAAAATGATGTCATCAACATATACCATAACAATCAATTGATGCTCATCTTCTATTTTGATGTAGAGATTACTATCAGCAAATCCTCTTTTGAAACCTTGATCCTGTAGGTACTTATAAGGTCTTGCATACCAAGCTCAGGGAGATTTTTTTAATCCATACAATATTTTTTGCAATCTACATATATGGATACTAATATTTGAGAGAATAAATCCCTTAGGATACTCAATGTATACCTCTTCTTCTAGATTCTCGTTTAAGAAGGCAGATTTGACATCCATCTAAAACACTTTGAAAATTTTAAACACTGCATATGTAAGAAACATTCTAATAGCCTCTAAAATTTCCACTGGTGCAAAATTTTCTTCAAAATCTATTCCCTCAATCTGAGCATATCCTTTACATACTAATCTTACTTTATTTCTAGTCACTTCTCCATTTTCATTCAACTTATTTCTATAAACCCATTTTGTTCCTATCACATTGTGATCTTTTGGTCTAGGCACTAATTCCTAAGTATCATTATTTTATATATAATTTAATTCTTCATCCATAGCCTTAACTTAATTATTATCATGTCTAGCTTTTGAAAAAGTTTTAGGCTGAATTTTGGATAATAAAGAGAAATTAACTTGCTTAGATTCACTTACCATCATTCTTCTAGTACGAATTCTTTGATTTATGTCCCCAATGATGTCACTTTCATTATGATTTATCTAAACATATTTGGATGGAGTTTTGGTGTCCTTTTTCTCCTTCTTCTCATCTTCATCTAATTCTTCAAAATCTTCCTCTTTAATTATTTTAGGAATGTCTATTGGATTACTGATTCTTTATGTTCCATCTTCTTCTATCTTGACACTTGCTCTTTCAACAATTTTCTTTGTTCTTTTGTTATAAAATTTATAAGCTTTACTTTTTCAAGAATAACCAATAAATATACCTTCATCTACTCTAGATTCAAACTAACCAAGTTTTTCATCGGTTCTCTTTATGAAGCATCTATTGTCGAAAACTTTGAAATAATCAACTATTGCTAGTTTGTCTTTTCATAGCTCATAAGGAGTCTTGTCACTATTGACTCTCAATAATGCTTTATTCTAAATATGCACTACTATAGCAACTACCTCTCTCCAATATTTATCTACTATCTTGGATTCATTTAGCATTGTCCTCACCATCTCCTGAACTATTCTATTTTTCCATTCAACTACTCCATTTTGCTATGGAGTTTTTGCTACTAAATAATGCCTCTTTATTCCATGGTCTTCACAAAACTCAATAAATTGATCTAACATGAATTCTCCTCCTCAATCTGATCTTAGATACTTAATCTTTAAACTAGTTTCATTCTCAACTAATGCTTTGAAATATCCTTCCTTACTAACAAGAATCTTGAAAACTCTCAGTGCGCGTGGATGGGAATTTTGAATGTGCAGTGCACGACTGCACGAGCGCGAATAGACGTTTTAGATCAGGATGCCATGGATCCGGTGGCTGGTGTGGCTGGAGTGGCTGTGACTACGCCTGGAGCAGCTGGAGCGGCTGTGACTTCACTTGTGAAGGGGATCCTACTCGTTCACCCTTCTGCGGAAGGTTCTTCTCCAGTCACAATTTTAGCAAAAGGTTCCCCTGTTTCTGGTTTTGTCCCTGGATCTAAAGGAAGATCTTATGCGGACGTGGCTACCTTTGAAGCTGAAATACATGATGCAAAACTTCAAGCTTCTACTGGGAGATTGAGTGATTCACCTGTAAGTGCTTTAAATCCTGTCAGGGTTAATCTAGAACCTAATACTGTTGAAGAAATCTTTCATTTGGCAGAGCACTTTTCAAAGTTTGCGGCTATCTATATATTTTGTGGCTTCTGGCCATCTCTTGTAGATTTACATGGCTAGATTTCCCAGACCTGGCTGCCACTAATTGATGGAAATGTAGAAATTTATCCCTGTGGTAAAGGTTTTTTTATAGCTTTATTCCACATTTCTGAGGACAGGAAGACTATTTTGTCCAACAATTTTTTTTTTGGCAGGGTAAATACCCTCTTTTCACCAAACGGTGGCATATGGATTTCTATCCTGTTATGGAAACCTTCAATAAGATCCCTGTCTGGGTTCGGCTCCCTAATTTACCAATGCATCTATGGCATGAATCGGTGTTTAAAACCATCGAAAATGCTATAAGGGAGTTCTTATTCGAGGATGTTGAAACTAAGAGGTATTACCGATCGACCTGTGCTCGCCTTATGGTTGAGGTGGATGTTTCTAAGGGCCTTCTTGAGGTGATTTGTCTGGACTCCCCTAGGGGTTCTTGGACGCAAATGTTAGATTTTGAAGGGTTACCTTTTCGATGCAAAAAGTGTCACCTGACGGGGCATGTTGCTGCTAGGTGTACTGCAGGGAAATCCAGACCTAGAAGATCTCCCTCTTGGTGGTCTGAAGCTGATCATGATCATTATATTGCAATACAACCTGAGGAAGCTTCGATTGAATCAGAGAATGAGAATGAAAAGAGCATCCAAACTGTATCGACGGATCAAGAAACTCCGCTGGAGACTGTTCCTATTGATGGGTCGGTGGAGATTGGATTATGTGATCTCTCTGAACCGATTACTAAGGAGGTGGTGGTTCCTCCACCTATTTCGAAGGACTCTCCTAGGAGCCAGTTGTTGGCTGGTTCTCTTACGGATTTTGCTGAGGCTTCGTCGCCCTCTGGTCTTCATGGTTCTTGGCCTTCTGAGGACTGGTCTGCGGAGGCAGCTAAGGTAGAGGATGGTTGGACAGTTGTTAAGAGGAAATAATCTAAGCCTTTGGTCCCCCCTCTAGACATGAGACTTTGGTCTTGTAAAAAAATATAATTATATTTATAGTTTCTATTTATTCAGCTCTTGTTTGATGTTTTCAGATTGTCGGTTAATCTGGTCTTGCTTTTGCAAGTTCCAGGTTATTTCATATCCTGGGTCTGCTTAAGGTTTTTATCTCATCTGATGTAAAGGGTTTCGGGGCCCCTTTAAAACCTATTTTTACCTTAATCTAAAACTAATGCTTTGAAATGTATGAAAGCTTCTAATTTTTTCTTTAAAAACATTACCCAAGTCATACGTGAAAAATCATCAATAATCAACATGAAATATTTCTCACCTTGAGTAATTTGAGTTCTCATGGGTCCACATAGATCAGTGTGAACAAGATCTAGCATTTGAGAGGTCAAGTACTCTTTTTTTAACCACCTTCTAGCCTGCTTCCCATGCTGATAAGGTTCACAAAGCGTGTTAGATGGATTTGTGATTTTTGGAATATTTTTGACTGCGTGCTTCTTACTAATGTTGATAATATTATCAAAATTTATGTGCCCCATTATCCTTTTCCATATCCAACTTTATTCAATCTGACTCAAATAACATCTTTGACATTTGATGTCTGATAGCATATATAAATTATTACTTGTTCTCTAAGCATCTACAACCAAAACATCTGAATCTTTTCTTCTAAGTTCACAACCTTCTACATAAAACTTTAGTGTGTGCCCCTAATCACACATTTGACTTACATTTAAAATATTATGCTTAAGACCTTATAAATACAAAACATTTTCAATTTTAGTTTTACCATTATCCAAACTTAGTATACCTTTTCCAACAATTTTGGCAGTAGTATTGTCTCCAAATTTCACTATGCCACCATTGATCTTCTTCAAGGTTATGAACTTAATCATATCTCATATCATGTACCTCAAACATCCACTATAAATGAACCATGGATTTTATTCATTTCTTACATGTAAATCTACTTCACTAACATAGATTTTTCAAGTTGTCTCTTTTGTCATGAACCTGTCTGAACTTTCTTCTTGATGAATGGAGCCTTAAAACTCTAGTCCTTCTTGACTGACTCGAACATGATTCTACAGTACCAAGCTATGTGTCTAAAGTTTTTTCACTTGTAACATATTATGGCCTCTTCATTAAAGCCTGATAGAAGAGAAAAAAAGTTGTGGCTTCTGCTTGACTCTGTAGGAATTTCTTTCTCTTTATTTCTGAAATTGTTAGCCCTTTTTCAACATTATATTTTCTTATGACCATATCCATTACAATATAAATAGTAAGCATAAAAATAGGACCTGTTTATGTATATTTGACTTGATTTCCTTCTATAGATCTTTTCTCTCTATCCTCCTTTTTTTGAGATGTCATCTATATTCTTAATTCTTCCCTTTTTATTTCTTATTTTGTAAGAGCTTTAGCATAACTCTTTCCTTTTTCCTTGTTTTTGAAACTAGTGGCCTCCTATTTATATTTTTCAAATCCAATACTTATCTTATCTAACATTGATCTTTGATTTTCTAATATCTTATTCAACATATTAGTGTTATTCTCAAATTTTGAATCATTGGTTGCTTTATCATTGATTGCTTTATTTGTTTTTTCAAGATTTGCTTTTAAAGAAGCAATTTTAATAACATACCTTTCACATTCTTTACTTACTATTTTCAATTGTGCCATTAGATCTTCTTCATTCTTCTTGGCTTCTTCAAAGTGTGCTTGTAGATCTTCAGTTATTTCCTTTGACTCCTTTTCATTTTTCTCTATTTGAAGATTTATTCTTCGATTCTTCTTTTCAAGAGATTTTAACTCTTCTAAGGAACAAATGAGTTTTCCTTATAGATTCACTCTGGCTTTATCATGTTCTTCTTCTTGATCATCTATACTTTTGCTTGTGGAGGCATCTTCATGTATGGTCATGAATAAAATCTCTTCTTCTTCTGAATCACTAACTCCACTATCTTTGCCTAAGCTAGGATATTTAGAATACAAACTCTTCTTCTTGAATCCCTTCTTGAATTCACCTTTGAAATTCTTCTTGTATGTAGAATTTCTTTCTTCATTGTCATCATTACCCTTATTTGAGAGTTTAGCTAAAAAATGTCCAATCTTTCCATAATTAAAATATTTAAAAGGTAATTTTCCTTGATATTTACTTGTGTCCTTTTTTGGCTTGCGAATAAATAGAGCTCCATTGTCATCTTCATCATCACTAAAAATATCACTTGATTCTTGAATCTTAGCCTTCTCTTTCTTTGATATCTTTAAAGCATCTTCTCTCTTTGAAGGTTTATCTTATTCAATCCACATCTCATATGCCGTAAGAATACCATGAAGCTCATCCATCTTTAGCTTATCTAAATTCTTCATCTCTTCAATTGCCAACTTTTTTGCATCATATCTCAATGGTAGAGATCTAAAAACTTTTTAAACCATAGTTGATTCTTATATATTTTATCCAAGACTTGGAATTTGATTAACTATTTGATCAACTCGCAAAAGATAACTTGCTATATTTTCTTCTTCTTCCATCTTTAAACTCTCAAATTGTCTTCTGAAATTCTGAACCTTAGCTTGTTGAACCTTTCCATCACCTTCGTAAATATTCTCAAGTTTTACTCAAGTTTAATGAACAAATTTACATTGCATAACTTTAAGAAATTATATCCATTCAGGACACTACTGTGATTGGTAAGGAAGTGGTGAAGATGATTTTGGAATTAGAAGAATAGGTCCATTGAGTTCTTACTATCCTGGTTCTTTTAGTTGGATGTAATTTTTGGTTCCATTTTCTGGTTTTTTGTTTTCTTATCACACTGGAGTTTCCAGGTCTCTGTAAAACCTGGGGTCCGTCTTTTGATATTCATGAATGGTGGTTTCAGGTCCATGTAAAACCTATTTTTGACACTTCTTAGAAGTTGATTTTAGGTTTCTCCTGTGGACGTTATTGTTATATCCTTCTTCCTTTGTTTCAGGGTTTCGGGGTCCCTTCAAAACCTATTTTTACCTTAATCTAAAACTTTAATAAATTATGATTCACATAAACCACATAAAAAAACATTTAAAGATTTAGAATTATTTTCACTTGCCTTTTTCTCTATTAGAGTAGTTACAAGTGTATGTGGCTCTTCATATTACTCCACCACTACTTGCCTTATGTTGAATCTAAGGGCCATCAAATAAGACTACATCCTTATGCTCCAAAAAATAATAATTCATCCCATCAAACAAAGGTACCTTATTTGTAGAAAATCCTTCATGTGATCCAGCCATCATGTTTTCCCAATCTACCTTCAAGTTGTAACACTTTTTCAAAAGGAACTTGCTCTAATACCTATTGTTAAGCATGAAATATACTAAGAGGGGGTGGGTGAATCAGTATATTATATATATTTTTACTTAATCTAATTTATTTTATTTAACCACTTAATCACACATTCAAGATATGCAATAAAATTGAAACAATAATTTACACCACACGAGAGAGAGAGAGAGAGAGAGAGAGAGAGAGAGAGAGAGATAGAGAGAGAGAGAGAGAGAGAGAGAGATTTTTTACATGGAAACCCAAAGTGGGAAAAACCATAGAAAATAATCTCAAGTATATGAATGATAACCAACTCAAAATACAAAGTTCACAAGCACCAACCCCTTTGCCAAACACCAACACAACAACTATTTGTGAGCACTAACCCACAACAGTATCAACCCTTTGCAAAGATTTGTGAGCACCAACCCACAAGAACACTAACCCTTATTGTGTATAAAACACAACTATTTCTCAATGTTGCTTACTTAATAAATTATAGTACTCTACAACATCTCTTACTTTTCTCTCTTTGAAAAAAAATACAAACCATGCACTCTCTTGCATATAACAAATGGTTTCTCAAGCCTTTATTTATAGCTTTCCAAATGACCTTTGGCATTCACCATTTGTGACCCTTTAAACCTCATGGAAAATGGCACCAAACTTGTATGACCCTTTGTATCCTTGCATTTGAAAAGTCATATGGTGACCCTTCATAAGCAAAAACATCATTTTCTATTTTGTCTTTATTTTGGTGACTTTTCATATTCTTCAAAGTGTCCCTTCATGGAAAAATGTGCCATACCTCTTTTGTCTTCACATGATGACTCTTGGAATTCCTCAAGATGACTCTTCATGAGAAAATGCATCCCATTCCTCTTTCATATTTTACCCCATGACTCTTTGACTTCTCCATGGGCCATATTTTGACTTATATGCAACTGAAAATATATTCATTAATATTAAATAAATTTTAACACACATTAGGTAAGATATGAATATTAAAAACACCATTAAATGTAATGGGGCCTTTATCACCAATAATTCTAGACCTTTGACATTGATGGCAATATTTCTAATAATTTTAGGTGGCCTAACAAGTTTGATGTAATGTCAAGAAGATTTTGATGCTCAAAAAGGTTTTTGAACTTCTTTTTGATGTGTTATAGGTAGTTTTATGTCTTAATGGTCATGTTTGTGCCAATTAAAGATTTTTGAGTGCTCATAATTTTCTTAGTTTTTGTTGGCTTAAGGGTAAGTAGGCCTAAAATGAGTTATAAGAAGTCAAAGTTACCAAACTTATGGAGACTCCAAATTTTGATCTAGAAGTGTATAATGGTTATCTCTATGTGTACAAGAAGTTTTAGAGGTGGATGTTGACCATAAGGAGCTTTGTTGACCTTGTTTGTTTTGAGATTCTAGGGATTTAGGCTCTGCTAAAAAAGTGGTTTGCATTATGAGTTGAACTCTAATGATTTTTAATAGGTTTAATAGGTCAAATGGGTTGTCAAATCAAGCTTCATAGAGATTTGAAGGTTTATGTATTTCAATTTATTCATGTTTTTGTCAAAATAGAGGTCTAATTGGCTAGTAAGTTTATGAAGGAAGTATGTTTTAGAGGATAAGATAGGTGATCCAAGTTGGTTTACTTGAGGTAATATATGATAGTGCTCCAAATATGAAGGTTCAAGTATTTAAGGTGTGTCTATTGAAAGTTGTGGGCTCTGCAAGTTCCAGGTAGGGCTACAAGGAGTTTAGATATGCTTGGTAACAAAGATGTGATTTTTTTCTTAATTTATCCAAAATACAAAGGCATGACTATTTAAAGGAGAGTTATTAGGTTTTCTTAGATCATGTGTCATATTTTATTAGTGGCATGAATTTTTATTAGTGGTCCCTGAGGTGGATTGAGAGAAGAGGCTAGTAAGCCTATGTGATGATTCTTCATGGTGTATGAAGATCGAAAGATGATCAAGATATTCAATGGCTAAAAGATATTAGGGGGAGTCCCTCTCAAATGTTTCTTGGTTATTTCTATTATATTTTATTTTTTTGTGTGTTCTTTATTCATTGGTTGTAATGCTCGGTTGAAGAGAGTATTAACATAGAGTAAGACGAAGTTGTTAAGGCAAGAAGAGGTAGGCTCAAGGTAAAGGTGAGTTTGTACTATCTTTATAAGATGGTTTTATATTTTTGGTATTAATTTTAGGTCCTCAAGATTATTTTGTGCTCACTTTTTCATTATGTCAAAGGGGGAGAAAGTTATTATTGTGAGAGTGCTTGAAGAGAGAGAAGGAAGGTGGGTTGTATGATGTGTGTAGACATAAATGACAAAGGGGAAGATTATTGGTTAGTTGTTAATGATATCATGGTGATTTCATGGAAGTGTCCAATTGAGTGTATGAAGTGCCTTGATAGTCTATGTGTCGATGATAAAGTGTGCAAAATGCTTATTATAGTATGCTTGAAGTAGGCTTAGTTGATCTTCAGAGTTTGTATGTTTAAAGATGATTAGGGATGATTTTGAAGTATTGATAGTGTGAAAGGGGTCCTATCAAAAGTAAATAATGATTTTAGTTCTTGTGTGCTTGATTAGGTTTCATCTAGTTGATCATTGTTTTCATCTAGACATTTTGGGTCTAGTGGTAGAAAAACTGAGCAGGCAATTTACTGCCATCACTATTGCCATGTGTGGATGAGTTAGGGGGAGTTGGTCATATGGTTGTGATCAAATTTGTTCATAGTTTATATGTGATAAATTTAATGTCATTATATAAATTTAAACATAATATATGCAATTTTAAATTTAGGCTCTTAGGTAATTTGATAGTGTTTTCCCATACTTAGATAAATTTGCAATGTGGAAAGAAAAGTTGTGTAGGCATTTTGATTATGTTATATTTTGCATGTGTGGTAGTTTAAAGAGAATTTGATTATATGGGTTTGTTTAGTTTTGTGAATAGTTTATATGAAATAAATTTCATGTCATGTGATGAAGTGCATCAAAATATATGCATGTGGAAATTTGGCTTTCTAGGTAGTTCTTGACATAGTTAGCTCTATGGCAGAAAAAAATTGAGTGAGCAGATTAATGACTTTATATCTTGCACATGAAAAAGTTTTAGAATAAAATTTATATATATTTAGATTATAATATTTGAGGAGATCATATGTTCCAAATTTTATATCATTAATCTAAGCACAACAAAAGTTATTGAGGTCCAAATTTGGCCTTCTAGGAAGATAGTAATGGTCCCCATACTTGTTCTATTTTACATGATGTTAAAGATCAAGACAAGATGGAGATATAATGTATCACATGTGATCATGTAGTTAATATAAATGGTTCATTTTGATTCAAATTACTCAAAGTTTTTTTTGGTTAATGAAGAAATGTTTTGAGCTCCTTGCAAAAAGATTAATGAAGCGTGTTTGTTCCAAGGTGTCTTGAAGTAGCGAGATGAGGACAAGTGTTAAAAGTTTAACATTAAGCAGAGGTGAATATAAATCTTATTATAAGAAATAATAATGAGTATATTTTTGTATGTATGTATGTATATATATATATATGTATCAATGGTGTTTATTGATCAAGACGATTTCAAGGTGTCCAATGTTTAACACAGATAAAGATCGAGCTATGTATAGGAGATCAACATAGTGCATTAAGTCAAATAGTCAAGATGAAGATTCAATGATGAGAAATGAAAGGTAAAGGTTGATAAAATTCAATGAAGATAAATAGTGCATGTTTAATCTGAAACACAATGAAATTATATGTGAGAAAAGTGATTGAGGTTTAACTAAGACCGTTTGAATTCAAATATTTGAATTTAACAAAAGAAAGACCAATGTCTGGTTTTTGAGCCATATCTTTTGATCTATGTAGAATTTGACCATGGTGTAAAAATATAATATGTATAGTAATCCAAGGTAAATCTTAAAATATATATTTAAATATATTAAAATGTGTATATTCAAATATATTGAGGTTCAAAGTTAACTATGTGTTTGTGCATGTTATACAAGTAACTCGAGAAGGGTAATTAAGTTATTCATGATGGTATTTTGATGTTTCAAGATGAGATAGCTATTGAAGAGTATTTTAGACTCCATGAGGAAAATATTTGTGAACTTTTAATATTTTATCAATCATATCATATATGAACAAAGGGTTGGAAGGTGACTATTTGTTTTTCCATGGTAACTGTGTGTACAAAGAGGTGTTTGAGTTGATTGAGCTTGCATAGAAGAGTGAAATGACAATTGTAAGAATTTGAGAATGTCATAGGGGTCATGTTGAGTGTAAATATTCTTTTTAAAGTGTTTATGTTTTCTTTTTTTCTCTAATAAGTGATAAATGGGTGAATAGGTCTCCATGAGAACTAGAAGGGCTATAAGGGCCTAATTAAAAGGTGTAGTTGCTTAAGGGCGACCTATAGGTGCTAAGGCCAACCTATGTGGATGGTATTGAGTTGTGTATAGATGTGATGGATGACTTAAGGGTTAAATCATGCCTATTTTATGACCAAGATGGTGATGATCATGAATGATATATAAATAGTGAAACCAAATGTGATGGTTTCTATACTTTAGAGAGGTGTGTGTGTCTGAGTTATAGAGAAAAGGAGAGGAAGAGTGCCTAGTAGATGAGTTGATGAGTAAAGAAGATTAAGGGATGTGTTTATGACCTTTGGGTCATGTTTATTATGTTATAATAGTGTGATTTAATGTTGAGGATGAGTGAAGAGGTTTAGGGTGATCCAAAAGGTGGCTTTAGATGCATTGAGTGTGCAAAGTTGAAGAGAGTTGATATACTTTATATCTCCATCAGATTGGTAGGCAATAAATGTTCAAGATGTGTTATATTATTAGATTTTGTTTTCACTTCTCAACATAGAGGGGTTTTATACTCCTTGTAAGGTAAAACTTGATAAAAGTCTAGTTGTTATGGTTGCTCAGCTAGACAAGTGTTGTATCACTTTGTGGGATTATAGTCTCACTAAATAAGGGATAATAGTTCCTTGATCAATTGTATTTAGTCTAAATTTATTCTTTTTATTATAGGATAGTAGTCTAATTTTAGGCTTGAGTGGGTTTTCTCCCCTAAGAGGGCTTCCCACATATGTCATATATTATGTGCTTGATCTTACATTGTCTCTCTTATTTATTTCTATGAATGATGTGTATACTTCATGAATTATTATGGTAATTGATTGAGTTTTGAAAGGTTTTAAATTGAATTTGGATTATCTAGGCTCATTTATTCATCCCCTCCCCTCTCAGTGATTCAACCACTAATAAGTTTAGGTGGTGAAGAGGCACTCTTCTAACTTGGTAGCTTGGGAGCAATGGCCTCATCTAGGGGTTTTCGAGGAAGAGGGAAACTTTTTTAGGTTAAGGTGTGTTTTTTTTCTCCCTTCTATTTGGTAACCAACATGTCAAATTTTGATATTCCTTCATTTTTAGGAATGCTTTCAACCTGAGGGGTGCTTTGGAAACTTGGGAACTTCCTAGGCTTGATGTTCATAACTCCTCCCTCTTCTTTATTTTGAATTGACATGGGAGTTGTGGTCCATGGATATTGACATGGGGAAGAAGTACATAAAGGCATATAGGATTATTTTCATTGATATTTTTTATCCTTCAAGGCCAATATCTCATTATCAATGATTTGACTCATGTTTTTTAACTCCTCCAACTCATTGAAGAAACTAGGTGTAGCTTGAAAGGGTGGTTGGAGAGGGAAAGATGGGTAGTAATTATGATAGGAATACTACCAAGGGGGATGATAGGGCTCATAATGAGGGTAAGGGTGATGTTTTTGGTAGTAAGGAGGATGACAAGGTTTATAAGGTTACTAAGGTATGTGGTTAGGCTGCTAAGGGAACTAGTAAGGAGTACCATAAGACTAATGCGAGCCATTATGTTACTAATTAGGGTCGATATAGGATTGATAAGGCTCATGGTGAGGCTATTATAGGTCATAATAGGGTTCATAATGAATTTTATAACACATCTCCTCTATATCCAACCATCAAATATCATGAGGCAAACAAAGAATGAGGTAAATTATTAAAAAATTCAAATTCCTTACCTTTGGCTAAAGACCTTATGATGACTTTTGGCATGATACTTGAGTGTTAATCTAACACCAAAATTTTTATATCTCCTTGAGTTCACTAAATTATGAGAGTGTATGCTCTAACCTCCTTGAACTCTGGTCCCACTGGGTGTTCTACAAATTGTGATCAATCTAGATTGCATCCTTTGAGGTAGTGGTGTTTCAGACCTACCTCATCCAAATGATATAATGGGATCACCTCTAGGTGTGGGTAGCCTAGTTAGTGATATGAACTTATAATTTTGGGGCTATATCCCTTGATACATAATCTATTTTTTTAATTCCTAACCCTACTAACTATTGATGAAAAGTGATATAAAATGCATAATATAAACCTAAGATATGGGAGGTGATGCACAAACATATTGTGTCCAGTCTAACTGACCCTTCAATAACACTTGTGAATTAGACAAGGACTAATGGCTAAAGCACTCTCTCTAATAGACTCCTATACATTAGTACTTCACATTAAGGTTATGGTAGATTGATGCAACTTAAGGGTTATGAATGAGAGGTTTTCTTGAATACATTGCCAATAAAATTATAATTCAATAACAATAACTAGTACTTTCACACATATTATGACCTATTTAGGATAATATCCTAAAAATTAGGTGAGAACAAGGACCTAAAAAATAAGATAAAACTCAACACCTATTCTAATTAACAATTATGAAACACACTAAGCTAGCATATAAAATTTGAAATAATTCTTATATTGATTCAAGGGTTGAAAAGGTACAATTTGGATATAGTTTCTTCATACCCCATCGAGGGATACATACAATGGATTTTTAGCCTAAATTTATAGAATAATAGAGGCAAATGAGAAATAATTTCATGTGAAATTGTGTATAAGAGGCCATAATGAACTTCATTCACTCAACCATTAGTTAAAACCATGAATAAGGACTAGTAAAAACTCTATGATCTCCCACATATATTACCTTGGTTGGTTGGTGGTCTTCAATGAACTTTTGGGTGTGGAGGTGTAGTGGATAGGAGCTAATTAAATATTATTTGACCTTTTTAAAGGTATGATCATGAAAAATTGGTCAAAAAAAATTTATTTTTATAGTTACAAAGGTATAAATGTGGTATAGTTGGTGTCCATGGATCATTAAACAACCTATCTCTCCTTTTGCATGTCAATAAGACTTAAAACTACCCAATCATCCATAATGGCCATGACATGTGCATGTTTTACTAAATGTATCAATTAAAATTATATTTATTACCCTCCATTTACTCTCTTTCATCCCTTTACACTAAGGAACATCTTCTCTTATTGACCAAATAGGCCTACTAGGCAACTAAGCCTAGTCACTTAGTGTTAATTGCTTGGATGGCCATGAGACTTAAAAATAAAACCTTAATAATGGGTAATTGAGAATGTTTATTTCTAAAAAATAATATTAAACCATGAAATATTCCTTTTAAATAGTGCACATTTGTAATTTTTACTCATTTAGGTGACCAGGTCATCTTTCACTAGCACCTCTAGACTGGCTCTTTAGTACAGGCCTGTAGAAGCAATTCAAAGAAGAATTGAGAGTATTTTATGATATAAGACTATGGAAAACACTTTAAAATATCCTATTTAATTATATCAAACTTTTAATATATCTCTTTATCTTGTATTCATCATTAAACTATTAAAGATTACTATTTACATTGGTATTAATCATAGGGTATATTACTATTTACTAGATAGTATGTACTATATGGTAAAGTTTTGTTATTATTATCTATATTATTATATTTTTAGTTATATTAATATATTATTATAAAAATAAATTTCATATATATTTAGTTGGCTAGTTTGTGAGAGATTGTAGGGATCTCACTATCCTAGGTATAGGAAACATATTTCCTATATATCTTTGTAGTTACTTAAAGAGTTTAATGAGAGTAATAGAATATTGATATTGTGTGGTATTATAGTGTTTTGTATCATATTATTATTTTGTATCTAATTAAAATTAATAAATGGTATCAAATAAATGTTCTATCAGGGATGGGCTTGTGAGAATTTATGATGGGTTGTCATTGTTTGCTTCACCCCTGTGAATGAGACACCAATGTTGAGAAGTGTGTAATTGTGATATCAAATAACTTTAAATTTTTTTCTATTATGATATATGAAATGTTTTGCATCTAACCCTAAATTTTAATCTTTTTCACCCATTCATATTTGAATTGATCCACACCAATTCATACCTCCTCATACATTCCATGATCGTATGATTTCATTTATACAGTTTGTATTAGCTTAGTTATTCTATCATAATCTAACTTATGTTCTTCAATATTCATATTGGTTTAAATTTATAATGGATCATTTTTCAAAGTGTAACATTATTCTATGTCTTACACTATTTAGGTACATCATATTTATTAAAACATCATGCACTTACATAGAGTTCAATGCACTCTTTTATGCTTAAATCCACATTGACTGCCTTAGATGCAAATCGCATTGACATCAAATTTTGTTCGTATCACATTTAATACAAATGGAATTGAGACATATCTAAACTTCATCAAAGTATCTCATTTCTAGTTCATGCTACATCATATTCAACTTAACATTGGAAATGTGTGTATTGGTATATATTAAATATTAAAATTTACAATTTTCATTATCAAATCCACTCATCAAGCTTATAATTAGAATAGTAAGAACAATTTCAAGAGAATCATTAATGTAGTTTGATTGGAGGATAATAATCCTATGCTTAAGTATTCATTCATCCTTTCAATTGATACTTCCTTCTATGTAGTTTTTTTTATGTTATCATTCCATTCATTGTTATCTAGATCAAAACATTGATGATCTATACAATTTTCCACTCAGAGTTTTTGGTTAGCTATGTGATAACATTGAAGTTTTATATAGATCCATTCAAAGGTAACTCTTATTCTTAGAAATTGAAATCTATCTCCTAAATTTTCCATTTATATATTTATTCTACAACAAACACCTTCAAAAGTGAAGAATAAATTGCTTAGATTTTAAGGATCAGTTATAAATAAAGCCATTTTTAGTGTTTATGCTTATATATTATTTGTGTCTTTAGGTTCAAATACAATTTTATAATAAGATTTTATATATTGTAATGGATTATATTATATAGTTATTTACATTAAATCCAATTAGTCTTGAATATTTAATGTCAAAATTATAGGTTACACAAGTTATTTGGTCCAAGATTTTAATAATAGTCATTTGTATGGTTCATTTTGTTTTAAGATTGTCATAAAGTTTAGGTCCATTTTTTTAATATGTAAAAAATTTTAATAGAGTCAAATTCATCAATCAAGTTTTCATGTGTTGTTAAAATTCAAAAGTATGTCTATAAAAATTAAAAAATGAGTCAAAACTTAAGAGTTAGTTTTATGTCAATAAAGTGTGTTGAATCATTTTCAAAAATTGTAAAATAGATGCATTATCGGGAGTACCTAACATCCTGGAAGATTTTTTAGCTTCATTGACACATAAAATAAATAAATAATGAAAATAATGGAAGATGGAGGAAATGGAGGTTGGAGGTTTCAAATCTTCTCATTATTCACCAATGACGAGGCCCTAGATGATTTGGTGAAATCTTTTGTGTGATGTGTTTTGTGCCAAATCAGTTAATGCCAAGGATAGTTCTTCAATGATAATGGGGATTATCTATGTTTTTTTTTGGGTGGAAACAAACATTAATAGATGATGTATAAGATGAAAAAGAGGATTTCTTTCTCATGATATTTCATTTTCTAGTATTATGTGTATTTTTCATTTCCCTACTAGATTGGAGAAAAGGAGAGTGTAGTTATAATGGAATGTGATAATAGTTATATACAAAGATCCTCTAACTTTCATACTTCTTTATGAATATGATCAGCTAGTGAAATGTTCATTGAGCTCACATGGAGTAAATGTGGGATATATTCTTCATATAGTAGTGATCATGTGAAACAAGATCCAGACAGTAAGATTTAGACAATAGTATGTAGACCTAAAAATATGTATTGGCATACAATTATGTTCAAGCTAGTTTTTGAAGATATACATTCTCCCCATGTGAAAACTAAGGGTGGGAATGTTAAAGATTAGTTTTTACATTGGTATTTACTATAGGGTAAATTACTATTTACTGGATAGTATGTACTATATGGTAAAGTTTGGTTATTATTAGTTAGATTGTTATAATTTTAATTATATAAATATACTATTGTAATAATATATTCCATATATAGTCAGTTGGTTAGTGTGTGAGATATTGTAGGTATTCTCACTATCTTGAGTATAGGAAACATATTTTCTATATAGCTTTGTAATATCTCATTTGTAGTTAGTTGAGGAGTTTAATGAGAGTAGTAGAATATTCATGTTATGTGATATTCTAGTGTTTGGTCTCAGATTCTTCTTTTTTATATGATTAAAATAAATATATGGTATCAAAGTATTTTTATATTATGGATTGGATTATGAGAATTTATGAGGGGTTGTCATTGCTTTCTTCACCCCTATGAATGAGACACCAATGTTGAGAAGTGTTAGTTTCTTGGATGGCCATGAGACTTTCATCGAACCTTAATAATGGGTAAATGAGCATGTTATAAGTATAAAAAATCATATTAAACCATGACCTATGCCATGTGCATCTGTAATTCTTGCTCATTTAGATGACTAGGTCACCTTTCACTAGCACCTCTAGACTAGCTCTTTAGTCGAAGCATGTATAAGAATTTATAGGAGTAATTAAGAGAAGTTTGTGATCTGATAGGGTGGAATACACTTCACATTATCCTCTTTAATGATATATAACTATTCATCTAGCTTTGTATCTTAGATTCATTATTAAACCTTGTAAAAAATAGGGTTTTAGTACATCTGCATAGCTACCCAAACAACTAATTCCATAAGTAATACCTTATTAGAATTAATAATGTGTTTCAATTGTCCTTAAGACTAATTTAATGCATTTGAGATTAAATTTCTCAATATATTACCCATTAAGATTCTATTAGGGTTTTAGAGAGGTTGAGGGAGGTTTAGACTCTTAACAATATTTCATAAAGGTTAGGCCTTCAACCTATGAAATAATTCCACTAAATTCTAGTACAAAGTCCCCTCAACATTCCTCATATACTTAAAACTTCATTTAAATCTTCTGTATAGTTCTTTGTTGAGTGACCATTCTACATTATGTGCAGTATTAAGGCAAATTTAAGCCAAAATGGCCAATTATGAGCTATCCTCTATAAGTCAATGAGTTTTACACGTCTACAACTCACTTAGATACACTTTCATGCTGGTTTTAGGTCTTATTAAACCCTTTCTTATCCTTTGAATTTAGTCTCCAAGTATCAATGCTTTGAGAAGGGTATTAGGCTGGTAGACCTAATGATGGTATTTTTATGTTTTGACCTAAAATGGAGTTATATGAGAAGTTATCCACCTTTGAGAGTATGTAACCTACCCCATAGATCCCTTGGATCACTTATTTTATATTGGTTAAACTAATTGCTTTCCCCTTCTTAATATACACAGTCAACTAACTAGACATTTAGGCATGTGTGTAGATGACATTTAGATGTGGAAACCCCTATATGCAATCATTATGTAGTGTTATTAAACTATTGATATCCTTACTCTTTAAACTCATGTAAAACATGTATAATATCTCTAATTTCTTGCACATAGGTCTATAACAGTCCTCTTTAGGCTTGTAGCAGTCCTCTTTAGGCCTAATTTGTACACCATACACTCTTCATGTGCAAAATAGTGGATCATTTAGGTTCCCATGTGACATGAGAAGATCATAAAAACCATTTCAAGACTCAAATATCTCATTTGAAGTCACTTGAGGGAAATCATTCCTTTATCAGGTTACTAACTAGGTTTTGACAGGGTTTAGAGGGACCTAGATTATTAAGAATGATTCATAAGGTTAAGGGGTCAAATATAAGAAAAAATTCCAAGTATAATTATTATAAACCCTCCTTAAAATTACCCTAGTAGTTGATAACCCCATGCATCTGATCCTTATTTTTCTCACATGAAGAAAGTGATTCTCAAGTTCAAAACCTTATAACTGTGAGGTCAAGGGAGAGGAAAAGGTTGTAGAAGAGAACAATATGTTTAGTTTTAAATTATAGCACATATTAGGGGTATGTGCCAAGACAAATGACCTATTTTAATGTTCCTCTTTTCCATTTATCCTCCATAGATCCTCTACAACCCATTAGCTCATGTTTGGGGTTCTTGAGCCACTAGGCTAGTTTGACCCTATAGGTATGTAAGTTGAGATTTCTTCTATCTTCTTTAGTCCCAAAACTTCATTATACCATATATAATGTTTTAAATCATATTAATAAATATTATAGTCTCAAAAACACTCTCCAAATGTGAAATTATCCTCAAATTCCATGTCTAGGCATGTATATGCCCATTTAGGCCTATTAGGCCTAATTAGGCTATCAAGGCTTTATCTTGCCTCAAGGTACCAAAAAATAAAATTAATTAATTGTGAACTTTAGATTATAAATGAATAAATCTCTTTTCATACTTCACTTTTCCTCCATGCATGGTCCAACACATCTCCTTTAATTTACCTATAAAAAACTAGTATGTCTGCCTGGATTGTGAGTATGAAATTATTTCCTTTGATATCACTTTGAGGTTTGTTTGAATATTATAACATAATGTATAATACCTTAATATTTTCATAAATCTTATGAATCTCCTATCTATGTCTTTTTCCACTTATCTACTTTGCTTCCTCATGACTAGCCTGTATATGGAAACTTTGGGTTCTTAACATTTGTTCATAAAACATGGGTCATACCTATGGAAACTAATTCCAAGGATTGTAAGGTCATAAAATCCCCTTACTCTATCCAATATATTAAGTCACCATTTTATCTCTCTTATCTATACTAAGCAAGAACCTAACTTGATTTTTTATGCTTCCAAGGAAATGATGGAGAGAAGGGATTAGTTTTTGACTTATTTTTACTTGAAAATTCTTCCAAAGAATGGGTCTATGCTTAGGAGGCATAAAGGAATCCATGTATGTCCCTGAACATAATTTTGATCAAACAAAATTATAGGAACTACTTGAAAACCTTTTCTTTCTACTATGAAAACTATTGGAGATGATATGCCAAGTGTCTTTGAAATTTATTCACACCTATACATACATATAGTGATGTGTCCATCTCTTATTTCTACCATAAACATGTCATTTTATTGAAAAGACTTCTTTAGACGTTACAAAATGGATAATAAAGCATTGAAAAAAGGGGTGTAACATTAGAATTGAATATTACCACCCTTTTTGGCGCTTTTATGAACTAGAGGAAGAGTAACATGACTTTAACACTTTTTAGGTGACTCAAATTGACCCCCTAGACCTCTTGAAACTATTGAACCCACTTGAACATACCATAAGGTGACTATACAACATAAGGTCAAAAAATGACAATTACCTTAATATTGTCAAAATAACCTTAAACCATGGTAAAAGACCTCAAAAATACCATTGTGAAGATTATGGCAAGATCTAAGGTAACCATACACAATCTTAGAGGGACTAGGAAGAATTTTGTGAACTATAGGGGTTGATATTTGTCTTAGGAGTCCAAATTATCAACAATGACATTTTTACCCTTAGACCATGTTATCCCCATAAGGAAACCCATATAAACCTCTTCCCAATACTGCATAGGGGTGGATAAGGTTGTAAATGACCTGGGGTCTTAATGGTTTCACCTTTATTTTTTTGAAATACCATGTATTTAGCCACATGTTTTTGGACATCCCCCTTGAGTCCTTCCCAAAATAAATCTTGCTTGATTCTATGATATGTTCTCAAAAATACAAGGTGACCTCCCATTAGAGAGGCATGAAGTTCTTGAAGAATTTAATGTTTGAGGAGAGTGATTATAGAGGTATAATATATCTTTATACTAAAATGTGTTCCCTTTACATGTATTTTTTTCATATTCATTGGACCCCTATTAAAGATTTTGAATCAAATCTTTGGTAGCACTGTCAGTCTCTAATTCTGATCTTGCTTCCTCTAGCCAATCTACCTACCACAAGGTCATGGTGCATAAAAATGCCTCAACTAATTCATCCCATTGGGAGAGAGAATATTCCACCACATTCTTTTTTAATTTATTATACACTATTTCAAAATCATATCCTAACATTTTTTCACCCATTTCTATTATTCTTCAAACTACAATCACTATTCCAAAAAATATTTGAGGCTATCATGATTATTATTTACCTAAAAGTTTTGACTCATCAAATTAGGTCTCTATTACTTCACTATATGTTGAATCATTGGACCCCTACTAAAGATTTTGAATCAAATCTTTGGTAGCACTGTCAGTCTCTAATTCTGATCTTGCTTCCTCTAGCCAATCTACCTGCCACAAGGTCATGGTGCATAACAATGCCTCAACTAATTCATCCCATTGGGAGAGATAATATTCCACCACATTCTTATTTAATTTATTATACACTATTTCAAAATCATATCCTAACATTTTTTCACCCATTTCGATTATTCTTCAAACTACAATCACTATTCCAAAAAAATATTTGAGGCTATCATGATTATTCTTTACCTAAAAGTGTTGACCCATCAAATTAGGTCTCTATTACTTCACTATATGTTGAATAGACATCATATATTTCTCATATATTGGTATAAGCCTATTTTTTTCCTTTAGTTCATATCTTTCAAATGTTATTGGTCTACCTTATTACATGAGTACAACCCCCATGCCATATTTTGATACATCACACTCCACAACAAAAGTTTTCTAAAAATAAAGAGTAGCTAAAAATGGAGTTGTGTACATAGCCATTTTCAAATATTCAAATAATTTGGTATTTGAATTATTCCACTAGAAGGAGTCCTTCTCTATCAAAGATGTGAATGGCACTGCAATGCTACCATAATTTTTGACAAACCTATGATAGTAACCAGTTAGAACCCATTTCTATTATTCTTCAAACTAAAATCACTATTCTAAAAAATATTTGAGACTATCATGATTATTCTTTACCTAAAAGTGTTGAACCATCAAATTAGGTCTCTATTACTTCACTATATGTTGAATAGACATCATATATTTCTCATATATTGGTATAAGCCTATTTTTTTTCTTTAGTTCATATATTTCAAATGTTATTGGTTTACCTTATTACATGAGTACAAACCCCATGCCATATTTTGATGCATCACACTCCACAACAAAAGTTTTCTAAAAATAAAGAATAGCTAAAAATGGAGTTGTGTACATACCCATTTTCAAATATTCAAATGATTTGGTATTTGAATTATTCCACTAGAAAGAGTCCTTCTCTATCAAAGATGTGAATGGCATTGCAATGCTACCATAATTTTTGACAAACCTATGATAGTAACCAATTAGCCCCAAAAATCATTGGAGGTTATTGAGGGCCTTGGGAACCTACCACTCCATCATCACTTGGATTTTTTAGGATCAAATTTCACTCCTTAAAGTGAAAAAATATGACCCAAGTACTCCACCTCTCAAACACAAAAATCACATTTGAAAGGTCTGGCTTAAAGCTAATTTTGGTCAAAATTGAAAGCACATGTTTCACATGCTTTAAATGGTCTTCCAAATTTTTACTATAGATGATGATATCATCAAAAAAACTAATAAAAAATGTATACACATAATATTTTCAAACTATATCAATTATTGATGCTTTCTATCTTACAAGAACCCATTGAGTCTTAATCTCTCTAAGTTCACACCCTAAAGGGTGTACCAAGAAAGGGGTGGATAGACCATTGGTGATTCACAAGATTTTTGTCCCTTATTTCCATTTTTTACAAACCTAACCATCTCCTAAAAAAATTAACCTAAGCTTTACCTCTTGTTTTCACACTCTAATCATTTACCACCCTCATTATCCCTTCTCCTATCCTAAACCATCTTTTGGTAGTTTACATAACTACGTCAACTGTGTCAACCTTGTACTATTATTAACAAAACTTATTTAGGGTCTAGGTCATCTCTTGGCTGACCTATTTTGTGACCTAGTGAGTTTTTGTCAATAATGATACTAGGTCGATTGGGTCAACCCTATCGGGCAAAACTTTCATAAGGGTTTAAGGTTAGATACGCATATATAAACACATCCATTTTACCATTCTTAGAGATACATCAATATTTATAATTCATTTTTGCTTCTTTACAATATTCTCTTCCACCATTCTACTTGAGTATTCTTAGTTTAGGGTTTCTACTTGGAGAAGAATATAGTCTTTTGGAGAAATCTTGGATGTTTTGGCCTTTCTTAGTGATCCTTACAAACCACAACAACCTCTTATGAAACACTTTTGGCCAAGGGAGAGATTTAGTCTTGACATGTTCATCTTCTAGGTAAGTATCTCTAACTTTTCTCCTCTCTTTAGTAAATAGATGTATCATAAGTAATGACTTTTGAATAATATTACTCTTCTTCTCCATACATTAGGATCTTACCTATGCATAGATTAATTAGGATTATCTTATGCATGTTTAATTTTGTTTGTTTACTAACCCCCCATTTTATGCCACAAAATTTGGTGAGAACTAAATTAAATTTCTTTGCTTTAATTTTTATTAGTATAGTGAATATGAAAACATAGAACTTAGTTAGGGTTATTGCATAGTTTTACTTGACTATGAAACCCTCCCTAGTGATCTTATTATGGTAAGAGATTACCTAACTAGGTTTAGTAGATCCATATTGGTCTTGTTCTTAATTATCCAATGTATCCAAAATTTAAAGTGTAAGTAGGATCTATCTTTTTTGAGTTAGGATTGAATTTTAGATCTAGTGTTTTTTTGATTGCATACATTCTAGTGAACTTAACATGAATCTAACCCTCGCAAGTTTTCTTTCACTATTTTCATTTCTATTCTTTTATTAATTATATATATATATGATACTAGGTCGATCAAGTTGATATATTTTATAACTTTTATGTTCAAGTTTAACACACAAATGCATCAAAATAAATTTGTTCTTTCTATGTAGGTCTTCATCAGATATATATTACTAGATCGAATAGGTCAACATAGTACTCTTATTTAATTTTAAAGAGTAGAATATCTGGAAAAGGTTGACTTAGTCTCTTATTTATCTCTAAAATAAAAAATTAAGTTGAAAAATTTGACTTAGTATCATAGTCATCTTTGAGATAAAAAACTAGGTCAACTAGGTTAACTTACTCATCTTAGCAGTCTTCATCAAATAAGAAATTATAGAACTAGGTCGACCTAGTGGACATAGTATAAATTTAAAGTAACATTTAAGGAACTTAAATAGAAATTTTGTAGTCCTCAAGATCTTCCAACCCACCCTCTCTCTCTCTCTCTCTCTCTAAATTCAATTCTTCCTTACAATTCCTATTTAATAAAGTTTGTAGTCTTCAAAATTGTAATCCTATAGCAAACTAGGTCAACCTAGTCAACCTAGTTCTATAGTCTAACTTTTGTCTAAAATACTAGGTCAACTTAGTTATGAAGGGATCTTGATTTTTTAGTATGGTATCAACCCTATCGACTCTATTATATAATGTTTTCATATAGTGTCATCTGAATTGACTTTGTACCATGTTTAAATTAGGAATTAACAACTATATGTTAGTAATTAATTCACACTTTCATTTTCATCTATTTGCATGTTTATAATATCTCACATAATCTAATTAGGTGGTTTTTAAATATACCATTTAGTTTTACTATTTTCCTCTTTCTTTCACACACTACCAAATCACATAATTTCAAAATGCATTTAAAAACTTGTCTACTCAAAGCCTACCTACTTACATTTCATCACCAAGGGGGAAGCCAACTTGGTATTATGGCCAAATATAAACACATGGTTAATTTTATATATTGTAAATTCACCTAACACCCTTATCATTATGGGATTGTGAAGTGAGGGGGAAGGCCCCAATACCAACCCAACACCATTGCTAAAATAGATCTGTTTCAGCCTAAAACATCCTAAAACCATCCATAGATTGATTTCAAGTTCCATACTTGAAACCAACTTCCATATCAAACTTAAATTAACACCTTATAATAATCTAACAACATTTAGGATGAACACTTAGCATTTACTTTTCAATTGATTGCTTGCGCTATGCTCATTACATGTTGTATTGACAAAATTTGCATTGGCCAACATTGGTGCAAGGCTTTTTTCTATGTAACAATTACATCATCCTATTTGATCAAATTATTTATGTGTTTAATTTAAATTCATTTTAAGTACATTCCAAAATATTTCCTTATTTTTAGTATATTATCATTCTATTTGACATAGTGTCCTATAGAGTATTTTTCTTCTTGCCTATAGTATTATGTTAACTTGGTCAACTCTATATCTCTTTTACTAGTCAGGTTATAGTACTAGGTCAACTTGGTCAACCCTATATCCTTATCAAACTATGTTTTTCCTATTTTTTAGTACTAGGTCAACCCAATCAACTTTGTACTCTTACTACTATCTTGTCTATCTAACTTAGTTCTCTATTTCTCTTTCCTTAGCATTCTATTCATTTCCAAAATCATCATGAAATCCCCTATTATAATCTTCTTGGACAACTTTAATCCATTTAGACACTATATGGGATATTCTTTTCTCCCTCTCTTTTCCTCCCAAGAGAATCTTCACTCTTGGAGTTCCTCTTCCCCTCCATCTATGGATTTTAACATGGTTCAAATCACACCTCAAGATGAAGTAGGTAAATCAGATCCTTTTTCACATCTTTAAGTATTTCAACATAATGTGGGAGCAATTAACCCAAGTCTATCCAATAATCCCACTAGTAATCCATCTTCCAAAAACCATCCCCCTAATACTAATTTGGGGAGTTCTTCTGTGAACACCAACCCACCAATTGACATGACTCAACTTTTTGCACAACTTATACAACAAATGAGCATAATTCAAACTTATAACACCTCTTGAATGATGAAATTAAAACATTATTTGATCAATATGTCTAATCAATCTCCATCTCTCAATCCTTAAGCCAATCCAAATTTTATTCTCCACCTCTTTGAGATGCCTCAGGAAATGTTATTCCTCAACCTATTATGAATAACAAAATGCTTCAAAATATAAAAAATGAGCCTTTATCTCTATTCATTGTGTCTATTGATATTGGCAATATATCTCCAACTATCAAGTATGATGGGACTAAAGACCCTACATATTTTCTCAAAGCCTTTGGAAATCTTTATAAAGAGTGGATCGAAACTAATACTTTCACCACAACTAAAATTTTAGTTAAAAATTTCACTGGTGATGTATCAGAAAGGTACAACCAACTTACTCAACATTCCTTTTGGAAACTTGAGGATTTAATCAATCCTTTAGTCAAAGAGTTTCAACATAATGATCTTCCCAAAAATTGTCTTAGCCATTTCATTAATGTTAAGCAATATCCCACCAAATCAGATCATGATTTTATTAAATGATGGAAATCTCTAGCCCATAAAGTTAACCATAAAATAAATGATGAGAATTTATTCAAACTCTTTATAACAAATTTAACTCCTTCGCTTCAATATAAGTCTTGAAATTTTACTCCTCAAACATTTAACAAAGCTCTTGACCAAGCTAAACATCAAGACCTTCTCATGAAGTAATTCAAACCTAATACTAAATTCCTTAAAGGATATTTTGAAACTTCTACTAATGCCATCACCAACAATACTCCTCAAACCAAACTAGAAGTTTCCAAAGTTGACATTCCCCCATCTTATCACATACCACTAATGGTACAAGAAATGAATCAATTTTAATTCCCTCTAAACCCTTTATATATCCTAATAATACTCATAAATGGTATGACCCTAATCAATTTTATTGGTTCCATGCTGACATTGGTCACTCCCATGAAACTTGTCTAGGGCTCACTAAATATTTTGTCTCCTACTGGCTTAGTGATTCCTTCAATCCTAAAGTCATGATCCAACTTCGTCATCAAGAATACAACACCACTTCTCAAAAATGATAGGTTTTTAAAGCTTATTCTAATAAAAAAAATCTTTTTTCCACAACTAATAATAAATAAACTACCAAGGATGTTTGTGTCATTTATTCCTATTATGACCAATATTACAACAATTATCAATATGTTAACACATCTAAGTTCAATTATTATCAAAAAATAACTCACAAAGATCCTATCACAAAACCTAAGAAACCATATTTAGAAGAATAACTTCTCAAAGATATTACCACCACTCATTTAGCTTCATAATCCCCTAAACAACCACCTCCTTATTTCAAACCCCCAATAACTTTTATTCCTTCAAAATCTACCTTACCTTCTAAACCTCACACTGGTTCTTCTTCAAAATCCCATTGGAACTTTCTCAAATAACTTAAATCCATGCCTTACAAGATTCCACTTATGTATTTAGTTTGTACTTACCCTTATCATCACAAGTTCCTCATGTAACAATTAAAAAAATCAAAGATCCATCTCCTATAGTTGAATAACCATCCCCTATGGAGCCTCAACTTACCAATGTGCACACCATTGAAATTATTTATCCTTCTTCTAAACCTTCTATTGAATTTCTTAAAGAGGACATGATTAATGATGAGATCCTTTTTCATGTTGATGATCCAACACTATTCATTAAAATATCCATTAATACTACCCTTATCCATAAAGTTTTATTTGATGAAAGGTTTGGTATTAATGTGACATCTTTATGGATTATCCAACAACTTGGATATAATAAAGATCATCTCAAGCAAACATGCCTTACCTATCATGGATTTGATAAAACTAATCAAAATCCACTAGGTTGTATTTGTCTTCCCCTAGAAATTGGACCCAAAACCATATAAACTAAACTTATGGTCTTTGATTTACCCATATCTTATAACATACTCTTTGGTCACCCTTGGACTTATATAATGAGGGCCATTACTTCTTTTGGTATCCAATGCATCAATTTTTTACATAATGGCAAATGGTATAAGCATGAGGCTAATCCTAACCCTTAGAGTATTCAACTTCCTAATCCAAAATATTAATATTGTATCCCTACCATTTCTACCATCAATAGTTATCCCTTACTTGATTTCACAAACATCAATATAGACTTGTAAGTCACTCTTACTAATTTGAATGATGATGAACCTAATGAATTACAACACACTTGCAACACTACTAAGCCTACCTCCTTACATCTTAGATTGGATTCTTCTTTCTTTGTTACCTCATGATTGCACTATTCATCTCATTGATGAGATCACTAATTTACCCCTCCATGCAATACTAAATAACCTTCTTTACCAGAAGATTCCTTTACCTACAATGACTATAGAGTGGCCAAATTATTCCAAGACCCTCTCATCATGTCTCCATAAAAGTTCAATAACATTATAATTTCACCTTCTAAAAACTCCCCCTGAATCTCAAGCATATATCATTTCTCAAACCTATGATGATAACTACATTATGGCCCAAGCTCAATCTTGAGAGTTGGATGTTCAAAACTATCATAAAACCTTAGCTAAAATACATGCTTACAATTGGGATGTTTACATCATTTCCATAGATTCTAAATTATCTCCCCAAGGTCATGTACCTCTTGTTAATTATCCACTTCTTAATACCCCTTGGGTGGTATAAAAAATCCTAATTTTTTAACCTTTGGATATTATTACATCTTTTTTACCACCTATAGATCCATCGCTATACCTAATTCTTCCCCTATTAAATAAAATAATGATATACCAATCCCATTTGATCCATCTACTCCTCTTACTCCTGATATTACATTATATGCTAAGGCCATAGATGTATATCAAATACATTCTAAATATGGTATCCATGGTAATCAAATTCTTGATCTTGAAGTAGATGTTGAGTATTATGTTCCTCTTCCCACTTTGCCTAGAAATGAAGATATTCTTAAATTGCTTCATGCTCAAAAACCTCAACTTCCTTAGAAACATCACAAACTCAAGAATTTCAAAAAAAAAGACCCTTGTTTCAACAATTTCATCTCTACCATTGATCCTAAAGCTAATCTAATTTATTCTTTACAAAATGCACCATACCACTACCAAGATGGTAATGCTATGCTTATTGAAGAAATTGCTCGCATTGAATATGGTACTCCATCATGCCCTCGACTAATTATAGTTTCTCATAAAATTTCACCTATTGAACATGATAAATTTAGTTTATTTTTGGATAAATATCATGAGATTTTCACTTGGTCCTATGAGGACATACCTGGTATTGACCCTAACATTGTAGTACATGATATCATCACTTATCTTGATGCCAAACCTATACATCAAAATCAATAGAAATTTCCACCCAAAGTTTCCACTTTATGTCATAAAAAATTATCAAACTTCTTGATGCTAAGTTTATCAAACCAATGGATTATTCTGAATGGGTTTCTAATATATTTCTTATTTGAAAAAAGGGTCACCATGGTCATTCGCATATGCATTGATTTCCATAATCTTAATCTTGCTTATCTAAAGGACAATTTCCCTCTAGCTTGAATAGATGATATTATCAATTCCACAATTGGTTATAAAATTTTATCTCTTATAGATGGTTTCATGGGTTATAACCATATTCACATTACTCTTAAGGACCAACATAAGACCACTTTCACCATAAAATGGGGAAGCTATTGCTATGTTAAAATTCCCTTTAGCCTCAAAAATGTTGGAGATACTTATCAATGGGAAATGACTCATATATTTCATGATCTTATCCATAAAATTTTATAAACCTATATGGATGACCTCATTTTTAAGTATAATTATCATAAGACTCATCTTTCTAATCTTTCCATCATCTTCAGCCATATTCTAAAATATAAAGTTAGACTAAATCCTTATAAATGTGTCTTTGGTGTCACATTTGGGAAACTATTAGGACTATTAGTCTCTCTCTATGACATCAATTTTGACCTTTCCAAGATTAATTATATCATCAATTTTCCCATCCCTTGATTCATTTTAGACATTTTCACTTATCTCAATAAACTTCAGGAAATTAGATGATTTGTCCCCAAAATGGCTTAACATATCCACTTCATAAATTCTCTCCTTAAGAAATGTCATTATTTATAGTGGGTAGACCCTTGTCAAAAATAATTTTATAACATAAAAGAATCATTTCTTCACACACTTATGCTTCCTCCTCTTTCAAATGATCGACCTTTAATCTTATATACCTCTTCCACACCCATAGCAGTTGGGGGAATGCTTGCCTAACAAAATGATACTAGAATAGAATATTAATTATACTATATTATTTGAGGCTTCATTGATTATGATAAACATTACACAAAAGTTTAACATGATTGCCTTGTTATATATTTTGCAACTAAAAAACTTTGGCATTATGTGCTTTACCATTTCACTTATGTTACCATTCATTTTGATCCCCTTAATCACTTCTTATCCAAAGATTTTATTCATGGAGATAAAATTGGTAAGTGGATGGTCCTTCTCATGGAATTTTATATCTAAATTTTCACTCAAAAATTTATCAAAGGGCAAATCATTTATGATCAACTTGCCATAGATCTTATGCTCACTACCAACCACCTTCAAGATAGTCTTCCTAATGACAATATTCTCTATGCTAAAGGTATCAATAAAGACATATCCATTAAATATTACTTCAATAACCTCACTACTAATCTTGAAGTAAGTAATATTGATGAATCATCTATCCTCCCTGATACTACTAAACTAAGAGTACTCATCAAAGAACTTCCTAAAATCAATGTCGATTTACATGAGGATACTTATACCTTCATTTAGATGACACTAAACACCTTGAAAGATATGGGGAAGGTTGTATTCTTATGATTCCTATTATAAAAATCATCTATGTATTTTTTAACTTAACATTTGACATCACTAACAACATGACAAAGTACAAAGCTTTAATCTTAGGAATGAGAGTTGCTCTTGATTTAGATATCCAATATCTACATGCTTTAGGTGATTTCCAGCACATTTTCCACCAAGTCAATGGTGATTAATAACTCAAAATCAATAATATCATTTATTATCATCAAATTTTAACTACTCTCACCAAATATTTCATTTCCTTTACCATTGAGCCTATCCTTCAAGATCAAAATTCTATTATTGATTCCCTTACTTCTTCAACATCTCTTTTTCATCTGTACCAAGTTATTATTGATCCCACTTTTCTTATCCAAATAAAAAAATATCCGTACTCTATTCAAACACATAATTAACTTATTTACCACATTGAGGCTGTCACTATTTGACAAAGCCCATGGTATAAAGACATCATTCAATTTTGAGAACATCAAACATATCCTCCCAAACTTGACTCTCATGAAAAGACTCACATTCACAAATAATATTTTAAGTATGTATTTCATTATAACATCTTATATTATCACAATGCTAAGGGTACCTTGCTATGATTTATTATGCATGATTAGGTTTATCCTCTTCTTGAACAAGCACATGGGGTCATTTATAGTGGCCACTATACTGGAGATGCTATAGCCCGTAAATGCTTACGTATTGGATAATTTTGGACCACTATTGAAAAGGATGCCATTGAATTTTATAAAAATTTCACTCATTGCCAAATTCATGATTATTTAATTCATTCAACTTTAGCTAAGCTTCAAATTGTAGAATATCCCTAGCCATTCTCTATGTGGAGATTAGATCTTATAGTCAAATTACCTCAATCTCAAGATGGGCATGTATTTATAATCATAGCCACAAAATATTTCACCAAGTGGGTTGAGGTTATGCCATTTTTTAATGTTATGGGCACCACCATCTCAAAATTTATCCTTAATCATTTCATTTTTTGCTTTGGTGTCCTTCATACTATCATTTCAAATAATGGTGGTAATTTTAAAAATAAAGATGTCAAATAACTCTATGCTAAATTTAAAATCAATCATAAATTATCCACACCCTATCATCCATAATGTAATGGCCAAGATGAGGCCACAAAAAAAATTCTCAATAAAATTATCCAAAAGACAATTCATGAAACCCACACATATTGGCACCTTGTACTAACATACGCACTTCCACTAGGGCAATGCCATTCTATCTAGTATATGGTTCTAAATTAATCCTTCCATTATAAGTTGAGATTCCATCTTTATGTATGTCTCTTCATGTTATCATACTCAATGGATAATTACATGAATCTCATCTTGATGCTCTCAATCTTCTTGATGAGCATCATCTTTCTACTTTATAACATAATCACCAATACAAGGCATGTATTGCCAAATAACATAACAAATGAGTTAAAGTTCGTATGTTTAATATTAGTGATCTTGTCCTTAGAATCAAATACACTCATGAAAAATAAGGTAAATATGCCTAAAAAAGGTGGGTCCCCTATTTATTCAAAGATATTCTTGGTCCACGTACCTATCACCTTCAAACTAATGAAGGCCGTGTTTTCAAAGAATCCACCAATGAACCATTCCTCAATAAGTATTTTGTCTAACCCTTCCTTTATTTTAATTATTTAGATATTCTATATATCTAACACTTTTTGTAGGTTAATTACATGGGTCTCACCCTCTGTAGTACTTCTCTCTTTTCACAAACCTTAGTCCTTTCTTTTTAGTCTCTTAGTTTTCCCTTTTTTCATGAGTTGCATTGTAAAACCATAGATATGACCTAGTCTTCTTCATGATGTACTTTTATCCTCTTTTTTTTAATATACTTTTAAAACATTTTTTGGTACCCCTTAGCTTTTTCATTTATGATTTGCAGTGTAAGACCATGGATAAGACATGGCCTTCCTCATAAATACCATTTTTTTCTTATCCCATTTATTTCTCCAATACTTTTTGGCACCCTCATGGGTTTTTATTTTATGATTTTCACTATAATACCATGGATATGACTTGGCCTTCCTCATAAAATAACCATTTTTTCATTCCCTTTCTAGAATGTGTTTTGCAATGGTTACGAGTTCTTGATCTTTTTTCTCAACTTTCACTTTTGCTTCTTTTGATAGATGAAATCTGCATAATAATCTATTTTAGCATATTTTCTTACATTTCCCTCATTATTATGATAATAAATCACACTTTACTATCATTGTATCCATTTTTTCACCCTTTGTCAATTTTTTTTATGATTTGAAGTGATTCAAATTGTTTCATGTTTCATTCATCTTGGTTTCCTTTCCTTTCACTCTACATTGGATAAAATAAGGTCAAAGTCAAGATAACACTTTTATTTCACCCAAATTTATGAGACTCTTAGACACCATAATCTTTGATTTCTCTCTCTTAGAAACTAATTCCCAAGTATTCAAATGAAAGTCATCTTTAACACCCATGTTTGGTTTTCCAAATCTGTATGGAGGAGGAATAGAAAAATCCATAAAAAAAATTTAAAATCCAAATCATTTGAAAAAAAAGGTAATCATATACAAAAGGTAACATATAAATCTTAAAATTAAATATCACACCAAAAGACTTGATTCCAAGCACATATTATATCTCTAATTGAAGCTCAAACTCCATAGTTGGCCTCATAATAGATCTGAGGTCCATTGGGATGCAGTAGGTGAAGAGATTAGAATAGGAGAATTCAATAAACTCTATGGTGATACCTATTTTCTCACATAGTACCCAATATTCATAGTAAATTTATGGATTTGTACGAGGTCTTGAAGAATGGGTAACATGTGGGAAGGTAGATCCATTTTAATTTTCATGCATATAGCCTTTATGGGATGATCTATATACTTCATTAATTGACCTAAAACTTGTGTGGCTAAGATAAATTCCTCAAAGTCCTTAAGGTTGATAGTCATATTATTTTGACAAACCTAATTTGAGTGTCTTGACTTCATTAAAGAGTTCCTCTACCTTGATTTTTCCTTCATTCTCCCCTCCACCCATTTCATTTTCCCCCTTAACAAGCATGTGTGATTCCAAAGTTGTTTTCCCTCTTCTCTACTTCCTTCTTTTTCACATATTAAAAACATTCTAGCACTACTTTGCTTCAATTAAATCTATCCTTAGATCAAAACAATATGTCTAAGTAACTATGGATTAATTTCTTTACACCATAAATCTACATCTCTAGACTTTCTTTGATTTCTTTTACCATTTGTCATTGTTGTACTACCCCTTTTTGTGGACACTAGAGTCCATTTTTACTTCCATGTATCTTTTCCATTATTCAGTGAGGTTGGCTTGTTACTTATCACTCACCAATGTTTTTTTTCCCTTTTATGCATCTTTTTCCATTGATGATTGAGTAAGGATTGTTAGTTCTCACTCATCAATGTTGTTTTACCATTTTTTCTTACCCATATTTGCTTAAGTAAGGATTTTTACTATTTTTGCATTAATGTTTGATTACCATTTTTTTTAACATGTATCTTTAGTTTGATTTGGTGAAATTTCCTTTTCTTACTTAAGGTTTCCTTGTTTGAGTTTTTTGGTCTTTAGTAGCCTTGGATTTTCAGTTATATGATTCACTCTAAATTTTGACTTGGTCATTTGGTCTAACATAACACTTGTCACCCTAGCTTGCCAAATTTCCAAGTAAGTCCCATCCACATAGCACCACTGATCTTGGATTTCTTACATTTTTTTGTTTTTGCTCTTTATTTTCATATTCTTGGGTTTGTCAAAATTAGTCTCTATGCTCTCCATAATTAAAACTACAAACACAATAGAAAACCATCTAGTGATAAAATTAAGTCAAGGTATGCATACATTTAATTTTTTTTAATTTCCCTTTTTATCATTTAATTTCAATTATTTTATGCTTTAAAATACAACTTTTTATCCTCAGCGTTGTGTGTTATTATGTTCTTTATTGAAGCAACATCCACTATTACACCTATGTGACATGTGATGAGCTTAGAGTGGGGCATATGTATATGCATAATATTTTTAAACTATAAGAATTACTAATGCTTTCTATCTTACAAGAGCCTGATGAGTCTCAATCTCTCTGAGTGCACACCCTAAGGGGTATACAAGGAAAGGGTTGGGCAAACTATTAGTGATTTATAGGATTGTTATCCCTTATTTACACTTGTTACCAATCCAACCATCTCTTAAAAACATTCCCATAAGCTTTAACTCTTATTTTACACACTTTTCCAGTCATTTACTACCTTCATTAGCCCTTTTCCTAGCCTAAAAACTCTTTTGGTAGTTAACATGACTATGTCAACTATGTCGACCTTATACTATTATTGATAAAAACTTATTTAGGGTCGAGGTCAGCTCTTGGCCAACCTAGTCCATGATCTAGTGAGTTTTTGTCAATAATGATACTAGGTCAACTGGGGTGACCCTATTAGCCTAAAATTTTAGAAGGGTTTAGGGTTAGATTTGCCTATATAAATGCATCCATTTCACCATTTTTAGAGACATCAAGAGTTATTATTCATTTACACTTATTTACAATATAATCTTCCACCATTCTACTTAAGGAGTCTTATCTTAGGGTTTCTACTTAGAGAAGAATATAGTCTTGTGGAGAAGTTTTGGATTCTTTGGACTTTCTTAGTGATTTTTACAAACCACAATAATCTCTTGTGAAGAAACTTTGGCCAAGGGAGAGATTGAGTCTCAATAGGTTCATCTTCCAAGTAATTATCTCTAACTTTGCTCCTCTCTTTAATAGATATAATTAGTGTAAGTAATGGATTTTAAATAATATTACACTTCATCTCTATGCATTAGGGTCTTACCTATACATAACTTACTTAAGATTCTCTTATGCATGTTTACTTTCATTTGTTTACTAACCCCCCACTTTGTGATACAAGCTTTGGTGAGCACTAGATTATATTTATTTGCTTTACTTTTTATTAGTATAATGAATATGAAATCTTAGGACTTATTTAGGGTTATTATATGGTTTTTCTTGATTTGAGGATTTGAAACCCTCCCTAGTGATCTTATTGTGGTAAGAGATCCCCTAACTGGGTCTAGTAGATCTATATTGGTCATGTTCTTGATTATCTAATTTATCCCCAATCATAAGTGTAAGTAGGATCTATCTTCTCTAAGCTAGGATTGACTTATAGATTTGATTCATTTTTGATTGCATACACAAAATTTCTCAAAAATGGCCTAAAAATAGTATTCATCAAACTCTAAAATATAGATGATGCATTTGTGAGGCCAAAAGGCATGACCATAAATTCATAATGGCCTTCATGGGTTCTAAAAGTTATTTTAGGTATGTCTTCATTATTTATGTGAATCTGATGATACCCAGAGTGAAAGTATAACTTGGTAAAATAAATATCATCATGAAATTCATCTAGTAAATCATTAATTACTGGAATGTGAGACTTATCTTTGATGATGTAATTATTAAGTTATCTATAGTCTAGGCACATCTTCCAACTACAATCCTTCTTCCACACCATGACCATTAGGGAGGAATATTCACTTTGAATATGTCAAATTATTCTTATATCCAACATATCTTGTACCATATTTTTAATTTCACTCTTATGGTCATAGGGATACTTGTAGGGTCTGATGGTTAGTGGTGTACTTCCTAGAATGAGTTTGATGGCATGATCATGTTCATGATTTGGAGGAATTCCTTTTGGCATGTCACCAAAAAATATATAATGGTCATCTATCACCCTTTGTAAATAGGATTTGTAGAATCTTTGGTTGGTTGAATCTGTATGGAAACTAAGCATGCCAGAAAACCTTATGTAGATTTTTTGAGAATCTTCATCATTTGGTGGGAACTAACTAGTTGTGGAGATTTAACCCATAATACATGTAATTCAAAGGTCCTAATTTTTGAATGGAACCTCATGAATAGTTTTTGAAAATTCATCTCAACATTGTTGAAATCGGTGAGCCATTATACTCATAAAATAATGTCATCTCCTCCCATGATAATAGAAAACATAAGAGAATCTAATAAATAGTCTCCCATAATAAGTTTAATGTTATGGAAATTTCTAGAATAGTTGATCATACCACCATCTATAATCATGATATGAAAGTATGGAGTAAGGTAACTAAAATAATTCAAATGAGTAGACAACTTACTATTGATAAAGTTATGTGTACTCCCAGAGTTAATTAACATAGTCACCTTTTATTTCTTTAGGAAACCCACCACCTTAAGATTTTAAGGAGTACTAATTCCTGAAAGTGCATGATAGGAAATAATAGGTTGATAATATTTAAATTCATCCTCAGGTTATTAAAAACATGCCCCTAAAGCCTCCTCATATTTTTCTTCCTCATTGGCACCATCAATGTAAAACAACTTATTTTCATCACATCGATGTCCTTTACTCCACTTACTATCACAACCAAAACACAAACATTTTTCACTCTTTTCTTCCTCTTATTGAGGTGTCAATCTAGTAGGCTATTGAAATGATAGAGTTGTAAAGGTGCATTCATAGACATTGGTGAAAGGTATTCATCTGATCAACTCTTTTTTTTAGCCATGCATGCCCTTAATATGGCCTCATATTTAGTATTAGGATAAAACATGTGAACCTCCAATTAGATGCTATCTTTGAGGTCACCTAAAAATAGGTCAGTTATATTTTCCTTAGTGATGTTTGTCACACATAAGGAGAGATTATGAAATTGGTGAATGTAGTCCTTGATAGTCCTAGTCTGGCACAACTTGTTTAGTTGACTGAATTAATTTTTAGAGACATTATTGTAATAGTTAAGTTGTAAATCCTTAGAAAATATCAACCATGAAACTGAAACACCCTTATTTTTATTTTGAGCACATAACCAATGATACTAAATAATGGCTCAAGTTTCAGATATAGAGATACCATAACCACTTTTTGTGAACATGGAGTCTGATGTAGATCAAATAAATTTACAATTTGAGTGATCTAGGTGAATGGATCATTACCATAAAACTTGCACAGGTCCACTTTTGGTAACATTAGCTTAGGGATATAATTGTTATTGGTATTTTTTGGAGGAGGAAAACCAAACTGAAGTGGTGGAGGGTTATTTTCTAGTGGTTGATTTGATAAGTTGGAAAACTGCATAGATATTTGTTGTAATTGATCCATCATGCTATCTAGGTCCCCTCTCAACCCTACAATGTTCCTTTAAATTATATCAAAATAATCTTTTTTAATCATGCTCTACAATTTTAACTTAAGTTGCCAAACTACCTCTTAAATACATCGATCATAAGTTCTAGACTCTACATTGTCCTTATGATGCTTTTTAGAGTTTCTTTACCTTTCCCACATCTATGGGTCTTTATATCAACCATGCACAATACTAGGAGGATTTCATCCCTAAAAAATTATACTGATGTAATATATCATTGTGAATGTCTCACTAAGATGAATCCAACTACTGCTATTGTTTGCAAGGGTGAAAATTTTAGCCTAAAAAGTATAACAGTAGAATATACCATTTTAATCTTCTCGCATAGATGAACCTAATGACTACTAATTTAAACAAGGTAAAAATATTTAAAGACTTTTTTTACCTTGATATTTATTTATTTTTTGTAAAAAACCTCACAAACAAAATTGCATGATGAAAAAATTTAATTCTCCATGGATCATTTTTTTTTTTTGGCCTGTTAGCGCTAAAAAAATTGCATCTTAGAAAATTTCCCAAATCAAAAATATGATACCACTTGTAATGAAATTACTTAGATAATTAGAAACAATAAAATTATATATCATAGAATTAAGAGTAAAATAGGCATATCTACAAAAAAATTGGTGAAAGAGTAGAATACTTAAATATTATGATTAAGCCACTTTGAGGAGGAAACATACACAATAATGCAATAAGAATAGAATTCACAATATGATGGTAAAATATTAACCACTACCTCCTATATATACTCTATTTATCCATGGTTATTCCATAAGATGACCATACTAAGAAAATTAATAACTGTAACAAGATAATATGAAGGTGTGTAAGCTAAAATTTAGCCACATATCCTTAGATGTATTATAGGTTAAGGGCATAACATTTTTCTTAATTTTCTATGGACAACTCTTCATCAATTTTACATTTGGCCACTAGGTTTCCCTCTAAAACTATGACTTATTCATCTTCAAAGTCATCATCACCATTATTTTAGCCTTAAATTAATAGATTAAGCTTATGAAATGAGAAGTTCTCATCCTGCATGACTAGTTCAACATTTGTAACTTAGCTATGTTCAAAGACTCATAAAAGTTACATTCAAGTATGCATATATTTTTTTGGATTGTGTATTACCTATTGATTATATCCTAAAATAAATGGTATTTGATTATCAATAAAAACCAAAGATATAAAATCACTAAGGAATAATAAGTATCTTGCTGATTATACACAAACTTATCTTAGTTACATTCATTAAAAGAGTATGGATTTAATTTATCATAGGGAGGTTTGGTTAGATGAAATCTTGGATAAATTATTCATTTTAAGGCACATATTGAACCATGCACTGACTTGTAGACATGCAACTCAAAATATTTTGGGCATAAACTCCTTGTTGTTCCAATCAATAGGAAGGATCGACATTGAATCCCTAAGACATTGATTATTTATCTACATAGATAACCTCTTAATATACCAAAGTTAATGATGTGAGAGCAGATTAATTCAGCTTAATGAACATATCAATTAGAGGATCTAAGGACACACACTACCAGTTGAGATATAATCCCATTTCCACATCCTCATCCTACAGGAAAGGATCTTTCAATCTAGTGTATAATTGATGGAATCTATAGTTGAATTCACTAATTAGTTCATTAGGATCTTTTTTGGCTATAGAAAATTGGTAAAATAAGACATAAGGGTCAATGGGCACACTAATAGAGTTAATTAATATATTATTAAAGATGGCCCAAGTGGTTATGCACCCTTATAATAGACCAAGGTATCAAGAATATGCCATTTGATCTAGTGATAAGAGAAATAGGTGACAAGCCATATCCTCATGCTGATTTTGCCTTTTGATAATGGCTTCTTTTAAAGCCTAGACATGTTATTTAATAATCTTGACCCCAACATAAATATACTTCACATAGAATATGTGGGAGTTTTTGGGAATGTCATGAGAAGGTCCTAGAATGTTCATAGGATAATTATGCCCTCCTAGCCATGCAAGGGACATTAGAGGATATAGATAATTAGTTTTCTAGTCTAAAAACCTAGAATACAACTAGGTAACTCTTTATAAATATATAATAAGTCTAAATTAATCTAGTTTAGCCATCTTAACACTAGATATGCTGGGAGGTTTTTTTACATGGCCAAATAATAAATAAGGGTTGTTAATCCCCATCTCTCCTAAAAGGAGACCTACATGAACAAATATCCCTAAGTTCTCAGTTACTAGGTATTGGTATGTAGGTTAACCTAGTTGGTTCATTATGACCATTCGATATTAAGGGTCTTCAATAAATATTTTAGACAAATAAAAATGTGTTTTAATGATGAGATTATTTCATAAACTTATTATCATTCAAATATAGCATGGAAATTTTGTTGATTTAAACATGTATGTAGCATACTTAGGTATAAAAGTGAAATTAAATATACAAATAGATATTTTAGTAATCAAGATATAACATTAAGAGAATATTGCATAGGTCCTAAACTAATATAATCTAATAGACTGATAAAAAAGAGAAAAAGAGAAAAAAAAGAAGAAGGGTATGAAGAAAGAGAAAGAAGATCCTATTATCTAATATAGACTAGCCTAATTTCATTGAGCAAACAAGTCCCTGGATAAACCAATCCTTAGTTGATCTAAACCTATCACAACTCTAAATAAGTATGGTGCTATGGGATGAAGTAGTATAGATAATGAAAGAAACAAGGTCACTGTATGCATATGCATACCAAGCCTATCAAATGTCAAAACTTTAAAATAAATATGCTTCTATTAAAAGGATAAATTAAGATTTGTCAAATACTCATGTGAGATAAAAACATGGATTTCAAATAGCCTCAACTCAAAAATATAATTTAGAACGTAATAAAATGCATAAATGAAATGATTGATCTACTTAACTAGGGAGAATCAACTAGTTTGGTCCACTAAACTACTCCATTCTAAGGGATCTAGCTAGACAATCTCTCTAATCCTAAAAAATATTTTTTTATTACATCATAGGAACTACTCTTATATAGGCACACAAGCCTGAGGAGTTTCAAATTATCCCATTAGTTGAGTAGTTACAAACATTCAATGTAAAAGGCCCACTTGAGATCAACTAGGAATGAATTCTTAGTTAATTTGATCATGAAAACATCAAATACCACGTTTGGTTAAATTAGGAGTGAATGCTTGTAAGATAATGTAGTTGAGATTGTATTGGGATAAATAGTTGCTTATGTCTTGCACCTAAAATCATGCCTCTTTAAGGTGATATTTTGTATTTTATTCTTATACACTTGATCCAAATGCACATGCCATATTCTCATTAATTCCTCTACCTATATTCATATTGAATTTCATTGTTCTTTAATCATTTGTTGGTGAGGAACCAATATGCAACTTGATTCTACAAATCAAATCAAATGCACATTCTATTTTTGGATTTATGATGGATTTGACATCTATATGGGCCATCAAACTTAATTTTATCCTTTTTTGGATGTGAAACTAGATTTTCATTTATTCATCAGGTCAATGCTACATGAATGTGCCATGCTCTTTTGATTTTTGATTGAGGATTTTGTGTTGTGATGACTATGCTTCACCACTATGAGGTGAGATTTAACCAGATGGTATCATCTCTCTTACCCAACACTTTTACACACTATTAGCTTATAAAGATGAACCTAGGGATATAGAGAAATGATAATTCACAACATGGTATCATCTTACTCACCTATTTTCCTAAGGTTAACTATTTTGTATGGACATATTCAGGATAGTAGGTCATTGGGATGGTACCATGTGAAAACATCCTACTTGGCCACTCATCTGGAGGCTCTACTTTTATATAAATATTTTTAAGTCAATGGTCACTAGGATAATACCACGTGTCACAATCCTACTAACTCACTTTCTTGGAGGCTTTATATTATACAGTTTTAGCCAGGACCAGTGAGTCACTAAGATCTTGACACATGGTAGTGTATACATACAATATTTTAAAATTTTATCAATTATTGATTCTTTACCTCTTATAGGAACCCATCTAGTCTCAACCAATTTGAGTACATGCCTTAAATGGTGATCGAGAAAGGGGTGGGAAAGCCTTTGCTTATTCACAAGATTATTGTTCCCTATACTTTAACCTAAAACTAATATAAACCTCTCTTATATGATTCCCTAAGATTTAACACCTCCATTACACTTTTATTTAAATAATTCACTACCATAAAAATCCCCTACCTAATCCAAAACCCATTTTTACCACCTTACCAACTGTAGTCAATTGGGTTGACTTAGTTCTAAGAATTGAGAACATTATGAGACTAAGTTAGCCTAGTTGACTTAGTTCAGGACCTAGTTGATCTAATTTCCTAAACTAACTAGGTCAACTCAGCTGACCACATTAGATAAGATTTTAGAAAGGTTTAGGGTTATATCAAGCTATATATAAAAATATTTCACCCAATTTCTAATAGAGATAAGCATTCATTTATTATTCCTTATCTGCTTATCCACCATTCTAATTAAGGAGTCATTTCTTAGGGTTTCATTCTTTTTAAAGGAGAAACTTTATCTTGTTAAGTATTTAAATTCACTAGGAAGTCCTTGGCTATACTATAGTCCATTATCCATCATTATTTTATTCAAAAATACACAATAATCTCTTTTAAATCACCATTGGCCAAGGGATAGGTTGAGGCTCAATGGGTTTGTCTTTAAGGTAAGTATTCTAACTCTTAGTATTATATTGTTAGTAGATATATTTCAATGTATAATGGATAATGAATGTATTATTTCTCCTTACTTAGGATTAATTATACATTAACTTGAGTATATTTCTCCTTTGCATGTTTATTGTTTATGTTTATGACCCATTTGTGCCATAAGCTTTAGTGAACATTAGATTATATTTACTTTACTTTGCTATTTTATTGAAACATCAAGACATAGATAGGGTTATTATGTGGTGTTTCTTGAATAGAGGCTTTGGAACCCTCTCTAGCCATATTATATAATAAGAGATAACTTAGGTATGTTTAGTGGATCCATATTGGTCATAACCTTGATTATCTAAGTATTGCTATCAATATAGTTAGCTAATTTATCTTATTCAATTTCAAATTAATTTATAGATCAATTTTAATTTCACTTTCATATATTCTGGTGAACTTGACATGAACTAACCCTTGCATGTTTTCAATCTTCATTTTTAGACTACTAGATCGAATCATTGACTTTGTAAATAGTTTCTATGTAGGTCTCAAGAATCAGTCTATCCAAGTGAATTAGTCTAATTCTCTATGTAGTTCTTTTTTACAAAAAACTAGATCGATCTAGTTGACCCAATTCCAAATTCTTTGTAAGTCATCTTCTACTTTGTCAATATGATTGACATAGTTAGGGAATCATCTTACACTTTTTGAAACTATGGTGAGCCTTTTGATCTTGGTTGGCTCTTTGTGGTCAGATTTTACCTCTTAGCACACTAGATTGATCCTATTGATTTATTTCTCCATCTTATTTTTCAAAATTTTTAACTTATGTCTAGACTACTAGATCAATTTTTTCAACATAGTTATTTTAGCTATTTTTAAATATTCAATTTATGAAAACACATTAAACTAGTTCAAATTTGTTTTAACATTATATTTCATAGGTTTAAGCCTTCATCTAGACTTCTTGTCCTAAAAATAGTAACTTAGTTGATTCAGTAAACTATTAAAATCAATCAAAAATCAAATTTATGAAATCAACTTTAGGTTCATTATAATCAACTTAGTCATTTCATTTTTAGTTAAATTACAATTCTATTTTTCTAGATTTTTAGTTTTTTTAAAATTACCACATTACAATAAACTAAGTCAACTGACTCAACTTAGTTATGTAATTGCTTCTTACCCAAGAAACTTAGTCAAATTTCCTGACTATGTTCATCTGGACTATCTTAAAATAGATAGAGTTTACCAGATTGACTCTATTTTGTACTGTTTACATACTAGGTTGATCAAATTAACCTAGTACTATGTATTTTTCAAGAAAATGAAATTAACTTACATTGGTAGTAAATAATTCACCTTTCATTTATATGCTTTCTTGCTTGGAGTAATACGCATAGTATAATTAGGAAGGTCAATCTATTGGATTAGTCACTTTCTTATCTCACACATTACCAAATCACAAAATATCAAATAATCATTTAAACATTTTTACCTAGGTCTAACTACTTAGATTTCATCACCAAAGGGGAAGTAAACTTAGTTTTCTAGTTGAGTATAAATATATTATTGATGGTATATATTGGCAAAGCATCCAACACCCTTATTGCTTCAAGATTGTGAAGTGAGGGGGTAAGCCCCAATACCAAGCCAATACCATCACTAATATAGATCCATTTTAGACTTAACATACTTGAAACCAACTTTAGCTTACCTATTTTACTTTCTTTGAAAATCCAAATGTCGTATCACATTTTAAAACATATAATAATGTCTTCTCTTTATATTAGCATTTACATTTTAGTATTGTTGCTTTTTGTTATCAAATTTTATTTTATATTACAAAATTCGTATTAGCCAATGTGGATACAAGGTTTGTGTTATGTGCTACAACTAGATTGACTTAATTAACCTAGTTTTTTTGTGTTTAAGTTATTTTACTACAAATTGCTACTCAATCATTTAGATTTATAAAATTCCAAACTTTTACTTCCTACAAAACATAGTTGACTCAGTTGAATTAGTATATTATAGGCTACTCTATTTATTTTCCTATAGAACATAGTCGACTTGATCAACTTAATCTCTTATAAGCTACTTTGTTTTCTTTCCTGTGGAAAAAGTTAACCTATTTGACTCAATTTACCAGATAAATCTTTTGTTTGTATTCTGAAAAAACATAGTAGACCTATTTGTCTCTATTTACTATTAGTTGTTGTGATTGCAGAACATAGTCAACTCATTTGACCTAGTATAATAACTAGTTTTATCTCCTTTTTAGTAAGTGTCTAGATTCCCCATTTCATCATGGAACATTTATATGATAATGCCGCAAAGCAACATTAGAATAACATGATGAAATTTACCAATCCTAAGAAACATATTAAGCCAACTTTTTTAGTAACTAACCCAGATCAAAGTAACCTTCATGTCACCACTAGAACTACCAACAATGGGACTCATCCCTATTTTTTTTCATTTAATCCCTTATTTATACAAATGGTATAATATGAAAATGATCTTGAATACATGATTGAAATGATTATTTTCATCAATGAAAATCCTCAACAAAGAGGTAAGGATACTTTATTTATATATAAAATCATGATGGAACCTCATCTTGAATATCCCCATTCACCTCCACTTAGGTTTTCCATAGATTTTGGGAAAGTCAATTAATGATTTACTATACAACCTTAACTTCCATAATATCTCCTTCTAACTCTATGACATCATCCTTTATGTCTTATTTCACCTTCATGCTAAGTATTTCTACTAACATGGTTGGCATATATTTTAGTGGGACTACCCCAAACATTCACACTAATACCTAATTTCATTTAACTCATAATTGATCTACTTAATCTAGCACTTATCATGCTATATTATTGCTTCCAATATTACTATTGGTTCCCATACCATTACCACATCTCATGTTACTAGTGCATCCCAACTTATTAACACCTCAAAACACATTAATGCTTTCAAAGCTACTTCTATGAGTCAAAATAGTGCTCAAACTAATAAGCTAATATTAATAACTCTCAACCAAATGGATACTTTTCAAACCAATAATGAAAACCAAATGATACAAATGCAAAACCACTTACTACATCTCCAAAATAAACCTCAACATACTCAATGAGAACACCAAATCCTAATACCCCCACCTCTTCTTAGGGATACACATGGTAACCTTATACCCAAACCCCCACTTCTTAATAAAACTATTATATATTTACAAAATGAACCTCTTGTACCTCAAATTGCAAACATTGACATAAGAGGTATAATTATCACTATCACTTATAATGGATCTACGAATCCTACCTTGCACTTAAAAACTTTTATAAACCTATACTAAAGATTGGTTTAAACTTAATACCTTCACTACGACCAAAATCTTAGCTTAAATTATCTTTGGGGGTGTTCTAGACTGGTATAATCAACTTAAAACCCATTGCATCACTATTTAAGAGGACTTGGTCAATGTACTTGTTCAATAATTCCAAACTAATGATCTTCCTAAAAATAATTTATCCCATTTTATCAAATGTAAAAAAATAGAATCCAAAATGGCACAAGTTTTCATTAGACAATGAAAAGCCTTGTCTAATAAAGTGGAGCATGATATGGTAGATGCATACCTCTTCCACTTTTCACTAATGTTATTCATCCTAAATTAAAATACCATGTTAAGACTCTTTCCCAAAAATTGTTAGAAGAGGGCATTGACCAAAATAAATGCCAAGATTTACTTATATGTCAATTTGAACCTTCTTACCCCCAACAAGAACTTACATGCTTGTAAAAGCTAAAAAATGACATGTAAAAAATGATGGTATTATGAATACTTATGATTTTGTACACACCATCCAAGACATTTCTCCAAACACTACAATAGAGCATGCTCCTTCACTTACACCTAATAATAATTCTTATCCTAGTTCCTTATTGCCTCAACAACATAACATAGATGTGTGCAAACCTCTTTCCTTAGAAAAATTTAAAGATGTCTTCCATGACCCTCAACATGAGGTGTTTACCCTTCACATCCTATGAAACATTGGTATGATCCTAACAATCTTTTTTGGTTCCATTCAAGTTGGGGTAATTCACATGAAACTTGTCACCAACTAATAAATCTTACTATAGACTTTCTCCTTGTACCCAAATTTGACCACAAGTCACTTATACGTAAACATCATTCATATCACTTAAGGCTCATAAAACCAAACATAAAAATGAGGCCTTAAATCAAGCCAATTCACACACACACACACACACACACACACACACACAAGACACTTACCCATAAAATCTCATAAAATTAGGGCATGTGAAACTAACAAACATACAAACATCACCTCCAATAATGAAAATCAACCATACTTATCATACCATTGATATAAGTTCTACTCTTATTCAAAATAAGGTACCTAAATTAGACATACCTCAAACTTCACATCAACTTTCTTTCACTATAACACAAGAAACACTACAACAAACAACTTCATCACCTAATATATATCAACCCAATTCAACCAAACCTAAGCTCAATATACCTTATCAACACAAATTTCATTGCACATGCAACCCCCATTCAGTGGATTTATTACAACATTGTGCACATTTATCCAATAATGGGTTATGATGAATGGGACCCTATAGTATAAATTTCCCATTTCCCTTTCTTAGAACTTATGTGAACTTCCCCTCATCATCATAATTGATTGATGCCATTACTATTCAAAATGAACATCCCTCATCCTCCACTTGTGGGGAAAAAAGTTACATTATCTGGACTGGAAGATAACATTCTCTAACAATGTGAAGAGATGTCTATCCATGCTAATGAAATAATAGACACTTATCTTTCACTCAAATTTCTAATCTCTTCCATGATTCTTAACAAGATATTGATTTTTGCATATGACCCCCTCACTTCATTAGCATACAAATAGGAGATATCCAAGTCAAACATGCTTTAATCAATGAAGGATCATGTAATTGTGTTGCTTCCCTTGATTTTATTAAAAACACTTGGATATTTTGAATGTAATCTTAAATCCACATAAAGTACATGTCAAGGATATGATAAAAGGAAAATTCCTCCTTTGAGTTGTGTTTGACTCATATCACCTTGATGTTTGTTCATAATGTGTCTACCTTGTATCTAATGGATTTTTGAGGCAAAATGGAGGTCTGTAGTCCATTGCCAAGCTAGGATAGCCATGCCCTGGCTTGTTTTCATTGTGTCTGCATTCATGTGGGAGGGGGGTTTTTGTTTGATAGTGTGGGGTGGGGTGCTGCAGACCTGGCTATCATATTTATTGGTTAACCTTTATTATTGGATATAATTTTACATCGAGAGTGCCATCTAGCTAACATCCTCTGAATGGGTTGGTGGAGGTGCCTGGATTGACCTCATTACTAGGGAGTGTCTAAAGACAGGCGTGGTCATGGCTAAGAGTGCACCTTCCAAGGCTGAAACTAGTATAAGTTTTAGTGAAGCAGTGGGCCTAAATTTGTTGGGATAGGAAACGAGGGTGTTTGAAAATGCCTTATTTTCTCAGACTATAGATGCCATGGACTCAAGCTTACCTGGAGGATCTTGGATCATGAAGATTAACGGTTGCCTTGAGCAGTGCAAAGAAAGACCCAAACTGGTAATTCCTTTTAAAATGATTTCTAAAGATGTAGAATACTACTCTAAGCATTCACTATTTTGCAAGTTTTTGGGTTTAAGAGTCCATTTAATTTCTAGAGAATTGGGCTCAGAGAGTGTGAGAACCAGAGGGAGAAATGGAGGTCACAATGCTTGCAAACAACTATTTCATGGTTACGTTTCTTTGCCTGGCTGACCACAATAGGGTCTTTAAAGGGGGGCCCTATTTTTATAATTAGGTGGGGCTATTTGTCAAACCATGGCATGCAGGTTTTAATCCTTCTGAGGAGCTCCCAAATCGAGTGCTAGTATGGGTTCAGTTGCCCAGATTTCCAATAGAATGTTGTCATGAGGATGTTCTTCATATGCTTGCATCGATGCTCAGAAGGACAATAAGATCTTCAACACAAAACTTGATTAAGAAAGTTATGACTTTTGCTTGAATTTGTGTGGAAATTGATATGAGTAAACCATTTCCAAATGTGGTGGAGATGTGTACGAGCTCATATTCCTAGGTGCAACAATTGGATTATGAGACCCTTCCCTTCTAATGCCACCTTTGTCATGAATATGACCACCTAGTGTGAATATGCTCAAGAGCCAAGCCAGTAGAACAATAACCTATGCCTCCCCTTAGTAACACTCCTAGTACTGATAAAGGGAAGAAGTCAGTTGCTGGTGAGGGCAAGGATGCTGAGGGCTTTATTTAGGTTAAAGCCTAAAATCATATTAGAGGATTGAAAAGAAATATAATGGAGTGATAGGAAGAGGATACTTTTAACAGGTTTCAGGTCTTAGATGAATTGGGTCAACAAGCAGTTAATTCAGGATTGAATAGTGCTGATCAACTTGTGGTGGATTCTGGATTAGAGACTAGCTCTGCCATTCCTCCCTCTGCTTCTCAAGAGTAATCTACCATGTCTATGGTCACAGATGGACAACTAGGAGCATAGATGACTTTAGAGCCAAATGCTGATATGGGTCAAGGAGTAGAGGAAATGGCTCTTCCTGCATAGACTATGGTTTCAGATACAGATAAGTGAGGTAAATCTTCTCCTCGCCTAGGCATTTTTCAAAAGGATGGGAAGAAGGGGGCTTCAGAGAAAAATGTTAAAATAGGATGAAAGAAGGATCTGGAGAAGATTAAGATGATAGGGGAGACCTTGGTGGAGTTAGGATCTGTTAAGACCCTAGATTCCCACTTTTTGACTCCTCCCAAATGATCATTATTTCTTGGAATGCAAGGGGCTTGAACAACGGCCTTTGACAAAAAGCTATTCAGGAATTAGTTAGAAGTCATTCTCATGATGTTCTCTTTCTTTAGGAGACTAAGGTTTCTATGGAATGTATGATGAGTATCACACCTAAGGTATGGAGGCAAGGTCAATGTCAGTGTATTAGAGCTCAAGGATCTTTGGGGGGTGTGGCATGTTTATGGAACCCATAGAAGATCCAACCTATGTCCTAGATTTCCTTCAAGTCCTCCTTATCCATGGTTTCTTTGTGCATTGAATCCAGGGAATCTATTATTTTTTCTAATGTCTATGCTCCAACTGATTTCCAAGGTAAACTCCTAGTATGGAATAATATTCATGTGGTTTGTAGATTATTTCCTTATTTGCCATGGATTATTACTAGAGACTTTAATGCCATTCTAGATTTAACTAAGAAACTAGGAGGTAATACAAGAATGGAACCTTCCTCAATCTTGCTTCGAGATAATATCTCAACACTAAATTTCATGGATATCAAGCCTAGTAATGGCCACTTCATGTGGAATAATAGAAGGGTGGGTGACAGGTGCATTGCCAAACATCTTGACCGCTTCATGGTGTCATGTTTTTGGGTGGGTGGGTTGTGGTCTTCTACCTCTGAGATACTAGATTGGAGAGGTTCAAATCATTGGCCCATAAAGATCATTATTTCCTCAGCTGGGTGCCTCAAAAGCCACCTTTTAAGTTCTAACTCATGTGGCTCAGGGACCTAGACCTATATGGATGTGTTGCCGAATGGTGGAAGATAGGCATACCTGCTTTTGGTTCAGCTGTGTATATTTTTGCTAAGCTTCTCCAATTTGTTAAGTACCAGCTCAAATGCTAGAATTGAAAATGCTTCAGGAACATTTACCAGGCAAAAAATGAGGTGCAAATGCAATTGAATGATGTTAGCAGGATGATTAGGGAAGAGGGGGCATTTGAATATCTATTACATGAGGAAGCTAGAGCTCTAAAAATAGTGGAGGAATGGGAGCTGAGAGAGGAAATATTTTGGAAGCAAAAAGTGCAGAATTTGTGGCTTTAATAGGGGGATAAGAATATTGCATTCTTCTTTAATTCAATGAAATCTAGACAACATGGAAACTCTATATCATCTTTGGTGATAGACAAGGGGGGGGGGGGTTATTTACTCTACCCAGGGTATCTGTAATGAGGTAGAGCAGTATTTTACATCTTTATTTAGGGAAGAAGCACAAGGGGACTCAGCTGTAGAGGCTCAAGTTCTCTCTTGTATTCCTTCTTTGGTTTCTTTAGAAATGAATGAGCATCTTATGAGATCCATATCTATGGAGGAGTTATAGAAGACTATTTTTCAAATGCAAAAAGGAAAGGCACCTAGACCAGATGGATTCTCGATTGAATTTTTCTAGGAATTTTGGGACATTATTAAAGTTGACTTATTGGTAGTTGTTCATGAATCACATACAAATAAGTAGATGCTCTAGGCCCTGAACTCTACCTTCCTGGCTCTCATTCCTAAGGGGGAGGGAGCTGATCGGTTAAGTCAATTTTGCCCCATTTCTCTTTGTAATGTAATTTATAAAATTATACTACATTTATTGTTGAAAGGTTAAAAAGGTGGCTTACATTACTTATTTCTAAAGAGCAAAGTGGTTTTGTGTAAGGACATCAAAGCTTGGATGGAGTGGTTGTGGCTATAGAGACTATCCATTCCATGGCCAAGTCCAAAGAAAAGGCTATGTTCATCAAGCTGGACATGAGTAAAGCTTATGACAGAGTCCATTGGTCCTTCCTTCAGAAGGTTTTAGGTGCTTTTGGCTTTGAGGAGGAATGGATTCATTGGGTTATGAGTTGTGTGAATTTGACTTCTTTCTTATTTTTGATTAATGGAGAGAATTCTAATCTATTTGGGGCCTCTCGGGGCTTGTGGTAAGGCGACCCTCTCTCTCCTTACCTATTTCTTCTTTTGGTGGAAGGCCTGGGATGGTTGATTAAAAGGAATGTGGAAGGGGGCTTTATTTAGGGCTAGCAATGGGGTGGAGGTCTTCTTGTATAATCTCACTTACAGTTTGTGGACGATGTGGCTTTGATGGGAATGGTGACTATTAGGGAGGCTTCAAATATGCACAAAGGCTTGGATGTCTATCATGAGGCTTCAAGAAAATTAATTAATGAGGGGAAGTCTTCTATTTTTTTTTTCAACACTCCACCTCCAATTCAACAGAGAGTTGCTAATATTTTTAGGTTCCAAATTGGAAGTCTTCCTTTGATATACCTTGGGATTCCTATCTCGACTGGTAGGCAGTCTAGGGAGACATGACAGGGCCTTCAAGACAAGTTTTATGCTAAAGTGAATCATTGGACCCATCATTGGTTGTCCTTTATTGGTCGAGTTTAGCTACTCCAATCGATTGTGCAGGCGCTTCCTCTATATAGGTGTATGATACAGGTGGCACCGATGAGCTTTGTTAGAGAACTTGATTCCTTAGCAAGATAGTTTTTATGGGCTGGTAATTTATCAGTAACTAAGTGGAGCCTTATTAAGTGGGAGGTAGTTTTTAGCCTAAAAAGGTTGGGTGTCATTAGATTAAGGTAGTCATTGCTCTCTGGTACTACTCTAGCGATAAAACTATATTAGCGGTGGTGCATTGAGCAGGATCAGGTGTGGGCCAAAATCTTATCCCATAAGTACCTGTTTAGGATGCCCCAAAGAGATACCCCTCATTATAGCTTGATAGGGAAAGGTTCAGTGATTTGGTCTATGCTCAAGAAAGGGGTTACACTCATTAAGCATGGACTATTCTGGATCTACAAGAATGGGATGGAGGCATGATTCTGTCAAGACTCTTGGGATGGCTTTCTACCCTTAGTAAACCAATATCCTTAGTTATATTATCCTAGAGATTTTGTGAAGCTATATGGATGAGGTTGGGGGAATTTAAGGCTCTTTCCCTTCATGGGCAAGTGGTGGAAGTAAGATGGAAAACCCCAGGGGAGTGGCCTATTTTTGGTTTGGAGGTAGAGTGTGCTGAACTCTATTACATTCTTGTTGGTCGTAGCTGTAGCACCCTTTTGGATAGTGATGTTTTGGCATGGGCTCCCAATCCGAAGGGTTCATACACTGTGTCTTCTGGTTATCAGGAGTTGATCTCTTAGCAGCTCGATGGGGGGAAGGAAGTTCCTTGGTCGAAAAAAGTCTGGAATAATTTCTCTTGGCCAAAGTGTAATTGCTTTATTTGGACTTTGGATTGGAATAAATGCTTGACATGGGAAAACATCTAGAAGAGAGGCTTTGTTGGCCCTTCGAGGTGTGTTCTCTATAGTAGTGGGGAGGAGGATTCTCAGCACTTATTCTTCTGCTACCCCTTCACAACTCAATTATGGCATTTTTGGTGGGAAGTGTGGAAATGCCAATGTATTAATGCATCCTCCTTGACTAATTTTTGGATGAGATTGGGGAGGCCCCCTCTTTGGCTTCATTCTTGCAGGATGTCTAGTATGCTGCTCTTATCTTTCTCTTATGGCAAGTTTGGCTAGAAAGGAATCACAAAATTTTTTGGGGGGAAAAGTTGGGGATTCAACAGGTATGGACTAGAATCTTGGGAATGATCCAAGAAACTGTTGAAGCTAAGAGTGAGATTATCCTACTAATGGAGAAGAGTGATGCTGAGATAGTGGACAGGCTAGGTGTATAGGGGATATCTCCAACCTCACCTTGTGTCAAGAGAGGTAGACAAGTGAAATAAAGAGTTTAAAGGATGGGGAAATGGTTGCCACCTCTTGCTAGTTTTTTGAAAATTAATACGGATGATTCTTCCAGGGGTAATCCAGGATTGGCTGGGATTGGTGGGATTGGTAGGGATTCTTCTAGTTTAGTGGTTTTGATTTTTGTGGCTAACAAATGAGTGTAGATCATTAATAAGATGTAAGGCTTGGTGATCTTGTATGATTTGAGGTGAACTTATGATATGGGATGGAGGAAAGTGATTTGTGAGGCCGACTCTCAAGTCTTGGTCAATCTGCTTCTTGAGATGAAGATCTTTGATGTCAACTGGCAGCTATCATTGTTAGTTTAGCAGATTCTTTAGGTTAGTTCTTGTATGGATTTAGTGTCTTTTGCCCATATCCCAAGGGAATGGAATAGGGCGGCTGATTGCTTGGCAAAATGGGCATCAGAAGATTTAGATGGCTAGAAGATTGATGGCTGTGAGCAGATGCCCTATGCATTATGTCAAAACCTAGAGAGGATTATTGTAGAAGATGAGAGGTACTGGAGAGTGATTTTCTTGATCTTGTTTTTTTTGTAGTTTTTGGTGGTTCCTAAGGTGTTGGACCTAGGTTGCTCTATACTCAGTTGTTCTAAGTTTTAATAAAGTTTTTACCCATATTATTTCAAAAAAAACTCATATCACCTTTCTTCCTCTCACTGTTCATGTGAAATTTATGATATTTAATTTTCCACTTTCCTATAATATATTACTCGATCAACCTTGGACACATCACATGAGAGTAGTCACCTCATATACATGCCAATGTGTTAAGTTTCCCCATAATGGTGTTATCTATAATATTCAAGGCAACATGAACCTTTGAAATTTTGAATAATTCCAAGAACGAGGTGTTTTCAAAATATCTACCCTTGAAACTTCACCTAGCATTCTATTTTATGAATTAAAACATTTTAATTATCCCATCAACTCTACTTGAGGTTATCATGGTCATCCAAAATTAATGGGAAACATCCCTCCTAACCTCATAGATTAGATGATGATGTACTAGATAAGATAAATTTAAAGATCAAAACTTATAATCTATTTATTAACATTATTTCTCAATTACCTACTTCTCTTTAACCACACTCCTATCAAAAATCTTTAAATGAACAACCAATTACCCTAACTAAAACTACACATTCTTTCACCATGTTTATTCACCTAATTAAATAGTCGATTCATGTGCCATTGAATTATAAACAACCATTATGATGATGGATATTATATAAATAACCCATTTTATCTATATATTTTTATACTAAAAATGTAAAGGTGATTATATATCTTTTTTCCTTACTACAGTCTTTCAATTCTTTTTCTATAGTTCTTTCCCTTGCTACAATACTTGATATTAGTTTTTCCTCTACTGTTCATAGGTTAGAGATGGAGCACACACTTACTACACCTCTATTAATTATTAATCCTCTCAAGAGTATGGTTATATAACATTCCATGATGGGACCTTACCATTTTACTAGATACCATGATTTTTCTAGATTGCTTCCTCTTCAGATATTAGCCATTCTACTTCTACCCACTACACAACCAACCATGCATACGAATGAGCCTTGTATGGATATTTCTATAGCTAATTCCATCATTGGTGATGGTTGTATACCATTACCTAATCTTGATACTCTACCAACACAATGGGTAGATGATCCCTATTATGATATCCATATAATTTTTGGCCATTCGACTAAGGATTGCCATATACATTATCAGTAACAAGTTTATTCCTCTACCACTTTAGCTAATATATCTTCACCATCTACTAATAGATGTATTTATTAATTTCATACTACATTTAACCCTTATTATACTCATTAAAAATAGCTCAGAAAATACATTGACATACTATATCCAACCATAGCATAACATAAGAACAAAACTATACCACTTCCTAAGCTACTCCTAGAGTATATCCCTAAATATGGGGAAGTATATTGACCTTAAAATCATTGTAATACACACCATACCTATATATTTTAAGTAATTCAACAACATCTTTGGGATCTTCCATAGCCTACACATTCACTAGATCAACCTCCCTCTCTAGTTCATCTATGGGCCAAGGCTTCTCCTTCCCCATCACTTACATCTTCTCATAGATCTCAAGACACTTGTTACATTCCTATTATTGAGTATCCCACATATGATGTGACTCATGAGCATCATCAATTTTCTAACACACCTACATTTTTTATAGAGATGACATAAAAATAATTATGGCCAACATGCCCCCTTTAATTTGAAATGGGTGGGCCCCTCTAAAAATATCATGAGCCAAAGCTTTAGGGTCCTTTCTTTTATTTTAATCGATGCCACATGCTTAACTCATTGGAATATAAATCACTCTAATTTCCCCAAATATCAATATGCCTCTTTTATTTCTATTTAATACTAAGGAGTGTTTGTTATTTTTATGAATCATGGTGCTAACATTCTAGGTTGTTTTAACTTAAATCTACTATAGTCTAGTTCCTTTCTCAAAGAAATAAACCCATTAATCTCCATGTAAAATTGAGATATTAGTAACTAATAAGTAAGTTTAAATGTCTCACATTCATTTTCATTTCCTTAGTATATTTTTTAATTTTGTAGATTTCAGACAAATGAGAAGGTAACACATCACCATGAGTAAAAAAGGCCAGCCCCCTAGACCTATCAGAGATGTCAGAGCCTAAGAGAGTCTAACTAAATGGGAAGGTGACATGTCACCATTAGTTATAATCACTAGTCCTCCAAACCTACTAGAGATGTCAAAACCTAAGAGAGCCCAACCAAATGAGAAGGCACCATATTACCATGAGTCAAAATCACCAGTCCCCCAAACCTATTAGATATGTCAAAACCTAAGAGAACCCATCTAAATGGGAAGGTACCACATCACCACAAGTTATAATTACTAGTCCCCTAGACCTATCAAAGATATTAGAGCTCAAGAGAGCTCGATTGAATGGGAAGGAACCATATCTCCATGAGTCATAATGGCTAGTTCCCTACACTTGTTAAAGATGTCAGAGCTTAGAAGATCCTAACCAAATGATAAGGTGCAAGGTTTCCATGAGTGAGAATGGCTAATCCCTTAGACTTATTATATATATCAAATCCCAAGAGATCCCAACATAATGAGAAGGCATCATGTCACCATGAGTTAGAATGGATAGTCCCTTAGACTTGTCAGAGATGTCAACCCTTAAGAGAGCCCAATTGAATGGGAAGGTTCCAAATCATTGAGTAAGTGGATGAACTAATATCCACCTAAATCCCTGGGGATATTAGGATAGAGTAAATATGAGACTATAGATCTAATCAAGGTATGTCACATATCCCTAAATGACACATCACTCAGCCTAAGGAAACAACATGGAGTACAAAGCCATGACTAGATGTTGACTATAATTGGGAAGGATAATGAGCAAATGACACATCAAAAAGTAAGAGTTAGTTAAGAAGCCTCTAATAGATATTATTTCATGTATACCATGTACTAAATATTAACATCATATGAATTTGGGCTTGATTAGATAGTTTTAAAACATCCCATTACCATTTAATATATCTAGCTAGTAGTGTGAGATCATAGACTCCCAATTCAATTCTAGATTTAGAAATATAAAGAGAAAATCTATCCACTAACTCAATTTTGAACTCATAGCAAGTGAGTCACCAAATACCATTAATATAAGGGGTATGTATGCATGCACTTATAAAATTTTAAGATAATCTTGATAACATTTACCATACCTACCTTTGAATAAATATCTAAGTCCTTGATTTCAAAATTCCATAGAGCCCTTATATCCTATGCCTTTTATACTCAAAGCATCCTAATTACCCCTCCATCCCACTCTAATTTTTGAATCATCCTCTAATCTAAAGGCTAAATCTAAGTACTGAGACACCACATTCCTAACTGGCTTAACCAACTTCAAGCATTACAATGGTATATTCAAAGTAAATGATCAAGTCCCTAAAGATTTAGGCTTAGATGATGAACAATAGGTAGAGTATGCATATGACCTTAGATACTAAAAGAAGTGTAGACTCTAGAGAGACACCACTAAACTATAGGCATTACCTTACACTGACCTACTAAGTGACATACTCCATAATTCCATCCACATGCAAAATAGGGTCAATGACTAGGTATACTCACCCAACTCTCAACACTAAATTTTTGATATATCTAGGAATGCCTTCAAGGCATACTATTCCATCCCAAACTTCACTTTATCCTATGATGAAATAATAGTGATGGTCTAGATGGGGACCTACTAGATCTGTGATGTCATTAATTATTGGGGTGATAACCTTGAATCCAAATGGGTTAATAAGGAGGATATCAATGCTTACATAGTCTACATCTTCTAAGAGGAGGTTCACATGGGAATGATCTTGCTGCATTAGATGTTTAGGGGTGAGAAATAACATTACATCAATAAGATTTAGATGTCTTTATTATACATGATCCTAACTTACTCAGATGTCACAAAAATGGGAGGATAGATCAATTTCAAGTTAGTTTATGCCATCATAGAAACCTGAGCCAAAGGTAACTTTTACATGATGATATACCTATACGAAATGATCTATAGGATGTTATCTTTTAATCCTTTGGCATTTCCTCCATGGGTTATCATGGGATAGATGGTCTATGTGGTCTTCTATATGTTGTATGGCCACTAATTACACCATCACATTTAGTACATTTATGAGCACTTCTATTGATGATCTACCAAGCCATTAATGAAGCTTTGATGCCTCATCTCTTAAAGGTAATTTGGTATTTTATCATAACCATCAAGGACTATTGGCTACATAAAGATGACATTGTCATACAAATCATGGGATTTCTCAAGAACCCTTCTATGTACTATATTATGTCCCCAATCACATTGTAAAACAACATAATACCTATCAATTTTTGGAAGGCATATTTGGGTTATGCTTCTAGCATCAACAAAAGGTGTGCCTATAGATCTCAATCACCATATGACACCATATCTACAAGACCTTACCCTTAATACAAAGATGGTAACCAGGTGAGACTCCTTCACCCTTTTAATGTGAAAGGTTTAGAAATATAAACCTAAAAGGGTTACCTGAGATCATTTTGAATGGTACTCAGCCCAACTCAACATTAACTATGGCCATCAATCCAAAGATAATGATGAGCATTATCTAAATGCCACTAAAAACCAAGAGGTGTTATCCTAGATAATGGTTAATAAGAAGGGAAAGAAGGCTCAATATAACCCCTATATACCTCCTCTAACTCTTTTGTGGTCTAAAAAGGACCCAACTCTAATAGCTCCAGCCATATCCTAGAGGATCCTACGAGGCATCCCTCCACCTTCTCCTCCTCGAGCTCTAAGTCCTCTTCCTCCAACAACCCATACTCCTCTAATTATTTCTTGTGATTTAGTTCTTCCTCTACCTCCTCCTATTATTCTTCATAGTTCACCTCTACCTCTACCTCCTTTAATAGTTGTAGTAACCAAGCCATATTAGATCTAGTCTTGGATTAAAAGATGCTAGGTAGTTTAGGCATAGGCCATTTAGCCACCAATACCCTAGCCCTAGGGTGCACATCCCCTAAGTTTTTTTTTGGTCAATAGCTTGAGAGTAAGCTTAAATTAAGTATCCCAGTAGGCACCCATCTAGGTTCCCCCTCTCACACCTTCATCTCCTCTTATTTCCCTTCCACCACTCTCTCCTACCAGTTTCTAACTCCCAATTCTGATGCCACTAGTTCTACTATACCCCTACAATTTTTTAAAGTGGTACCTTATATTTTTATAATTGTGCCCCCTTCATCTTTCACCCATTTACCTTTGGCCTCAATCATTTGAGGCATCCTTACTTCCTCATTCCCTTGTGATCCTCCCATATCATAACCTGGAGTCCTCTTAGTGCCTCCCTTGGGTATTTATTTAGTAGTAAGTGTGACTATATCCTTCAAGAGGATACCACTTCTAGTAGGGACCCTCTCATTCTTACTTTATCTAGTATAGCACTCCCCTAGTAGCTCTGAGTCCTTCGACATGATCACCTATATCCCCTATCATTTTTTTGGACTATCCATTGTAGCATCTAAAGTTAACCTAGGAAAGAGGTTGAAGAACAAATAAAAGGCAACCCATGATCCAAATCTAGCCTAAAGGCCTTCTAATCTAATTCCACTTCCTCTATAGGCCTTAATAACTCCTTTTACCTCAACAACTCCTTTTGCCCTAGAAAAAAACATATAAACATCTAACTTCTTGACCCCCTCTCTTTATTACCTAGGGATCTATGGGACTCACCTTCGACTAGCCCATATGTCCACTATTTTCCCACAACTTGTTCTTGGGGGTATTTCTACCTTAAGTGAACCTAAATTAAGAATAGTGGCAAGGGAAAATGTTCTTTTTGGCCTCCCCTTTCATTCTACCTCCCTTCACTCCCATGCCTCCTCTACCTCCACTAATTTCTTGTTTCACTCATTACACTTCCTCTGTCTCTCCTCTTCCTTGACATCCACCCTTCATTACCATTTAAACCACCCCTCTTACACCTACCATAACTTAAATAATGGTCTTAGCATCACAAGTGCCATAGATCACTATTTAAGGTGACCTAGATGTGTAATGGAGTTTTGACTAAACCTTTGAAAACATAAAGAGAATAATCATGTAGAGGTTTATCCAAGAGGGAAACACAATGATATGGCATACCCATAAGAATTTTTTCTCCCTCACTAAGTTAAGGACTTTCATCAATGAGGAGAGGATGGCTAAGGACCCACTATCCATCCTATAAACTACCTATGATGTGTATGATAAGATCCTTGAGGACATGCATAGCCAAGTCTAAAGTCTTAAATCCTAAGTGAAGAGCATGCTCATAGTTAAGCTAATTAGGTAGGTCAAGGATGATCTCTTCCTACTTTTATCACTCCTTTGGAAAGTATTGGAAACTTTGGCTGAGACCAATGCACTTATCTAGTGGATTGATGCCTATATGGAGAGGATTATAGAGATCAATGGGAAATGCCAAAAGTTATAGGTGGTGGTCAATAAGGAAATATTACCAGCTCTTAAACTTACTCCAACCTTAGATTTGGGTTCTACTAAACATACATAGGGAATATGAGATCTATAATGGAGGAGTGGTTGGCCTTGGCTTACATTATAATAGGACCCTTAGAAGAGGGTAAGAAAAATATATTAACCTACTTCAAAGAGGTAAATATCATTGTGTTATTCCACCCAGATGGCACTTTTCTTGACCAAGGGGAATTTAAAATCCACCTCGGTTAATTAGACCAAATTATGAGAGAGAAAGTGGCCAAGGAAAACTAAGAAGGGGTCTGATTGGTGTTATACTTTTCACTCAGTCCATGACAAACATAAACTAGGTATTCAAAATATAAACATCAATGGAAGCACCCTTCTAGATCTCCTAAATACTAGCATCTTAGGATAAGATAATCTTCAAGGAACCCCCAATGAACTTGGTCAATCTAGATAAGGAGTTTAACCTCATGGTGGCTACATTGGAATCAAAGAGTGCCCATTTGAAGCACTTACAATTTGGTCCTTCTCAACCACCTCATCATGTTAATTAAGTGGTCCCTAACATATCTATTATAGGTTTGTATGGATTATTTTGTTTAAATTTTGAAATATGGTTAGAATTGTAATGAGTGATCATCATGGCCTAAGATGGGATCCTCATGATTTTTGGAGGTAATCCCCATCCTTATCTATATAAGGAAGATTCATATTATACTATAGGTTTGACAAAAAATGATCAAAAATTATTTTAAATTATAACCAAGATTTCACATGCATTTCTTTCATCACTTTAGTTTGTAAAATCAGCCCATATCAATTATTGTAACATTGTTTACTCTTTTAATGAATACAAACTCTATTTTCTATAAGAGATTTTGTTCTATGTTCAAATTTCTTTCATCTTCACTTTTGAATGATTATCAATTCTAGGATAATTGTATTAACACTTTGTTGCTTTATTTATGCCATGGTTATGATGTGCTTAGCTATTATAATCATTGTGTGAGTTCTTTCATTTCCTTTTGGTAGTACTGATAATTTGTGTGTTAATCTACAAATTCTCATATGGTGTTTATGTTTTTTTGATAATAAACCCCAAGTAATCATCATTATTAAGAGATCACATTGAAATCATATCCCTAGTTCCCTCATAATCTTCCCACTATCTATTCATAGAGGTATAACTTTAGTGAAGCTCGGTCTTTAATAGTATAACTATGGTATATTTACTTAATTCAATGATTAACACATTAAGTTTTTTTTAGACCTAGAGGTTCCCCTTTTTCCGCCTTACCCTTCCCTCTCTTTTGTGTTTATTTTTTGGAATTGAATCAACCTTTCCCCTAGTGTTTAGAAAACATAAGGCTAACACTCAAATTTTCATAAGAATCTTTGACCTGTGTGTGAGACATTGGATTGAACTTTCAGTTATGATAGTACATCTCTTATAGACTATTCACATAGACTCCAATTTTTAATTCTAATACCTAAAGTTATGCCATAAGATGATACCTGATCAATCCTAAAATGGAGGATGAAAGTTTGTATTTGTTCCCACCTTCCCCTTTTTAAGTAATGTCCAATCTCATGGGCATTTTATAAGAAGGATAAAATTATATTGAATAATAGATAGCTCTAGGAGGGCCATTAAATCACTTCATTTTGGTTATTTATTTCATTTTATGAATATGTTTATTTTAGTTTATTGGTAACAACATGGTAACTATTGTTTGATTGAGAAGAATCCTAGAGACTAGTTTACCTATTACCTAGGCTAGGTCCTGTTGAGGTAGATTAGTAATTTCCCCCTAATTTTCCATAGAAAACCCATGTCCAACCAACTTAGACCTATCATGATTCCTATTATTTCATCCCCACAACCTATCCCAACCCAATATGGATTAGTTAAATTCATCTACCATTAACATACTAGGAACCATTTATGATCTACCTAAGAACCCTACGATGTATCTCCCTTGTTTCACTCTTGGAGTGGGATGAATCATGAAGTAACACATAACATCCCAAAAGACAACCCTAAGACTCCTAAATGTAGAACATGAAGATGTGGTGTGTAGACTTTTCACTTTTACCTTAATGGAATTTGCATATGATTGGTTATTTAACCTTCATGAACACTCCATCCTAAGCTAGGATCCTTTCATTTTGGCTTTCCTCACCTAGTTTGGGAAAGTGATAAATCACAATGTCCTATACCAATAATTTACTTGCATCAAGAGGGATCCCAATGAGCCCATTAGGAACTTCAATGCTAGGTGTTAGAAGATATATATCTAGGTAATTATGTTCTATCAACCTAACCATAAAATAACACTTGAAATGTATAAAAACATGATAAACCCTTGGAAAACCATGTTACTAATAAGGGAGACAACTATAACTGACCTATCCTCATCATATGTAGGGGATATCAAATTGGATAGAAAACTGAACCCCTAAGGTCAAACAATGACCCCCAATTTTGATATGCTACCATAGATTCCTACATTAGAATTCTTACCCAATGTTAATTAGAATGCACCTATGCCTCAGTTATTCCCTATAACACATCAACTCTCATCAGTTTATCCCACGTTAAACTAATAACTAGATTTCCTAAACCCAAGGAGACAAGATCTGAATTCTTGAACTCAAAATCAAGTAATGTTAGCCATGGATAACAACACCCAAACCATTCCTCAAGACTCTATTAAAACTAGTTTGGATGTGATTGAGTGGATGGTACAAAAACTTAACAATGACTTCCTATGGTTGTAGAGATAGGTGAGTAAATATAATGCATAAAGCTCCAAATAAAATTTACATATCAATGGCCAAATATGAGATACAACCATCCTCATAACCCCGCAAAACCTTCACCTAATATTCTACTTAAGATCAATATCTTAAAGATATCCTTGTCTAATTGGTATTAGGTACATAACATGATATCAAATGGTGAACTAGATTGTATAGAGTTTGGTTCTAATTTTGATATATTTTAAAAGGAAATGGAAGAATATGAGGTGGTCTCCAATCATCTATAATCCTCTAACTTAGGTAAATCCCCTAGTACTGCTATAGTGTTATAAACCATGGATTTACATAGCCAAGAAGAAAACAAGCCATCAGAGGGTATCATTAAGGTGTAAGCATTGCAATAGTTCTAAAGAAGCAACTATGCCATTAGGAGTAGGCAAAAACAATAACCCCTTACTACCTTAACACCCCCAAATAGTGGTGTAATCCCACCATACCTAAATTCTATGAATGATCCTCCACCTCTAAAACCTCAAGAGACTAAGGCACCTATGGAAACCCCACTAGTCCAAATCAAAGGAGGTTATAAAATAGTTGATTATATGAAGAAGATCAAGGATAATATTACCCTTCATGAGCTTGATCAAATCATAGATAAATGATATATCCTACTAAAGTCTTTGACTCAAAATTTGATCCTACAAGCCTATCCAAAATTGAGATCTACACACACTAATATGCTCATTCATAAGAATAAGATGGAGGTCCCCCATTCCTTTTAACCATATAGTTATTTGGAAAGAATCTACATAACTAATTAGTAGATTCAAGAGCCTCAACCAATGTTATGCTGGTAGGCATATGCACAAAACTTAGTCTATCCCCCATCAACTTAGATAAGGTAGTGGTCTAGTTAGACAAGTCATAGGTGAGAGTAATAAGTGAGTTACTAAACATCCACATCCATTTGGAATTTGAGCCTAGAATCTAATACTTTATATAAATTCAAGTGGTAGATGTCCTAGAATCTTATGACATTCTCCTCAATAGAGATTGGTCGAAATCCCTAAATGGGTATGTGGCCACAGATTTCTCCCATATATGGTTTCCATTGAGAGGAGTAGACAACCAAATAATAGTAGATATAAAACCATGCATGAATCATGTTATCACTGAATACAATGTCATCAATGAGAAGATAAACCTAGTTTCTTTAGATCTAAACATCTACACATTGAGCACCAAGCTTCCCAAAAACTAAACTAGTCACATATTAGGTCTACTTAACTTTTGATCTCTTTATATTTATGGAACTCACTCCAAAAAATGTAGTGGATCTGGTGTTCTTATTATAGGCCCCTTATGGAGGAAACATATAACATCATATAGGTTACAGTTTCCTTACATGAATAAATTGGTAAAATATGAGGCTCTAATCTTGGGATTATAATTTGTATTAAGACATGAGGTAAATGAACTAAGAGCATTCAATAACTTTGAATTGGTAGTTTTTTTCTATGAATTTATCTTCATTTCTTAGATTTGGAAGAAAGAAACTAATTATAGTTGTGGTAAGAATACCTTATTGATCATGCACTCATTGAATTCTAGATGGTTGTGAAGACATCCTCTTTAGCTTGGGAGGATGACCTGAAGATAAGAAAATACTAAAAGGAAACTTGTTTGTTAGACAAGTAGTTGGGTGGATTATCTAGCGATAGCTAGATCTTGGAAGTGAGAGCTTATTAGGAGGCTATCAATCCACCTGCTTTAAACAAATTGGTGTTAAAAGAAATGATTGATAATAAAGATATCATATCATGAAAGAAATAGATCTTAAGAACTAATACTTTATAGATAAGTGTTTATGCTTCTAACAAGATAACATTAAGTTAAATGCTAAAATGTTAAGAAATGTGGTAAATGGTTAAGGTGGTAGAGTTAAATGGTCAAGATGATAAGAGGTAAAGAAGACAAGAAATGAAGAGATCAAAACGTAAGAAACAAAGAGGTTAAAAGGTAAAGGTTTAGAGGTTAAGAAAAGAAGAAGGTCAAGGGGTTGTGGTAAAGAGGTCAAGAAAAGAAGAAGGTTAAGGGGTTTTGGTTTAGAGGTCAAGAAAGAAGAGGTCAAGGGGTGAAGAAATTGAAATTAAAAAATTGACAATATTACCTCATTCTTAAAAATTGGTTGATGTTATTGAATATGGCTTGTAAATTTGACATATTCTAGTTACTTCAAGACTTTATCCTCCAAAATGAATGACCTCCTTGACAAGTGACTAACTTGTAAGATTAATTATTCTCACCAAATTTTAAACCCTCTAAATGGATGAGATTGGGGACATATTTATAGCATTTCATGCCAATATACATGACAAATGAGTGGAATAGTGAAATATGATGCCATTTTTCAAGTGGGTTCATAAGTGGGCATTAAGGACAAGGGTGGTGGGATTCCCACTTCATAAAGTGTGGCTTCTACTTTGATAATGTGTCTCCCATCTTGCCAATATGTCCAAAATAAGTGGAGATAATGCCCATGGACCTAAATAAGTCCAAGAGACTTTCCACCAAGCTAATCTATCTTTTCCTAAGCACTTAGTAAGGTGTCCCACAAACTTTGGTGCCATTTTCCCCATGGGTGGGTAAGTGGTCATGGAAGACAAGGAAAGTGGGATGCCCACTTCATAATTATGTCTCCCATTGAAGGTAGTATGCCTCCCACCTTGAAAATGTGTCCAAATGTAGTAGAGATAATGCCCATAGACCCATGTGAGTCTAAAAGACTTTCCACCAAGTGAATATATCTTTTTCTAAGCACTTGGCAAGTGGAAACCCTATTTTAACACCAATTTCATGTATTAAGATAAATTTTGATGTTTGATGATGTCCCCATGTGTAAAAATGCATCATACTTCAAAGGGTGGACCTTGTGGTGTTTAATGAGGTCATTAGGCACCTTGGATAAGGGTCCCAAGTGGGATATAATGTCCCACTTCAAGCCACCTCACTTTCAAGCCATGTCACTTTCCATATCACTACTGAGTCACTTATCATGTCACTTGCCATGTCACCATGAATAGTGTCATGCCATGTCATCATGAATAATGATAGTGAATAGTACTATGTGAATAGTGATAGGTGAATAGTGACTTGGCTAGGTTAAAAGGGTTGGGTTAAGGGTCAAGAAGGTTTAGGTGGTCCTTAGGGTGGGATTGAGGCATTCAAACATCTAAAACTACTTGTGTGTAGTTTTCTAGTGTCTACATTATCCCTTTTTGTTATGTATCTTTTGAATTAACAAACTACAAAAAAATGGATTATTGATCAAAGGTCTAGTTGTCTTGAGTATGAGAGGAAGTGTTCCCCTTCAAATTTGGAGTTGATGAGAGAAAGTGGAATTAGGTACAATTTTGATAAGTGATTAATGGTGAGTCATATAGTTGGTGAAAAAAAGGGTTGGGCATTCAAAATGCAAGCATGCATACAAAATATAGCTAAGTATGATAGCCGATATCACACACAAACTAAGGTTTCCAATTTTGGTAATAATAAGGTTCAATTCTAAGAGACAAGTGAATAATATACCACGTGACCATAGCTATGGTTGGGGACACATGTGAGCCTCTTAGATAAAGTCAATGTTTTTTGGGTATCTGAGCTAGGAAGAGCTCCCATAACAAACAAAAATGGTCTACTTGGGAACCAGTGGTGTAAATTTAAATTGTCAACATGGCAAAGTTGGTTGGTGCAGTCAAAAGGACCAAGGCACGATCAATGCAAAGTATGCAAATGGTTTAGGGTCAAAAAATGACCAATGTTAAAGGGAATGTGGTCAAATGGTTGGTTAGTTGGGTGGGTGGTTTTCAAAGGTACCAGTAGGGGGTGGCCAATCTGACTCCATATGCACTAGGCAAGTGTATGTTACCTAAATAGTTCCATGGATGTAATATCTAACAAAAATATAGACCAAATGTAGTTCTTTAGTATGTGGGAAAGTGGTGTTCAAATGGGTTACCCCAATTGGAAGTATCATGTGGTTGGGTTTGTTTGAAAGTACATGGATGAGATTATGGTTATGATGCCTAATTGGAAGCACATAAAGTAAGTTAGATAACAAACTTAGATGTTGGAAAAGAGGTAAGAGTCAAGAGACGTATGTTTACATGAACCAATGATGAGAGGATAAGACGAAAGACATGGTGAATCTTCATTTGGTAAGGAAAAAATAAAACCTAAGGTTATATTGGATTAAGGAATATAAGCCTTGTGAATGCATTGCATTAGCATGCATTTTTTGATAAAAAAAAGTGTTTTGATCATATTATGTCAAGTAAGCTCAAAATGGGTGATAGGTAGTGTGAAGGGAGTAGTTGGAGAGGAAAAAGATAAAAAGGAAGACCTATGCACAACATACAAATACATCTGAGGAAGAAATGGATGTACTTGAATTAGTGAACTTGAAAAGATTTTGTGCATTAAAGTAAGAGAGTGGAGGACATGAAAAATTAGACATGGATATGTATGGAGAAAAAACACAAATTGGTGACCACACTCTAATGAGTGAGGAGCTGGAGTGTGAATGGGAGAATATGAGGAAGATCCAATAAGGGATGATGTGAAGGTGGATAAGGATATGGATGAATTAGGAGTGATCAGACAATGAGGTCATAGATAAAGATGAAGTTGGATAAGGATGGAAGAATCTAGATATGGATAAAGAGGAAAAAAAGATCATGAAGCACAAGGAATGTCCTCAAAGAGGATGAGAAAAACGAAATGAAATGGATAAATGAGAATAAAAATAATGGTAGAATATGGGGGTGTGAATAATGTATTAAAAAATAATAGTTTGGGGAATTGAAAAGGAATGGGAGAGAAGGTTAGAAAACATGAAGGGGAAAGGGAGGATTAGAAATATGGTAAGCCATAAAAGGATTGAAAATAGTTCTGAAAAAGACCAAGGAGAAAATAGTTTGGTGATGAAAATGAAAAGTATGAAACATATATAAGAAAAGTAAAAAAGAGGAAAAAAGAGTGGAATGAAGACACAAAAATGATGATAGGAGAGTGAAGAAGCAGGTGGTGTCATGACCAAGTAATCATGGATAGGAGAAGTGATGATAGGTAAGGAAAGGAATAACAAAGAAAATCATATGGTGGCATTAGAGAGAATAATGGGATGGAATATGGGAAAGGGTTTAAGAAAAATGAGGGGAAGTAAAGGATGGTTAAATAAGAAGGTGAAGAGATAAGGTAGGTGGTAATCAACTTGTTATAAGAGATTGATAAGCTGAACAGGTGATTAAAAGAGATTGAAAAGCTAAAAAGTGGTGAGGTGGTGAAGAAAGAGGGGAGAGAAAATGGAAAATGGATGAGAGGAAATGGAATAAGTGAATTAATAGATAAACATAATGAAAGGGAATGAGATGAAAATAAGAGATGAAGATCAAGGATGATAAGAAAAAAAGGAAGGAAGAAGTAAGGGGGTTGGCAAGGATATAAAGCATGGACATTCACACCGAGATGTAAAAGAGAAGTGTGGATAGATATGGGAAGAGGAAAAAGGGAATACAAAATTAAGAAGGTTGGAACAAATAAGAAGAAAAGGAAAATTATGGAAGGCTTTTCAAAGGATAAATACCTAGTGAGAAACTAGTTATGGAGGAAAAAAAGAAGATGAAAAGGATGAAAGGATGAAAATGAAACAAAAAATAATAATGGAATATGGGAAAGGTGGGAATAATGGTAAATCAAAAGAAAATAGTGGCACATGTAAGAGTAAAAGTGGGATGCAAAAAAAAATAAAAGAAACTAAAAGCATGCAAGATGTAAAAGATGGGAAAGATGAAAACAAAAATTGAGAATTGGAATTAAAATGGATTATAAGAAGTGGAAGATAAGTAAGAAGATGGTATTAAAGAAGAAAAAGATGTAAAAATGTCCATCAGTGTGCAAGGGAACAAGATTATGTGGAATTGATGAGGAAAAGGGAGTGATGAAGAGGGCACAATAAATTACCAAGGACAAGGGGAAATGATGAGGATGGTGAAAAAAGAAAAAGGAGATAGAGAGTAAGGTTGGTAAGAAGTGGAGAGAGAGACAAAAATATATTAAAAGTGGGTGGGGGAATGAGTAATGAAGCAAGCACAAGAAATACAATGAAAGGTGACAAGAGGCCAATGAAGTGGAATAGCTGGTGGATTTATAGGAGATAAGATAGGCGGATGAGGAAGGTTATCAATCCTTGTTTTAAAAGAGATTGATAAGCTAAAGGCAGGGAGATGGTGAGGAGATAGGTAGAGAAGTGGAAGAAGATATTATAGGTGAGAAGAGAAAATAAAATGATGGATGCGGCTAAGCTAACCTCAGTAATTGAGCACTACCTACATAGTCTAAAAAGACCTCAGGCCAATGTAGTTCTCCCAAAAATGGGGGAAAAAACAAATAAGTATTAGATGATGATAAAATATAAGGATGTTACAAAAAATTCAAAGCTTCCCTGATGTAGGATGTCCTAAGCAAGAAGGTTCTATTAGCAATGGAAATTAGTGAGAATAAAAAAGGGATGGTAATTAGTTATTAGTGGTTGAGCTACCCTTAGAAGTTAAGCACCACCTACATAGTCTATGGACATCAGGCCAATGTAGTTCAAAAAGGTTTGGTTAGTGGTGTTCAAATAGGATGCCCCAATATGATGTACCATGGGGTTTATGAGGGGTTGATGGATAAAGTTTTTAAAATAGAGACTTTGGGCTATGGGGAAGGTGACAATGAGCGTGTTTGGCTTAGATTACTCACAAAATGGTGGGAGCCTATGGAAAAGGTGCTTGTATAATGATGAGAGTAGTCGCTAGAGATTAGTGAACCATCACCATAATGATCCCACACTCATGAGGATGATAAAACATATATTGGCAAGAGATGATAAATAAGAGGTTAGTACAATGTTAATCACCACAAATGATTGTAAATGGAGATAAGATAAAGAAGAGGTGCCTTTGTGAGGAGGTTATACCTTCTAAAATTGTGTGAGGGTATATGCATAGTGATCGAGTCCATTGCTATGAGATAAGTTTTAGAAGATAGGCATCTATCAAGAGCTGCATAGCCTCTTTGGAAAAAAATTATCATCATTATAATCCAATTTTTATGGGTAGTAGTAAAGTGATAACTTGTAAAGATTGTCTTTGAAGGTTTAGCATATTCCACATGGTAAAAAAGTCGCAGCATTATGAGTGATAGAGGATCAATTGTGCCTTACTCAAGAGCTACATAGCTAGTTTGGGCAAAAGGTGTCCATGTCTATATCCTCTATCCCAATAACTTGGAACCAATGACCATGGGTTCAACTAGAAGAGGCCCTACTAGCAGGAAGTAGTGTGACCCAGGATATTTCATATACAACTAGATAAGATGGTGCTAAATGTGAAAATGACTCAAAAGAGTACCAAGTTTATGAGGATCATAAGATGTGATGCCAAGACATTGGATGCAAATCAGATGATAAGGATATCGATTATGGGTGATAAAAGGAAATCATGATAGTGCATAATAACTTTATCAAGATAACCAATCAAATCGAGGGATAGTGTCCACACAAAAAGGTAATTAGACATGACCATTTCAAGTGGGTAAATCACCCTCAACCAGTCTATAGAGGGAATCCTCACTATCCAAGGGGATGTATATTAAGGAAATAATAGGCATTAGAGATGAAAGTAGAACAATTGAAGCAAAGGGAGGAAATGGCTATGATGCCTGAGCAAGGTGAAAGACCTCAAGTGGAATATGATTCTCATCCTATCAGGAGGAATACAAAAGAGGGGGAAAAAATATGGCCCCCCAATAGCTGTCAACATGGGGAATGTTTTTGAGGATATCTAAATAAGCCATCAAAAATGAGGATGGCTTGACACAAATCTAGATTCACGAAATAATCAATTCAATGCCTAAGTAGTATGTGCCTTAGGCTATGTGTGTGTAAGTTGATGAGTTTGTATGTGCCATGTGACTCCCTGTACCTTAAATAAAATATTTCATAGGTTGTTATAAACATGTACAAAATGTGTTGAATATTATGAGGGATGTTTTTTATGGTTGTGATTATCTTACTTAAGGTAAAGCATGTGAGGTAAGATAGCAAACAACACTAGATGGTAAAACAAAGAATATAATCAAGAGATAACTATCATAATGAAAATATCAGCAAAGCACATGAAGATAAGAAGAGTGCATGATGCTTTTACTTTGACAAGGATTAAAAATAGACACAAATTAGGATTGGCTTAATGAATGTAAGCCCTTCAAATTCTTCACATGAACAATTATTAGTTGGTTGAAAGGTGTCTTGTCCACATAAGGTTAAGTAAGCTCAAAAATCCCTTGAATATAATGTAAAAGGGATATGGGTGAAAAGGGAACCCTATTATGAGACTAGAATGCCTCTTTTATAGGTGCCTAAAGAATTACTTATAAACAAGTGTATGCCAAAATTATGTAGACTGATCAATGTAGGAAGTCTACTTATGAAAGTCGATTATGGTTTTCACCTTAATATATTGCTTGAGGGTCGATTATGGCTCTATTTTTTTTTTTGTGTGTTTGATTTTTTATAATGGGTATTTTGTTGTATTGTTGTATATGGGAAGCTAATTGATGTGGGAAGCTTCTAAGAAATTTTTATGATGTTGACAAATTCTACACTCAACCATTCTTCAAGGGAGTGGTTTAATTTTATGTGCTTTATTTGATGTCATTGATAGTTGTCCTTCAAGGGAGTAGTCTATCTTATATATGGAAATTTTAAATAAATTTTCAATAGTTGTCCTTCAAGGGAGTAATTTGTGAATACTAACAATGACTCATGATTGATAGTGATAGGAATTATTTGATTCTTCTTAGCATAGACTTGCTTAGGCTAACTTAGTGGCTTACCTTTATAAAGGCAAAAATAGAAACACAAGAAGGTGGATTAGGTGTCAAAGGTTTAAGTGACAATAATCAAGGGGATCCATCCTAAAAAGGGGTGGAAATTACCATGAGAATCATGCCATGGGTAGAGTCATGATACCCATTATTTAAGATAAGGTTATGCCAATGACAACTAATCACATAATTTAGTTTTAATCAATTATCCCTAATATAGGGAGATGAATTTAGGTGGATAACAAAGAATGAACTTAAGTTAAACAAAAAGTGGACCTGATCCTTCTTAACAAAAGAATGGGCATAGATGTGAATCATTAAGGGCCTCAGGTTCTAGGTAGCCTTCAAGAGAATATAACTAGTAAGTTTCTGATCTTACCTATGGGTTATGATATAAGGTCCAAGCTAATTGAAATCAAACTTTCCCCACTTTATTTTTCCATATTGGTGACATGTTGATTTTCCTTTAGGACAAGGTCTCCGATATTGAATTCTCATTTTTTAATGTGCTTTTTATAAGTGCACTTGATTCATTCTTGATATACATGAAGATGGTTAAGTTTTGTGAGGTGATGTTCATTGAGGAGATCTAGTCATGATAATTTTTTTTGATGATAGTCACTCTTAGAAATGATGTCTCACAAGGATATGTGAAGAGAGGGAATCTAGACTTCAAGAGGTAATATTGTCTCTACTCTGAAGACTAGAGAGAAAGGGGTAGTACCCATAGAGGTTTGAATTCTAATCTGATAGGCACATAAAGTGAAGGGGATATGTAAATTCCAATCCCAACCTAAATAACTAACTACTTTGGTTAACATTTTGTTAGAGGCTTCTACCTATCCATTTGCTTGTGGATGGTAAGGTGAGGAAAAGCTTAACTTGATTCCAAATGCATTGAAAAGACCTTGGACTTGCTTATTCTTGAAATATTTTCCATTATCAATGATAATATTATGGGGAAGATCAAAGTGATATATGATATGGTGATTGATGAAGTCAACTATCTTATCAGCTTTGCTCATGATGAGAGGAATAACTTCCACCCTCGTGGTGAAATATTCAATGGCTGTGATGATGGAGATATACCACTATGAAGAATGAGGATTGATTTCCCCAATGAGATCAAGTCCCCATTATGAGAAAACAAAAAATTCCTTAGATACTTGGACGCCATTAGCTAACATGTGATGTATATTAGTGTGTTATTAACATTTAACACACTTCTTTACATAATCATAGTAGTCTTGGTTGAGCATGGGCCAATAGTATCCAAGGTGAAGGATATAGTTAGTGAGAACTAGACCACTAAAGTGTCCCCCATAGATCCCATCACATGTTTCCTTGATATCATGGGAATCTTCATGGTTTCATAGGCAATGGAGGACACCATAAAAACCACATTTGTAAAGGATTACACCTAATAGGGTGTAATGAGAGGTACTCTAAATAAAGGCTCTTTGAGCATTCTTAGAGAGGTTGGGAGGAATTATGTTGAGGTTGAGGTAGTCCAAGGTTTGTTGGTACCAAATGTCTAATGGGGATTCCTCCATACTATAAATGGTAGGGAGGTCAAATTGGTTATAAGAGGGTGTGGTAAAAAAATGAATGATGACAAATATTTTAGAATTGGAAGGCTGAGAAGGGATCTGGGAAGCAAAGGAAGCTATTCTATCAACAATTTTTTTTGTAGATTAGGGAATAGATTAGATATGGTAATGATCAAATGATGCTAAGAGTACATTTACTAGTTATTTGTAATTTTACAAGACATCATTCTTACATTGATAGGAGTCATTGACCTAGTTGACCACGAGATAAGAATCACCAAAGACATTGATTATCTTAATTCCCAAGGCTAAAGAAGTTTAGAGAATAATGATTAGGGATTGATACTCAGTGATATTATTGATACACTCAAAATCAAGATTAAAAGAAAGAGGAAGGGGTTCACCATCGAGGGAAATGAGAATAATCCTAAAAACCCACCTTGCTAGCACTTTGATCCATCGAATAATAAATTCATTTGGTAGGTTATGTCCTCTTGGGAAAGAGTAGTAATGGATTCATCTAAAAATGAAAGAGTAAGTGGTTATTTATCTAGTAAAGGAGCATCGACCAATTGGTTGGTAATGACTTGCTATTTAATCAACTTCTACTAGAGGAACTTAAGTTTAAACTTAGCTACGAGCATGATCTACTTAGCCATACACTAGTTTTTGTATGGTTTAAAGTGCATATACTTGAGTTGGTTAGTGTTAGTGATGACAAAGGTTTTATAATTGAGATGGTAATGGTGTACTTTAGAAGCCACAAAGACTAAGGTGAGGAAAATTTTCTTAGTATGGGTGTACCAAGTTTCATACTCTATAAGTGTTTGAATTATATATTATACAAATTATTCCTTATTTTATTCATCATGGTGAGCAAGCATTCCACCTAGGGAATGGTCAGTGGTAGAGATGTAAAGGTAGAAGGGTTGATCCTCTTTAGGAGGGATAAAAATGGGTGGAGAAAGGAGATATTATTTAAGTGAATAAAAGGCTTATTGGTAGTCCTTAGTCTACTTAAAAGAGTAATCTCTCCTAAGAATATGGTGAAAGGGTTGACATCTATCTGATAATCGAGATATGAAGAGATGGATATATTAGATCTTCCCTTGTAGGCTATGGAGTTTCTTAAGGTGAGTTGGAGGTGGCATTTCAATAATTGCTTTGAATTTGGTAGGATCTACTTCAATTACTCAAAGAGAAATGATAAATCCAAGAAGTTTTCCTAAAAGGACCCCAAAAACACATTTCTTATGGTTAAGTTGGACATGGAAATGGATTAAGCACTCATAGATAATGTTGAGAACTTTTAGATGATATTTTCAATATTTAGATTTTCCCAAGAGATCATTGACATGGTCCTCTACGATGGTATGGATGAAATCATGGAATATGTAGGTCATTGCACACTGGTAGGTTGCTCCAGCATTTTTAGACCAAATGGCATGACTATAACAAAAGGTTCTCTATGGGGTAATGAAATAAGTCTTATGTTGATCTTTTAGATTTTATTATATCTTGAGAAACTATCCATCAGTGATAACATCTCATGTCCAACTATAAGACTAACATGTTGTTCAATTCTAAGCAAAGGAAAGTCATCCTTTGGATAAGCCAAGTTGAGGTTATGAGATTTGATATAGAGGTGAAGTCCCCTGGTAGGTTTGGTAATGGGAACCATGTTAGAAACCCATTAGGGATAGTCAATGGGTTGGATGAAATTGATAGATAAGAGGCATTGAAGCTCTTCCTTGCCTAGAAGGGTGATGTGAGGGTGCATCCTTCAAAGATTTTTCCAAACAAACTTAGCATTAGGATGAGTGACAATGTTATGGAGGGCAATAGAAGGATCAATTTTGGGCATATCCTGATAGGACCAAGAAAATTATTTACTTTAGTCATGAAGGAAATAAGGGTAATCTTTTTTTTCTATGGAATTCAAAGATTGACCTATTTTAACAATGTAGGGGTTATCTTAAGTACCCAAGTTAACATTAATAGTGGATTTTTTCAACATAGTTTGGTTCTCACGAGGAAGGGATTTATGGATAGAAGAATCCCATTCACTAAGGTGGGTAAGATGAAATAATCATTTTGATGTTGGATGATGTTAATGGTAAGAGAATAATTTTCTATCATTTTAGGATAAATAAGAGGAAGGGTTTTAGTTTGGCCATCCTTTTGACAGGTCAGAGGACCCAAACTAACATTATTGACTAAAAAAAAGTTAGGTAGGATGATTTTAAAATACTTAAACTTTGAAGGAGATGGGATTGGTGAGGATGGTATATCTTCATCAATGGTGGTGATAGGTTTAAGTGAATTGGTTGGTTCTTATGGTGGTACAAACCTAAGTCCAAATGACACATGAGTTTTTTGGGTTTTGATGTTGGGTAACTTGTGAGGTCTTTATTCATAAATACCAAGGCCAAATCCTTTCCAAGCACATCTATGAAGATATAATTTAGTGAATGCTAGTTTTCTAAGATATGAAAAGTTAGAAGTAAATGGTTGGATAGAAGAGGTAGTTGTGAGAGCAAGAAGTGGTCGATTAAGTTCCCCATAGATGAAGTTTCTTTGATGGTTGGGAGCCCAAAGGGGATGATGGTTCCAATGTTAGGGTCATAATAAGGGTCATGTTTGAGGTTCCCACATTCTTGAGGAGTAGGGAAAGCATCCAATGCTAGAAGGTGATACACCCCAAAGGAGAGATGTTAAAACATCTGTACCAAGGGGTCCTTAATAAGAATCTAGGATGAAGAGATAGATGAGCTAGTTGAGGCTTCATCAATGTTAGGGGTAAAAGTTTTATGGGTTTTGGTTGGTGTTGAGGTAGTGTCGATAGTAGTTGGTTGTGAGGTAGATGAGGGAAGAAGAAGAACATAATTAGTTTGATATGTCATAGTTCAAGATGTAAAAGGACTAGGGTTAACTTATATGGTGATAATATGACCTGCATGTTTAAATTTGACACATTGATGCAAGGTGGATGGGACACAACTCATGGCATGGATCCAAGGGTATCATAGAAAGATGTTTTATCATAACTCACTCTTTACCACATAGAAGAGATCCAAAATTGTGTGAGGTCCTAAAAGGATATGGAGAACAACTATTCCTAAGGTGGTGGCCATAGTATCATTAAAAGAGTGAAAGACTATTGTAGTCTCAGACATGATGTTCTTAGGTAGTTAAAGTTGGTCCTAGGTATGGGAGGAGATAACGTTGATACTAGTTCCTCCATCAATCATTACCCTTTTGATATAGTTTTGATTAATGTATGCCATAATGAAGAGGGGAAGATAGGGATCTTCAAGATGAACATAAGGTATTTCTAAATCCTTAAAAGTGATAAGGATAGGAAGTTGTGGGCTCCAACAAAGGTTGTAAGGGGTTGAGGATCTTCAGCTTGCACCTCTATAGATTGTATTATCTCTATCAGTGTTTATCAGTGAAGAGTTGAGGAGTTTATTAATTTATATAAGCTCATCTTCATTGGATTTTGGTGAAGTTGTTTTAACACTACAAGTTAAATAGATTCTAAAGGTTTGGGTTTTGGTAATGGTGAAGGTGAAGGTATTTGGGTTTGGTTGGATGGTTGAGGGGTGGAAGGGTATGTACATGGTATGGACACTTTTTCTTTTCCCTTATCCTTTTGTTGGGCCCATGATCAGGTAACCATACAAATGGTGTGGATAAGAGAAAATATTAGTTTAAATTGTTGCTTTGATTCCTACTCACTTTTAGGTGAGAGTGGAGAAGGTAAGTGTTGATTAGGTTGGATTGGTGGTTGGGTTGGTAATAGGCTCAAAGGAGGTTCATCTAATAACAAATCATCCTTATCTCATAGGTTATGGATAAGTGTTTGGAGAGCTTTATAATTATCTGTATCATGTCCTAGTGTCCTATGGTATAAACAAATCAAGTTGTCATTGAATCTTGATGGTTTTGGGCATGAAGGGTCAAAGGGTTTGATGGGTGGTAGGCTCAAGGAGGAGGTTTACAAAAACCTTTTTAGAATGGTTGAATAGGATTCAAGAAAAGGTGTTATAAGTGATAGGTTTTTGTTTTTAAGAGTGGGAGTTATCTTAGGAGTAGGATTCACCTTGGAGTTGTAGGTGGTGGAATGGTTTTGGTGGCTAGTTTTGGTTGGATTTGTTTGGTTATGGTTGGTTTAGAGGTGGAGGGTGAAGGTTTGGTGATATGTGGGAAGGTAGATGTAGATAGGTTGGTTAAGGATGATGGGGAGTTTGATTATTTGATGGAGCTAGGTGAAGGTAGGGTGAATGGGAAGCTTTAGTAGATGAGGAATACGTGATAGGGACAGTACAGGGATGGGTCCCTAAGATAGAAGGTGAATGGGAAGGTGGTGGTATGGGTCTGGTTTTAGGTGGAATTTTTGGTGACTTTACCTTCTTAGTTGTTTTGGTTGAGGGTTTATTTGGTATACTATATGGGGTTAAGTCTAACTTCAAAGATGAGTGAGAAAGGCTAAGTGTAGGGAGTATACCTAGGTTTTTGATAGATTTAGTTAGAGAATAGTAAGGGGAATTGATAGATTTAAATGGAAGTGGTTTAGACAATTCTCCTATGGTTGTGGATGAAGAAGTGTTTGAGGATGGGGTTGAGGTACTGATAGGTTTGAGGGTGGATGTAAGTTAAATTAAGGGTTATTGTTTGTTTTGATAGGTGAGCCCAAGATAATGCCAAAAAGTGGCTCTATCGAGATTGGGTTGAGAAGTGAACTCTAGGCTTTAGACTAATCTACAAAAAGGTTTGTGAATGGGTTTTATTTTTTTGTCATTAGTTTCAAATATTAATCCCATAGGTTGAGGCACGAGAATAGTTTCTTCACCTTTGTCTTGGGTTGAAGGTTATATGGCTTGGGAAAATGGTGTCTCTATAAAAAGAATAGAGGAGATGATCTCTTCTTTTGGAGTGGTTTCCAATGAGGGAGTGATTTTTTCCATGGTAGGTAAAGAAAGTGTGATGGTGTCAAGTGAAAGGAAGGGGTGGTTTCTTCCTTTGTGTGGATGTCCAAAAGAATAGGTGGTGATTCTACCACTTCAATAAGTGGAGTGGAGGAAAGTGTAGTTGAAGTAATGGTTACCTTCTTTTGTATTTCTATTAAAGGAGAGGTGGGTAGGTTAAGGGTTTCATCAATTGAAAGAGAGGAGGTTTCTTCCTTTGTTTGGTTTTCCAAAGGAAAAAAATATATTCCATCATTTCAACAAGTAGGATAGAAAAAGAGGTAGTTAAGGTAGTGGTTTTTTCAATAATGGGTTCATCAATAACAATAATGATAGTATATGCCTCATGAGAGTGAGATGATTCAAGTTTATCACCATGGTGATGGGTAGAAAGAACATGATTGGGAAAAGGTATGCAAAATATGTTAAGGGACTAATTAGGAGGTGCATTGGGATTATAAAATGCCAGTTCTCCACTATAATTTAAGCTTTGGACAAGAATTTTAAAGATATTACATATTCTTATGTCATGTCTAATAACTTGATAAAAAGCACAACGGTCATTCTCATTATACCATTTGGGTACAGGGTGAGAAGCATCAAATTATTGGGGTGGTTTGATAGGTAGAATTTGGATGATGTTGGCTTTGAACAATTTATCCAAAATAGAGGCATAATATTCCCTTATGGGAGTGTATTATTTTGGAGGAACTCAATTTTGGTTTTAGTTTTGTTGGTGGGGAGGGTTGAAAGAATTAGTTTGATAGGGTTGGTTGATAGTTGGTGGTAGAGTAGGTTTTAGGACAACTGAGTTTTACGTTGCTTTTATTTTGGTGTTGGGTTGATTAGTGGTTTTGATGGAGGAAGGTTCATTAGGTTTAAATCTATAACTATTGTTCTAAAATTTAAATTTCCTCTCATTGATGGCATGGTTTTCAACCTTACGTGCCATGGTGAAAGCATCATCAAAGGTTATAAAAGTTTGAACTTGAAGAGTAAGAACAATATGTTTGGCACAACCCTGAGAGAAGAGTTCAATAAGTTCAAGTTGGGGTAATAAGAAAGAAAGTTGGTTGATGAGACCCCTCCATCTAGCTACAAAATCAACAAGGGATTCATCATCAAATTGCCTAATGTAATAGAGGTAGGTAATGGAAACCTTTTTAGATATATTTACTAAGAAATGCTCTAAAATGATTTGTCCAAGTTGTCTAAATGACAAGATGGAGTGCATGGTAAGGGAACTATACCAATCGAGGGCTGGTCTTAATAAAGACATGGGAAAGGTGCAAAGGAGGAGAGCATCATCATATACAATCAAATAACAATAATGATGAAATGCTCTCAAATGTTATTGGGGATCTTCATTACTTTAGAACTTAGAAAATTTAGGTAGTTCCCATTGAGGAGGATAAGGTTAGATAGGAACAAATGGATGAATGGGTTCAATGCATATTTTATCATAATATAGAAGGTTGAGCCCATAAAATGGATGATTTAATATTGTACATTTTATCCATCAACATTTTAACTAAATCTATTTGAGGTGTGGGAGCTCCATAGTTGGGTGGTAGGTTTGTTTGAGGTTGGGTGGCTATAATGTACAAATGAGAGGTGGAAGGTTGAAAAGATACCACATATTGGTATGTGGTCATGGAAGGTTAGTATGATGCCACATATTGGTATGTGAGTATAAAAGGTTGGGTGGAATGTGGTATGCACCCTTGTGGATTAGGAACATATTGGTATGAAGTCATGAGTGTTTTTTGAGGGATTGACATGGGTTGGCTTGAAGGTAAGTTTGAAGTGGTAGGTTCAGGTTAGGTGGTAACCCTTGTACTAATGGGTGGAAGGGTAGAAGGTATGGAAAGTACTAAACTTTGGAGTGGGGTAGAAATTGGTGTATTGGTAGTAAAAAGAGGAAGGGTAGAAATAGGGGTAGAAGTTACCCCTATGATAGATGGGGTATAGGTAACAAGGGGCAAGGTTGTCCTTATATTGGAAGTATTAGTTGGTGTAGGAGGGGTTTAGTTATATGTTGGAATGTCAGATTGAGTTTTGATGATGGTAGTGGTTGGGATATTGGTAGAGGAAAAGGATTTAGTGATCAAAGGTTGGGTGGAGGTAATACTAATCATAAGATGGGGAGGCATGCCATACAGTGGATCCATAGGAGGAATCAAAGAAACAAGGGTACGATGAGCTAAAGTGTTAAGGTAATGTTGAAGGGTTGAGGGGTTATTGTCAAAGAATGTGGGAAAATCCATATCACCTTCAATGACTATCCATGGCATGGTAGGAGGGGTAGAATGACAAAGAGAACCCTCAACATCTGAAATGTACTCCATAGAGGGGGAAGAAGAAGAGGACGGTGGTCTTTGGTTGGTCTGATTTCTCAACTACTATCTAGTAAAGACCATGTGAGAAATTAGAAAAGAAATGATATGAAATCACACCTCAAACATAAAGAAATCAAAGAAAAAGAGAAAATCAATCAAGACATACATTAAGATATGTTAAGTCTTAGAGTTTTAATTATCTCTCTTTTGGCTTATGCCTTAGAAAGTGTGAAGAAAAAATTTGGCTTGTAGAATAGGTCCTAGAAAGAAGTCTATGTTTGGTTTTAGGTTGTGTTTAGGTGCTCAAGAGAGAATTCTATATTATATTGGGTGTATGGATTGTTATTTAGGGCTTACCCCCCTCACTTCATGATTTCATAGTAGATTCAAGAGCTTAGTTGATATGTCATTTATCTAGAGTTTATACTCAACTAGAGAGCTGAGTTGGTTCTCCCCTTGGTGATCAAATCCAAGTACAAAAACTGAGGAAGGGTAAAGTTACTGTTAGGTGATGAAATCTTAGTTGGGCCTTGTCTCAAATATGTTTTATGTTTAGATGAATTGATGTGGTTTGATTTGTGTGTGATAAGAAGTGAGACTATAATTAATTTACTTGATTTAATTAAGCTATGTGAGCTAAACAATACAAGCAAACTATGGATGTAAGTCAATTTTATCCAAAGGAAAATTTGATTTTTTTTCAAATGAATATAATAATATGCAACTAAATTTGATATGACGATGATGAAAATCCTAAGCCTAGGATGAATATTTTTGATTTTTAGAAATAAAGGCAAAAATAGCAATTTTTACTTTTTCTAAGAATTCAAAAGAGACTAAGACTTACTTTTTGAAAAAAAGAAAGAAAGGAAATAAGGAATGTTTTAATTTTAGAAAATAATGAAAACCAATGACTCTTTTATAATGCAACTAAATGTCCTAAAACTATGAACCCAATAAGAATCTCAAGGGTCCCATTGGGCATGCCAACATGTTTCTATGAATTTTTCCTCATTTCTTAAATTTGGAAGAAAGAAACTAATTATGGGTGTGGTAGGAATACCTAGTTGATCATGTGCTCTTTGAAGTCTAGATAGTTATGATTATCTCCTCTTTGGCTTGAGAGGATGACCTGTAGATAAGAAATCACTTAAAGGAAACTTGTTTGTTATCCAAGTAGTTGGGTGGATTGCCTAGAGATAGCTAGATCCTAGAAGCGAGAGCTTCCTAGGAGGTTGTCAATCCACTTGCTTTAAAGAAATTGATGCTAAAAGAAATGATTGATAATAAAGATATAATATCATGAAAGTAACATATTTAAAGAACTAAATACTTTATAGAGAAGTTCTAATGCTTCTAACAAGATAACATTAAGTTACATGCTAAAATGTTAAGAAATGTGGTAAATGGTAAATGGTCAAGATGTTAAGAAGGTAAATGGTAAATGGTCAATATGATATAGGTAAATGGTCAAGAAGATAAGAGGTCAAGAATACAAGAAATGAAGAGGTTAAAAGGTAATAAATGAAGAGGTTAAAATTTAAATATTTAGAGGTCAAGAAAAGAAGAAGGTCAAGGGGTTGTGGTTTAGAGGTCAAGAAAAGAAGAAGGTAAATGAGTTATGGTTCAGAGGTCAAGAAAGAAGAGGTCTAGGGGTTAAGAAATTTAAATTAAAAAATTGACAATATTACCTCATGCTTGAAGATGGTTAATGTTGTTGAATATGGCTTGTAATTTTGGCAAAGTCTGGCTACTTCAATCTTTTCTCCTCCAAGATGAATGACCTCCTTAACAAGTGACCAAATTTCAAGATGAATGCTTCTCACCATATTTTCAACCCTCCAAATGGATGAAGGGGGGGGTCATATTTATAGCATTTCATGCCAAGAAACATGACAAAGGAGTGGAATAGTGAAATATGGCACCATTTTTCAAGTGGGCTCATAAATGGGCATTAAAGACAAGGTTGGTGGGATTCTCACTTCACAAAGTATGTCTTCTACTTTGATAATGCATCTTCCACCTTTCCAATATGCCCAAAATAAGTTGAGATAATGCCCATGGACCCAAATTAGTCCAAGAGACTTTCCACCACGCTGATCTATCTTTTCCTAATCACTTATCAAGGTATCCCACAAACTTTGGCACCATTTTTCCCATGGGTGGGTAAGTGGTCATGAAATACAAGGAAAGTGGGATGCCCACTTCATAATTATGTCTCTCATTAAATGTAGTGTGCCTCTCACCTTACAAATGTGTCCATATGTAGTGGAGATAATGCCCATGGACCCATATGAGCATAAGAGACTTTTCACCAAGCTAATCTATCTTTTCCTAAGAACTTAGTAAGTAGGAACCTTATTTTAACACCACTTTCATGCATGAAGACAATTTTTTATGTTAGATGATGGACCCATATGGAAAAATGCATCATACTTCAAAGGGTGGACCATGTGGTTTTTAATGAGGTCATTAGGCACCTTGGATAAGAGGCCCAAGTGGGGTATGATGACCCACTTTAAGAAACCTCACTTTTAAGCCATGTCACTTACCATATCATAATTGAGTCACTTTTCATGTCACTATTGAGTCACTTTCCATGTCACCTACCATGTGATCATGAATAGTGACATGCCATGTCATCATGAATAGTGATAATGAATAGTACTTTTGAATAGTGACTTAGAATTGTAATATGTGAATAGTGATAGGTGAATAGTGACTTGGTTAGGTTAGGAGGGTTGGGTTAAGATTAAAGAAGGTTTAGTTAGTCCCTAAGGTGGGCCCAAGGCATTCAGACATCTAGAACTACTTATGTGTAATTTTCTAGTGTCTACATGGTCAATCAGATCAAAACTAAGTTTCAATGCAAACTATCAAACCTCATAAGGTATAAACATTGATCTTCAGACCTAATCAAAATATTCAACACATTTAATATCATTCATACTCTTTAGGAGGGAAAATAGGTGATAAAATCACTAGCATCAATGATAACAAACCTAACCCCTTTGGATGACACTGAGCTACAAGAGTTCTCTATGGAACTCATCCCTTATCCTTTTATCCCAAGAAATGTGACTAACTTATATGTATTTCAAGATGACCAACAAATCATCCAGTTCCTTGATAATGGGGGGATATTCAAGGCTTAAATCATAGTTGAAAAAGATAGAAACAACCTTGAGAATGAGCTGGATAAGGATGGGATCCTAAAAATTCATGGAAACTAGATCTTGAGGGGGTGATTACATTAGAAATAGAATTTGTTTCACTATAACCCACCTTATAGGCAAATAAACTTGAGTTTAAGGACCAAAAATGTTGATTCATTAATCTTGGTCATGTAAATAATCCCCAAATGGTTAATGTGTGTCTAGATTAGATGAACCAAAAATTAGAGTAATTACAGAGGTTACTACTGAGATATAAGGACATGATTGTTTGGGTCTATGGAAACCTTAAGGTCTTCAACTTGAGACTAATTACTCATACTATCCCCCTAAAACTTAGCCAAAAACCCTTTAGGTAAAGATAGAGGTAGGTAAACCTAATATTTGAGTTGTTAATACACAAGGAAGTCCATAAGTTGCTCTTTATAGGGATAATTTTCTTAGTTTGTCACTCCACCTAGATGGCTAATGTGGTCTTAGTGAAAAATAAGAATGGAGAAATTTTCTTATACGTGAACTTTTAGAACTTAAACTGAGCCTTAGATAAAGATAAATACCCATTTTCCTCTCTAGACAAGATGATCCAAATGATGAGTGGGTCTTAGATGATTTCCTTCTTGGATGGATTCTCAAGATACAACCAAGTCTTGGTCGACCCCAAAGATATAACTAAGACTGATTTCACCACCAAGTGGGGAATTTTCACTTATAAGTGGATGCCTTTTAGGTTAATCAATGTTGGTGCCACTTTTAAAAGGGAAACATACTTCACTTATGAGGTCATGATATTTAAGTACATAATAATATATATGGATCACCTAACTATGTTTTCAAAATATAGGTTAGATCATGTGCACTACTTAGAAAGGGTATTTGAAAGATGCAAAAGGTATGGCATTTCCTTAAACCCAAAGAAGAGCATGTTTAGTGTCAATTAAGGTAAGCTTCTTGGTCCTATTATCACAAAAGAAGGTATTTCTATTGACCCTAAAATATCAAATATAATTTATAAACTACCTTTACCTAACATCAAGAAGGATCTAAAATCTTTCTTTGGGAAATCAAATTTTTACATAAGTTTATTTATGGATTTGTTGAGATAGTAAAGCCCTTGAATGTAATGTTTGAATAGGATGTTAAAGTGGATTGGCATGCAAAATCAAAGAAAGTTTTCTAGGTTATAAAATATGCAATCATGCAAGACTTGGTCCTCATCAGCTTAAACTATAAGTAGGACTTTTATGTATATCTTTTTGCTTTAGAACACACCATTGCTACTTGCCTCACCCAAAGGCTAGAAGGAGAAGATACCCTGTGGATTTTATGATCACCAATATTAAATATTCCTAACTATGATATTATACCCTAGATAAACACACCTATTCCTTGGTCAAGGTAGTAAATAAATCTAGGCATTACATCTTTAGTAACATAGTACATGCCATTGTCTCAGACCCAGCTATAAATCAAATGTTGTGGTAGAGTGAGATAGGAAAAAGGAGAGGTTGATGGATGATGAAATTTCAAGAATGTGACTTGGAAATAAAGTTTACCAAATTGGTTATAAGAAAAGACATTAATCATATGATAACATAGATTGACCCAAGAATTATGGTGCACAAAGTGAACCAACATAGGTTATTATAATCGAACTAGTAAACCCTGGTCATGCACTTTCTACTCTATGTAAATTCACCCCTAGGACTTAACCACACACATATAAGATCTCTTTAATTTAAGGACACACACTATATGCTTATTAAGGGAGTTCTATTTAGAAGAAACCATGAAGGAATCTACCTATGATGTGTATCACAAGAAGAGGACAAATAGATAATGGAAAGTTTCCATGAAAAACTAGGATTTAGTCATCCTACAAAAATTTCCATGGCTCAAAAAGTTCGCTGGGAAGGTTACTATTAGTCCACATTGTTTAGATATGTTCATGCTCATGTTCATTTATGCCACTAATTTCAAACCTTTACTAAGATAAAATGAATGTGGCAATGTCACTATAATCCATTATAAAGTCTACATCATTCACACAATGGAGATAGGATTTCATAGTGGTGATTAACCCAAATTCATTTTTCAATCATAAGTTTATACTAATGGGCACAAGCTATTATACTAGATGGTCCAAGGTAGTTATAACCAAAAGAATCACCACTACTGAAGTCATCAAGTTCCTAGAGAATGCCATGATCACCCATTTTATAATCCCTATTTCCTTAGTATGTGATAATTCCCCTACCTTTCAATCCATGTAATTAATATAATGTGCATATGATAATGGGATCATGTTTAAGTTCTCATCCAATCACTACCCTCAAGGGAATGGATTGGCATAATCCACTAGAAAAAAATTGATCAATGCCATTAATAAATCAGTTGGAGAGAATCCCCAGGAGTGACACTCATTACTAAAGCTTTCCCTATGGTTAGACTACACTAAGTATAAATAATCCCTTAAAATCTCTCCTTTCCTTCTAGTATATGTATTAGAGCAAACTATGTTGGTCACTCTCAAGTTTTTAACTTATAAGCATGCAACAATTCATAGAACTAAATGACAAGGTGTATTCTAGACTCTTATACTTGATTCAGTTAGAGGAATCTTGGGATGAAATTTTGTTAATATTTTAAAAACATCAAGATATAATCAAGAGGTGGTTTGACAAGAGGTTAAGGATTGAGACCCTTAGAATCTCTAAACTGGTCCTAATGTGGGACAAGGCCTATGAAAAAGAAGGCTAGCATTTAAAATTTAATCCCTTCTAGATCAACCCATACCAAACAGCCTAAATCTTGGGCCATAATGCCTTTTGTTTCAAATATATCAAGGATAATGACTTACTTATTCTATTACACAAGTAGTTCTAGAAGTACTATTTCTTGGTTGTCCCCTCTAATGTAGTTTCTGAGTAACCTGAGCAAAGGTGGTAATGTATATATTAGATAGATTTGTTTTTGTTATGTGTTTGTTTTCATTATGTTTGTTTTTGTTATGTGTTTTAATTTGATTTATATTTTTTCCCTCTGTACCCATTTTTGTTTTGTAATGTTCCTCTAATGCTCAGCCCTTGTAAGTAACTACTTCAAGTGGTGGTCAAAACCTAGTAGGATGGTTGAGAAGGAGCAGCAAGGTTGAAACCTTTTATCTAAGTGATTTTGGGATAATAATGGAAACTTTTGAATCCTATATCTAAGAGGAAAATTATTATGATATAAATATGTGGATATTATAATGTCCTACACCCCAATAGAGTTACCAAATTTCACTTAAAATAATGACTCAAAAAATACCAGATTACTTGAGTGGATCAAAGACTAGCTGGCTATTCAAAACTTCATCCTTATCCATTCACATTTGGCTTGGTCTTAAAACCTCAATGGAAAAGAAAAATAAATGATGATATATTCATGGTAAGATTGGAAAATAATGAATAAAGCGTGCAAATTTTAAATTCTAAGTCTACCTTGAAAGGGATATACATGTAATCTCCACTTTAGGGTTTTTAGCCTAGTTGGTATGGAGTAAGGACATGAATGGGATTAGAGGCATCTATATTAGGGCTATAGATGCCCATCTAGTAGTAGAAAAATACCCTAGCCATTTCCCCCCAAATCCATCAAACCAATAGGGACCAGATGAATTCTTATAACCAATCTAACCTTAATCACTTAGATGAAATCCGAGTTGAAATGGAAAACAAAAATCACTTCCCACACACACTAATGGTTGTTTGTAAGGTAGAAGCTCAATATGCCACTTGATATTATGAGACTTTAGTGCCTTTTATTTTCTATGTTTAATAAAGATCCCCTGTATAATCTTTGTGTTGATCATGGAAACAAGAATAAATTGATTAGGTTATAAATGCTTCTCATTACTTTCCCTATAGAAGTTGCCATTTATTGTTGCCAACACACACCCTTTTGTTCAAAATGGTGGGACCCCTCTAAAAATATCATGAAATAGATCTTCAAGGTCCTTTATTTTTTTCCCATTGGTACCACATGATTAAATCCTTGAAATATGCATCGCTCTGATTTCCCCAAATAGTAAAAGACCTCTTTTATTTCTCTTTAAGACTAAGGAGTTTTTTTTCTTTTTATATATCATGGTACTAATGTTGTAAGTTGATTTTTTTTTGAATATATTGAAGCAATAGACTTTTTAACTTCCATGTTAAATCAATATCTCTATAACTGACAAGTAAGTTTTAATGTCTCATATTCCTTTTCATTTCTTTAGTATTTTTTATGAATTTTGTAGATTCCATCTAAATGAAAAGGCATCACATTGGCTTGAGTCCAAATGGTCATTCCAATAGACCTATAATAAATGTTAGATCCTAAGAAATCTTAACCAAATAGGAAGTTTTTATGTCACCATGAGTTAGAATTACCAGTATTTTAGACTTGTCAGAGATGTTCAAACTCAAGAGCACCTAGTTAAATGAGAAGGTGTTATGTTGCCAATATTTAGAATCATCAATCCCCTAGACCTATCAGAGATGTTAGATCTTGGGAAATATTGACCAAATCATAAGGAACCACATCTCCATGAGTTATAATCACCAGTGCCCTAGACCTATCAAAGAATTTATATCTTAGGAGAGCTTGACCAAATGGGAAGGTGTGCCACATCACCATAAGTTAGAATGGTCAGTCCCTGAAACCTATCAAACATGTTATAGTCTAGGAGAGCTTGATCAAATGGGAAGGAGCCACATCACCATGAGTTAAAATGGCTATTTCCCTAGATTTATCAGAGATGATAGATCCTGGGAGATCCTAAATTAATGGTAAGATGCCATGTCACCATGAATCAAAATCTCCAGACCATCAAAACTCTCATAGATGTCAAATCTTGAGAGATCCTGACCACATGGGAAGGTACCATGTCACCTAGTATGTGGATGAACTATCATCCACCTAAAGCCTTAGGAAGGTCAAAATAAACTATAGATGAGACCATAGATCTAATCAAGGTATGGCATGTGTCCATAAGTGACACATCACACAACCTAAGGGAACAACATGGATTACAGAGCCATGCCTAGATGTTGATCATTATTGGGAAGGCTAATGAGAAAATAACACATGTTAGAAAGTAACAGTTAGATGAGAATACTTTAAAATATATGACTTCATACCTACCACACACTGAGTATTAACAAAAAAGGAATCTAGATCCACTTAGATAGTTTTAAAACATACCATTACCATTGCTATATCTGACTGGTGATGAAGGATCATGGGCTCCCAATTAAATTATGGCTTTATAAATAAAGAGAAAATATAACCACCAAATTAAATTTTAATACACAACAAGTGAGTCACCAAAAACCATTAAACAAGTAGATATATATATGCAATTATAAAATCCTAAGAGAAGCTTACTAACAGTTACCATTCTTACTTTAGAAGAAATATCTAACTCCTTGTTTTTAAAATTCCAAAGATCCCCTATATTTAATTCCTTATATACTCAAATATTACTAATTTCCACTCCATCCCACTCTAATGGATACATCATCCTTGAATCTAAAGGTTGAACCCAAGTACTAAGACACTACATTTCCAACTAGTTTGACCAAGTTTAAGCATTATAAAGATATATTCATTGTAGTCAAGAAATCCCCTAAAGATTGAGGTTTACATGATGAAAAATAGGAAGAGTATGGGGATGGTATTAGATTCTACAAGAAGTGTGGACTCCATAGATCCACTACCAAACTAGAGGCATTTCCCTATGTTGACCTACTGAGTGGCATCTTCTATAATTCCATCCATGTGTAAGACTGGTTCAATGACTAGGTATGTTCACCCAACTCTCAACACAATATTATTTATATATCTAGGAATATCTTCAAGGGATAATATTACCTCCTAAACTTCATATTCTCCTATGATGCAGTAGTAGTGATGGTCTAGATTAGGACCTACTAGATATATGATGTCCTCGACAACTAGGTTGAGAACCCTGTCTCTAAATTGGTTAACAAGGAGGATATCAATGCCTACATAGTCTGCACCTTTTAGGGGGAGGTTTGGGTGGCCATGACCTTATTTAACTAGTGGTTTAAGGGCTAGGACTTCTAGTACATCAATGAGATATGGGTTCCTCTCCTGCATATGATCCTAACTTGCTCAAAGGTCCCAGACATGGGAGGACTAATTAACTTCAAGTTAGTCTATGCCATCATAGATGTATGAACCAAAGGAAATTTATACATGATGAGATAATTAATAGAAGTGGTTTGTGTTATGATATCTTTTAATCCTTTAGCCTTTTTTATTTGAGTTCTTAGGGGATTGATGGTATATGTGGTCTTCTATAAGTTGTATAGCCACCAATTTCACCATCATGTCTCGGATGTTTGTGAGCACTTCTACCTGATAGTTTACCAGGACATCAATGAAGCTTTGATACCCCAAATCTCAAAGGCAATATAGGATTCTCTCACATATATTAATTCCTACTAGCTACATAAGGATGACACTGTGATCCAAATGGACCCCCTCCAACTACCATATTATGTCCCTAACCACCTAGTAGAACAACAGATTGTCTATCAACTAGTGAAATGCATATTTGGGCTCTATGTATAGTATTATCATAAGGCATGCTTATATATTTTGATCACCATATGGTACCACATCTATAATACCTTCCCATTAATATAAAATATGGTGTTTGATCAAGAATCCTTTGGCCTTACAAAGTGCAAGGTCTAGTAATGGGACCCTAAAGGAGTAATGCAAGTTCATTTTGTATGGTACTCAACCTACCTCAACATAAACTATGGCCATAAATCCAAAGATTATGGTGATATTTATTTAAATGTAATCAATTATGAATAAATGTTATCCCAAATAGTGACCAAAAATAATAAGGGAAAGAAGACTCAACTAGGCTCCTCTAGGCCTCCTTCAGATCATGCTCAGTTTATAGAGGACCCAACTCCAAAAGCTATAGCCATTACCTAAAGGATCCAAGTCATCCATCTACCTTATATTCCTTGAGATTTGATTCCTCTTCCTTCGACATCCCCTTCTCCTCACCCTTTAGCTCCTCCTCCTTTAGTTTCTCATCATTCTTTAGTTTTACCTCCACCTCCTCCCATTACTCCTTGTGCTTTGCCTCTACCTCCTCTGACAACTCTAGTAGACAAACCATGGTAAAGTTAGTCTTATATTACATGATGCTAGGTAACTCAAGAGTAACCCACTCAACCACTTAAAACCTAACTTTGGGATATACATCCCCTAAGGTTTGATGTGGCTGATAGCTTGAGAGTTAGCCTAAAGCAAGGATCCCAAAAATCACACATCTAGGTTCCTCTTCTCACACTTCCATCTCCTCTTATTTCCCTTCCACCACTTTCTCCTACCACTTTCTAACTCCTAGTTCTATCACCCAATAGTTTTTCTCTTCCCCTACATGTTTCCTAAGTGGTGCCTTCTCTATTTCCCATTCCCCCCCTTCCATATTTCACTTAAGCACCTTTGACCTTGATCCTTTTAAGTGTCCTTACTTCTTTTTTCCCTTATGTTCCTCCCATTTCATAACTTATATTCCTCTTAGTGCCTCCCTTAGGTATGCCTCTAGTAATAAGAATGACTAAAACCTTTGGGAGCATACCACTTAAAGAAACAAACCTCTTAGTGCCTAATTCAACTAGTCCAATACTCCCCGTAGTAGCTTGAAGTCCTTAACTATCATTCCTTATGACCCCATCCATTACAACATCTGAAGGTGGCTTGAGAAAGAGACCAAAGAAGAAATAGAAGGTGACCCACACTTTGGCTCTAGCCCAAAGGCCTTCTACTCTAACTCCACCTCCTCTTTAGGTCTCAATATATCCTCTATCCTCAACAACTAATTTAATCTCTTTAATATCATCTTAGTGTCTATATCCTCAAACCCCTCTCTCTATTACCCAAAGCTCTATAGGACTCACCTTCAACCAACCCATCTCTTCCCTATTATTTTATGACCTATTCTTAGGGGTAATTCTACTTCAAGTGAACTTAACTCAAGAATAGTGGTGGCTAAAAATGTTTCCTTAGGCCTCCCATTTCATTCTCCCTCCCTTCACTCTCATTCCCCCTTTGCCTCCAATACTTTCCTCTTTCACTCCTTCCACTTCCTCCATCTCTCCTCATCCTCACCCTCTACTCTTCACTACCATTTCATTTACCACTCCTAAACTTCCCACAACCTAAGAAATGGTCTCAAGTTTAAAATAACCACATATGCATGTCCAAGATGAAATATAAGTGAAATGGAGTTTATAAAAATCATTCAAAAACATGAATATAATGCTCATGAAATTCTTTGTCCAAGACAATAACCTAGTGATATGGTAGACCCATCAAGATTTATTCTCCCTCACCAAGGTGAGGACTTCCACTAGGGAGGAGAGTATGGTCAAGGACATATTTTACATCCTCTAAGATAGCCATGATGTGTCTGAGAATATCCTCAAAGACATGAAAAGACAATTACAAACTCTATAATCTTAAGTAAAGATCATGTTCCTAGACAATCTAATTAGGTAGATCAAGTACACCCTCCCACTAATATTTCTCAATCCTTGGGAAAGTAGTGGAGATTCTAGTTGATACTAATACACTTATCTAATAGACTCAAGCCTATATAGAGAGGATTGTAGAGATTGATGGGAAATGCCAAAAACTACAAGTGGTGGTCAACAAGGGAATGTTCTCAGAGCTTAAACTTATGGTGATCTTAGATCTAGGGTTATATCAAACATACATTGGGAACATGAGAGTTTTAATGGAGTGGTTAGCCTTGGCTCACACTGCAATAGGATCCTTAGAAGAGGGAAATAAAAATATATTGACCTAATTCAAAGAGGTAAATATCTACATGTTATTCTACTTGGATGGAACCTTTCTCAACCAAGGGGAATTCAGAGTCCACCTAGGTTAATTCAACCAGGTTATGAGGGTAAAAGTGGCAAAGGTAAACCACGAAAGGTCCCAAGAAATGTTACACTTGTCAACTCCATCCATGACAAGCATAAACTAGGTATCTAGATTCCAAGAATCAATGGAATCACCCTTTCATATCTCTTATAGACTAGCACCTCATGTTTAGATGATTTTTAGGGAGCCCCCAATGAACCTAGACAATCTAGACAAGGAGTTTGACCTTGTGGTATTTATGTTGGAAGAAAATATGAACAATAAATGTAGTTAGGAGTTGGTCCTTCTAAGATACCTCCTCATGTCAATTGAGTGGTCCTTGATAGATATATTATGGGTTTGTTAGGATTATTTTGTTTAAATTTTGAAATACAATTGTAACTATAATGAGTGGACATCATAGCCCAAAATAGGATCCTCATGATTTTTGAAGGTGAGCCTCAACCTTATCTATATAAGGGAGAGTCGTATTATATTATAGGGTCAACCAAAATTGCTCAAAAGTGTTTTTGGATTACAAACAATATTTCACCTATGTTTCCTTCATCACTTTAGACATTAAAATCAGCCTAGATCAATTATTGTAACAACATTTACTCTTTTAATGAATACAATCTTTATTTTCTAGAAGAGGGTTTGTTTTGTGTTCAATGTTTTCTCATCTTCTTGTTTGAATGATTATCAATGCTAGGTTAATTGGATTAACACTTTGTTGTTTTATGTATACCATGGTTATGATGTGCTTAACTATTATAATCACTGCATGATTTATTTCATTTCCTTGCAGTAGTATTGATAATTTGTGTGTCAATATACAAATTCTCATATGGTGTTTTTGACAATAAACCCCTAGTACTCATCATTATTGAGATTTCACATTGAAGGCATATCCATGGTCCCTCAAACTCTTCCCATTGCATGTTCTTGGAGGTAAAAATTTAGTGAAACTCAGTCTATAGTGGTATATTTATGGATGAGTCACTTGGTTCAATGATCAATGCATTAAGTTCATTTTAGACTTAGAGGCTCCCATTTTCTACCTTACCCTTCCCTCTCTTTTTTGTTTATTTTGTGGAATTGAAACACCCTTTCCCATTTTGTTTATAAATAATAATCCCAATACTCAAATTTTCATAACAATATTTCACCTGTGTGTAGTACATTATTGAACTCTTGGTGGTGATAATACATCTCTTAGAGACTATTCACATAGACTCCATTTGTGAAGTCCAATACCTATAGTTGTGCCCTAGGATGATACCCAATCAGTCCTTAAATATAGGATGAAAGTTTGTAGTTGTAACCACCTTCACCTTTTTAAGGAATGTCCAATCTCATGGGCATTTCATGAGAAGGAGAAAATTGGAGTTAATAACAAAAGTCTTCTCATGACTTTCTATGATGATTGATGAGACTCTGATTAATGTCAAAATATAGTTATTTAAGGATGTATCAGATGTTATGGAAGGTATTTATAGTGAGATTTATTGATATTTGTGAGCACATCATGGTGTTTTATCAAATTATTACATGATTTATCCTTGATTTAAGATTATTTATATATCGTATATGTTTTTTTTCATTTAATTGGGTCTCATTTATTTACATATTTTTTTCATGATCTCTTATGAAATATTTTTATATGTATCTTTATAGTTATGGATTATAATATTTTTCATAAGGTTTTCTCTTTATCTCTTTATACTTTCACGATTTCTTGTTATTTTCAATTTGAACAAAGATAGTTATTATTGTGACTTAGTTATTAAACCCACATCCCCATAATATCTTATATTTACCATATGATCAATTAAAAAGCATAATTCTCATTGTATCACTATATATATATATATATATATATATATATATATATATATATATATATATATATATATATATATATATATATATATCTTTTGATATCCATATATCCCATTTATTTCCCTTCATATTAAGCACACATACGGTTGATATTTGAGATCACATACTAGATTATAGGAAAGCTTGAGTGTTTAGTCAATAATCTCTGTAGATATCTTGCTTCCTATAGCCAAAACCCAAATCTTATCTTTGTGTCTCTCTTTTATCAGTCATGTTTGGTTATCTAAAAAATCCATAAAAAGTTAAAATCTAAATCATTTTAAACAAAATGTAATGATCAAAAGGAAAAAATAAAAATTCAAAATCACAACAAAATAAGTGATTCATTACACTTATCCTATCCCCAATCGAATCTCAAACTCCATAGTTAGCCTCATACTAGAGTCCAGGTCCATTACGGTGTGGTATGCCAGGAGATTAAGATAAGAAAATTAAAATTATCTATAGTGATACCTAATTTCTCACACAAGTACCCAATCTTCATAGTAGACCAACATATTTGTAATGCATTATGAAGAATGGGGAACACATTGTGGGAAGGTAGGTTTATTTTACTTTTCTTGTATATATAACCTTCATGACTTGATATTGGTGCTCCACTTTTTTCCCCATAAAGTTTTGTGTTTATTATGAAAAAATATATTTTATATTTGAGGGTCATTAAACTATTAGTGAATTCCTATATTCTTAGTACACCTCAATTCTATTAAGGTTTCATTATAAACACTTATGTCATGCTTATTCCATTCCATTCATTCATTATAACAATCATGATATTCCTTAATGAAAATGCTTTATTAATTGATCATACTCCTAGAGTTATTCCATTTATGAGTCACACTTTAAGACCTTGGATAGGACCAGGCCTTCCTCAAAAAAATTATCCTTACTCCCTAATAATCATATTGCTTATTTCACCTTAGTGGTGTTCTCTTTGTGAGTTGCAATGTAATACCATGGATAAGACCAAACATTCCTCACAAAATATTCTTAAAATATTATTTACCATTAATCACACAAATGAATATCAAATTTTATTTTTCAAGTTTGTTTTTAATTTCACACATCTTCCATTTTATCACAAATTTTTCTACTTCCCAATTTGATTTGGTATGATTTATCTTGTTTTGATTTTGTCTGGTTACTTTTTAAACATTTTGATATAACATGTCTTCCACTTGATTACAATATTTTCATACTTCCCCTATTGATTTATTATTATTTATCTTGTTTCAATTTGGTGTGATTACTTTTCAAACATATTGATATAACATATTTTCCATTTTATTACAAATTTTTCATACCTCCAATCTTGACTTAGTATGATTTATCTTGTTTTAATTTGGTATGTGTGTTTTTTATTTACATTGTTACAATCATTTACCATTTACTATATTTTCATCATTTTTTTTACACATTTCCCATTGTGATTTAGTGTGTATTAAATTTTATGATTATTTACCTAGTTTTTCAATTCTCATTTTTTTATTTTTAACCATGCATGTGTCTCACATAATTCTATAAAAGAAATCAAACACCATATATTTTCCAATATAATATACATCAAAACTAAAACATATGTGTTATAATGAAAATAAATACATACATCAATACATCCATGATACATATACAACTCATAAGCCAAGAAATGTCCATATATATATATATATATATATATATATAATTAAGAGTTTGTTACAACATAATACAAAGTACAAATACAATATTAAACATCTATATGGTTGTGATCTATCATGACTATTTGGTGGTTGATCCACACTACCTATAGATTCTTATGACTAACTCCTCTAAGTAGTTTGCTTTAATGAGGTAGTCTATGATCTGATACCATCAAACTATCCTTGTAGATTGGCCACTTAGGCTTGTACACATATAATCTCTATAGTAGTGACCATATAAGTAGCTCATTCCTGGGCCAATACCTACCATGCTCATGCCTCTCCATATCCAACTCTATGGGGTAGTTTTAGTCCATCCCCTCATGTCTATATCTCTTAGACTACCTCTCTAATAAAGTGAAAATAGCTAGCATATACCAGGGTAGATGGTACAATAGGATCATCCATGGTAGTAGTATCACAATGTTATTTTACTCCATCTAAAATATCATGGTGTACAGCTTGAAATATGGTACCCCATTTGAACTACTCCTTAGTAGTACCTATAAAAAAACCAAGTGTATGTTAGATATCACATATATATCTAAATATCTAAATCATATATCTACATAAATAAAATATACAACTAAACATCTAATGATCTATCCAATACTCAAACACAAACCATTACTTACCAACACTAGTGTCACCAAACATACTATCCTTATTGATGTGATAACCTAACACCTCCATTTTAGTGTACCTATGAGCAACTAACAAAATGGATTAATAACTTACATGTGCTAATATCCTCTCCAAATCCATCTATCTATAGCCCATCTCTATGCAATTTACATCATAGGGTCTTTGTGTGTATTTGTTACCTCATGTTTCCCCTGCACCCATTGACAACATATCCATCTCCTCCATGCTCATGAGAGAACATGTAATGCTTGTTTTGGATTAGTAGTAACCACATCCTCACTTATAGCCTCCACATCAACCATATCCATGCATGTAATTTCTCCCTTCTCAACCTCTAGTCAAGTTACTCTCCATTGTTGAGCTTGACCTGTCTATGGCCTCACTCAATGTGGTCAAATCACAAATATATCCACTAGTGATCCTACACCACCTCTACCCATTGGATCCCTAGAATGTCATGCCCAAAAATATATCACTAATATAGGATCTTATGGATGTGGTAGGCCAAACTATCTAGGAACATGAACAATAGGGTATGTCTCTACCTACCATGTATAATACCCAATAATGTGAACACAACCCAAGCCAATAGTAATAATAGACCAAGATGGCCAACTAGCCATAATATACACACACACACACACAGACACACACACACACACACACACACAGACACACACACACACACACACACACACACACACACACACACACACACACACACACACACACACACACACACACACACACACACACACACACACACACACACACACACACACACACACACACACACACACACACACACACACACACACACATATTCCATATAATCTCACTACATGTGGATATCTATAGTGGTGGGGTATGTGACACAACCTGTACTGCATGGTCTTGTCACCACCTAGTCACATGAGGTAGCCTATCATCCACCACATAGGGAAACCTAGTTGGATGTTACTTTGGGAACCTCTCATATATATATATATATACATATATATATATATATATATATACACACTTAAAAAAATCATAGGGACCATGGTATTATACCCTTTATAAAACAACTCATACATATCATGCACAAATTTTACCCAAATAACTAATCCCAGGTCATATAGACTGACCTACTCTAGAATAGACTGACACAAGGCCACCATGTATAGTGGGACCTTCCCATCCAGCTTATGACAAAACACATGAAATGTCCTAATACCTATCATTTCCTTTTAGATGTACAAAATGGTTGATATATAAACATCAAATAAGCACATTAATAACATAGAAAAATATCTCTCTGATCCTATTACCCATAAAACATAGGCCCAGCTCTCAACCTTAGAATCTAAGGCATCATAGATCATAGGAGTACACACGATGTGTCATCCAAGTAGATCATAGACATTATATAATATGGTATCAACCTTTATATTATCCCCATCCACCTCCCATAGCTATGTAGGCTAATAGGGTTGATTTAAAGTGGCTAATTACATAGGATAATATGGATAACTTAGTATAAAGTGGCCAACTACAAAGTTTGATAAGGCCAACTTAGTATAAAGCGATTGACTACGTAGGTTGATAGGGATAAATTATTATAAAGTATTTGACTACATATAAAATGGGGGATTCACAAGAATAAAATGATGAAGTAGTTGATTTTTTATATCAAATAGTTTTAGAATTTGTTTTTATGACTTTTCTATCGAGATCAAATACATTCTATGTTTTTTGGAATTTTACAGAGGAGACAAAGATTTTGGTACCTAGTGGATGCATCATGGTTTCCATATTTTATAGAAATACTATTAGATGATGATCATACATGGATGGATTCTTCAGTGTTTAGAGGCACTATGGAAAGTGTTGGTTAGTCTCTCCCATGCTCCAAAGAACATGACAACTAAATCAACACTCAGGGGGTTTTAACACATCTCCATAATGCCTTTAAACACTAAAGAATCCACCCATGTATGACTATCATCTAGTAGTATTTATAGAATATATAGAAACCATGATGCATCCACTAGGTACCAAAATCTTTATCTCCTCTACAAAATTCCAAAAAACATATAATGTATTTAATCTCGATAGAAAAGTCATAAAAATAAATTCTAAAACTATTTGATATAAAAAATCAACTACTTGATCATTTTATTCTTATTATTCCTCCCTTTTTATATGTAGTCAAATACTTTATAATAATTTATCCCTATCAACCTACGTAGTTAGTCACTTAATACTAAATTGGCCTTATCAACCTATGTAGTCGGCCACTTTATACTAAGTTATCCATATTATCCTATGCAGTTAGCCACTTTAAATCAGCCCTATAGTTGGCTAGGTCACTTTACACAATCAACCAATTTTATACTAAGCTAGCCCTATTACTCATTTATACAAATTAAATCAACCCTCTCTTATGTAGTTGGCCCATTATCATAAACTATGTCATCTACCTTCTGGTAGTACTAAGTTAGCCACTTTAACCTTCCAACTAAATCGATCACTTTTTTACTAAGTCAGCACTGTAACCCATTTATACAAACTAAATTGGTCCTCTCCTACATAATCAAGGCATTTTTACAAACTATGTCAACCACCTCTTACATTACTAATTCAGCTAAGATATACTAAATTGGCCACTTCAACCTTCCAACTAAATCAGCCCTCTTCTACACATTCATCCATATCAAGTTATACTAAGTTGGCCCACTACTATGTAATTGAACTCTTTCACTACCCTTTGCCTTTTCATTTGAGTTGGCTAGGCTGACTCTATTCAACAAAGGTAATGAATTTTCTACTATTTTTCATAGATGTCTTAATAATTTATTACTCCTACCACATCCTACACATTGATCCACTTAATTCCTACTCTACCTAAAATTTTCTTAGGGCCAATTCCACTATACAATTTCCCCCTAATGTCCACTTTTTCACATTTAACCTAATTTTCAACAAGAATCACCAAAAAATTGAATTCAATGCATCACTTACCTAAGTTTCACCCACTATCACTGCTAGGCATCCTCTATCTCACACTTGTCATCTCCTCACCATTGTTTCTCTCTGAGCTACTCTAGGTTTCCCAGGACTCTCTTTTCTTAGAATAACAAAATTATAAATGAAATAATGTTTACCCTATTTATATTTACCATTAAAATTTAATTACCTATCAATTATTTACCACCATATTTTAACTTTTATTATAACTTTGTTTCTACCATCTCTTTTTCCAAACTATAAGATGTTCTAGAATCCTAACCTCATAGAGAATTTTCTACATACTACATGCATTTTTGCAATTTTTTTCAAATTTTACTTTATTTTTAAGGTCTGCCTAATGTTCCCTACATTATATACCTCTCCATTTATCTCAAATCATTTCTAATCTAAAACACTAAGGTAAGTAAAGGTATGTATTTTTCAATTCTTACTTTTAAATTTTCTTATTTTCTCTATACTATAATTTATTTAGTTCATCATTATTTGTTAATGTCTTTTATCGAAGCACCATTCCATGTTATAACTACATGACACATGATGAGTATAGAGTGGGGTAAGTGTATATAGACAATATTTTTAAACTTTATCAATTACTGATGCTTTTTCTCTTATAGAAACCCCCTGAGTCTCAACCTCTTTGAGTGTACACCTTAAAAGGTGCACTAGGAAAAGGGTGGGTAGGCCTTTGGTGTTTCAAAATATTATTTTTTCTCTATAAATCCACCTAAAACCAATATAAACCCTCCTATACATTTTCATAAGCTTTAACACCTCCATCACACTCATATCCAAATAATTCACCACCTCAAATATCCCTTACCTAATCCAAAACTCCTTTTTACCACCTTATCAAATGTAGTCAATTGGGTTGTCTTAGTTCTGGGAATTGATCATGTTACATGATTAAGTTGGTCCAACTAACTTAGTTTGGGACCTAACTACTATAATTTACTAAACTAACTAGGTTTACTGGACTGATTTTGTTGACTAAAATTTTAGAAGGGTTTAGGGTTGGATCATGTTATATATACACATATTTCACCCCATTTCCAATAGAGAGAATCATTCATTTGTACATCTTTATCTACTTATGCACAATTCTACTTGAGGAGTCATTACTTAGGGTTTCATGATTCTTGGAGGAAAAACTATCTTGTGAAGGCTTGAGATTAACAAAGAGGTCCTTGGATATACTATAGTCCATTTCCATCCTTAGTTTATTTAACAATACATAACAACCTATTTTAAAGCACCATTGTCTAAGGGAGAGGCTCAACAAGATTGTCTTCAAGGTAAGTATTCCTAACTCTTATCTTCTATTATTATTAGAGATATTTTCATGTATAATGTCTATTGAATGTATTGTCTCTCATTTCTTGGTATTACCTCTACATTACCTTGACTAGAGTTATCCTTTGCATGTTTGTTGTTTATGTTTACCCCCACCATTTGTGCCACAAGCTTTAGTGAACACTAGATTAGATTTACTTTACTTTGTTATTGCATTGAAACATCAATACCTAGCAAGGGTTATTGTATGGTTTTTTTTAACTAGAGTATTTGGAACCCTCTCTATTCATACTATATGATAATAAATCCCTTAGGTAGGTTTAGGGGATTCATATTGGTCATGACCCTAATTATCTAAGTATTGTTAGTGGTATAGTTAGTTGATTTATCTTATCCAAGTTAGGATTGATTTAAAAATCAATTTCACTTTACTTAACTATATGTAACATCCTAGTGATCTACTCACCCAAATATTTATTAGCATATATGCCTATCAGGTAAATTATTGAAAATCAACTAGGTGTTGAAAGCCTTTTCAAATGGACCCAAGTCACCAAGAGATGCAAAAAGTTGCCATGTATCACCATGATGATTTGAATCACCTATATATAAAATAAAACAAAGGTTTATTCAACAACATTAAATTTTGAAATCTAAAGACTAATAAATTTAAAACTTAAATGGTTAAGTTAATTTAAAATAAAATAAAGAAGTGCATAAACTTAACAAAAGAACACCATTTTAAAAGAATTTTTTTCCATTTTAATGAAATTTATTAAGGTAAAAGATAAATAAAAGTAATCTTTAGTCAATTTAGATAAAATTAAATCAAATATGGACTAAATCGATAAGGAAAAGTACTAGAAAACTCTGAAATAGTTACATAATTTGCATAAAACTGAGATGAAATAGTTTAAAAAGAATATTTATATGTGTTCTAAAATGCAAGAAAAATAGACTAAGACTTAATCTATTCATTAGAATTTAGATATTTTAAACTAATACAATACTATATGTGATTTATGTGCCAAGTATTTGTGATACAATATTATTATTGTAGCTTGGATAAAATAATGAAGCTCATTTAGACTTTATATCCTCACATATTGCAAAAGTGGACTTACAAGAAGGAAATTTAAAATAGGCAACCATCAGAAAACTCCTTTAGGTGTAATATTAAAATATAGCGTAAAAATATGGTCCCCATTTTTATTTTAAATTGGGGCATGTTGTGCAAGCAACAACAAGGTGTTTTAAATCTTTTGGGAGTATCTAGAGTCATATGATAGAAAATTAATAAATAATTTGTATCTTTTTTATACTTATGAGTTGATTACTAAGGTTTTTATAGGCATTAGATGAGTGCAATTATTTTTCCAAGGATGGGATTAAAAACTAAGAATAACTGACAAAACTAACAAATGAATAAACATGTCAAAAATTAATTAAAATAAAGGATGAATGATATAAACACATAAATAAGGTAAAAACACACAATGATATGACTTTTGGGTAAAAATTGTGTGTATTAGTAATAAAAGACAACAAAAATCATGAAATAATGACAATTTTTGGCATGTGTTGAAATACACCAAAATTGGCTTGAATAAAAATGGAAAGTTTATAAATTTGATGCTACAGGTTTAAAAAAGCATCAGATAGGTTTTTGAGCACAAATGATGCATATTGGGTTTAAAATGTCAAGCATGTTAAAATAGTGAAAAATTCTAAAAAGGGATAAAAAGTTTAAATACAAGACAATGAAAGTAAATGAGAGGATAAACTTGGTGCATAATATTATGTAATAATACTTGGATCATGTATATCTAAATTAATATATGCAAACATATGTGATCTAAAAGGTATTTTGTGGTGCATACATATTTCCCCCTCAAAAAGAGTAACTAACTACTAGGATTCATGCCATAATGTCTATAAATGTGATTTGATTCAATCACTAGTATATAGGCTAAAAATAGAGGTATTTATTAGAATTAAATATAAAATTAAAAAGTGATTAGAGGGAGGTTTAAAAATTTACATGTATACTTAAAAAATGACTCATTAGTTCAAAAAATATGATGGGATTATAAAGGTGAAGGCATATTATCTAAGAACCAGTCATGAAGCCAGCGTGTTCACGTGTATAGATGTGAATAACTAATGAGTAGGCATAAACAAAGTGGTGAATGAAGAAAATTATAAGTGAAGAGGAACATCCTAATGGTGAGGTCAAAAGGTTATGGAGGTCTAAAAGTGATGTCCAATTCACTCTAGACCCAAGTTTGTAATACCATGGTGACTAAATGAATATTTTAAAAAATTATGAGAAGTTTATTAATCTACAAAAAAATTATGTACCTAACTATCTCCTATACAATAGGGATTTTCACAAGTGAATAAGTATAAACACTATTGTAAGCATGTTATCACAAACATAATCTCAAATGGAAGATACTAGAACAAGGGGAAAAGATCTACTAAGAAGAGATATAGGTCCAAATTTAACGAGATTTATTAAGTGAAATTCTTAATAAAGTTATTTCACACAGTATATGATGTTTTTAGCTCACAAAGGGAGTGATTTTTTTACCCGTAATATTTTTATAGGTATACACACTTGGTGGCACACATACATACATAAATCCTTTGGATCAACCAAAAAACTAACAATATATGATGTTTTTGCATACTCTAAGATGTATGGATCAACATGGATGTCAAATGCAATAGTTTTTTATGCATTAATGATGTATATATGTTTAAATATATTATAATGTATATGTATAATCCATGAAATTTAATGATGCTAACCCTTTATATGTAGGTACAACAATAATTGTAGAGAAAAATGTGTGTAAAATATTCACCAATGGAAGTTTGAGTCATAAAGGTTTATCCAAGTGGAAGTGAGATTCCAAATAAAAAAGAGGAATAAAATGGGGAAATAGTGATGGAAATTTATATATTTCATCCTCAAATAATGTTAAGATAACCATATACACAACATGTCATATATAATATGAATTTAAACAAATAGTGAATTAGTGAGGTTAAATACATTAGGAAGAAGGGATAGGCTTCTAGTTATGTCCACTCATTTTATTGCAATATATTAGTGATGGAAAATATAGGAGGAAAGGATAATAGTTTCATAAATTCCATAGTGTTAGATCAAGCAAGGGAAAATGAAAAAATATGAGTGTTTGTGATTCTCATTAATGCCACCAATCTTACCTTATTATCTCATTGGAAATTATTTTTTATATTTATATATAAATATAAGTATTTTTTATACTTTCAAAAAATATTGTCTTAGAAAATTATCCAATACAAATATAAGTCCCACCGTGATCAAAATATTTGAGTTATTTATGAAGGTCAACTAGACTCTATCCAAAAATAAAAGGATTGATAAGTTTATTTTACATATGAATTACATACATTAAAAAATTGGGAATGGATTGAATCCCACATACATTTAACATAATTTTGACTTATGAGCATCATAGAATAGGAAATGATCAGATCCTTAAAGGAATAAAATGTTACATAGGTTTTATTTTAAGGGATTTATTTATGCACATGACAAATATTTCAAATGATCATCAGTTTATTTTTTAGGTTTTATATGAATAAAAATATGACTATGGAGAGTTGGCTTAGTTAGCCTTACTCCCAAAGCAAAATATTAATAGAACCATTGGAGACACATGAGAATAGTAACTAAGTTTCCATAGAGTTATTAAGCTAATCCATAAGGGTATGCATATATGGTAAATATGGGACAAAAATGATGGTTAAAGAGAAAATGATAGAAAAGGGTGTATCATGTTAAGTTGAATTATATATGTCAATTATTCAATAACCTTTAACTCCTAGATTTTATTGCCACCTATTAAGGAATAAAAGGAAAGGATAAAAAATGAGTCATAGGGAGTAGGGTATGCAACAAATATTAGGTATCATAACACTTTAGGTATAAAATATTGAATAGATCATCTAACTCACCCTTCAAAGTGTATAAATATAAGATAATTTATAAAGTATTTATAAAACCTGTATAATGCTAATTATTCAAAGCTAAAATTGAGTTCCTTATTGGGTTTATTTTATTGAATAAGCACCAAGTCTCCTAAAATAAGATGATGAAGTTGGTAATTTTCATTAGGGGAATGCTACTGTCTACCCCCATAAGATGTAATTTTTAAAGATGTCAATGCACAGTTTAATCTTATTTTAGTGATTATGCTTATTTCTTGAAATTTTATTTCCCCCTTATTCCAGTATCTTAAATATGTTGATATGTTTTATGTTGGAAGAAGAGATGGTTTCCAATTTAGCTAACCTATTACTAGGGGATTACAAATGATAGTTCACAAACATTATATATAATTGTAAATGTGATAAATGTATATTTTGTAATCATTCCTATAAGTAGATAAGATACATGGAGTGTTTAATGTTTAATAAGACTAAAAATAAGAATAAATGAAGAGAGAATAAGTCTAATAGTCATATCAACTATATAAATAATGAATAGTCACAACATGTAAAGTTGGTTATTTTAACTTTTGGTTACTGTTCATAATCTAAATATGATGAACTTGTACATTGAATTTAAGAAGTATCCCTATATATATATATATATATATATATATATAATTTACTAACTCAAAATATAATAATGATACTTTATAATCTCCATTATCATTATGTTGGTTTAAACAATTATATTTATCTTTTGCACATCTCAAATGAGATCATCTTCATAAGAAATCCATATAATGAATAATGGTAAGATAATATTTTATTATACTAATTATACTTTGGTAATATGGATTTATAAAACTTATACCTTGGAAATTTGTATGAATTTAAATAAACTACAATATTAGCATGTCCTAACGAGGATTTCTAAGGACTATTGCTAAAAATGGTTCTATTTTTAGGAATAAAAGATTCTAATATGGTTTCTAGGTTAGAGAGATGTTGAAATATGGATATAAGAAGGGATGAAAAAGTTTTTATAAGAAGCATTTTTTATAGTATGGGTCCCTACACAAAATATCCTTACTCAACATCTTTATTGGACAAGAATCACTATTGATGGGTGGGTAACTAAATTTATATTTAAGGATGCGTTTATTATTAGACTATATATGTTTTATTTATAAGAGGGATAAGAGAAACATTGGTATGGGGATGAAAACCATAAAAGGGAGAATTAAGGTTAGGTGAACCATTGAAATTGGACCGAAATCAATCCACCTAGGATGAAATAAACCATGGAAAAACTTAAGGTAGTAAAGTAAAATAAAATCATTGGGATTTAACAAAAGTTGTAACAATATAAGAGATGGAGAAAATATAATCTTGTATAAGATGAAAAATTGAATAAATATATGAATATAGATATTAGAGGAAGATCATAGAGATTGACAGGAATATAAATCCATATAAAGTGATATATTTTGATATTTAGTGTGAGATAGATGAAGCAGAAGAATCATAGAAAGAGATAATGAAGAAGAAGTTATCCTAGAATGGGAATGGATAATCTTAGGAATTAATGTCATAGAGGACATTGAGTAATTTAAGTCTATTTTTAGGGATCAAATTGAAACTCAACATGAATATATTGTTAATGGGAATATAATCCTTTTTTTAATGCATTATATGGAGAATGGTCTAATCAATATTTCATACACTTAGAAGGAACACATCCTCCATGCCATTAATTTGAGTAGAATTAATTAATACAAAAGGTTTTTATGCAATTGTAATAATTAGGAAGTGGATCAGAGAAGATAAAAATGAATTCATAGAGATATATAATAAATTGGCACCATAAATATAACATTTGATAATTCAATTGCGCTAACCATGTCAATAGGTATCAAAACTAGCCTTAAGATAATAATTTATACACCCATAAATATAGCGGTGAATATTTATCTTGTAAGAGCAATGGAATTCCCTAATAGAGTTTTCATAAACTTATATCCATATCATAATTCAATTGAATCATAAAAATACACCTTAACCTTATATATGAAGTGGTAAGTAGAGATGTTCAAGGAAATGAGGGAAAATGATGCAAAGTCATAGGGTCCTTTACTAGCCAAGCTCTAGATTTAATATATAAGTTAAGAGACCCAAAATTAGCTATGACCAATGTTAAAATTAACTTTTTTAGAGAGCTTAAATGACACAATTTCATAATAAAAACTATTCATGAACTAAAATAAACTAGGGGAATTAATTTGGCATTATGATCAGAGGTTTTCAGATGTTGTGAACAAATTAAGATTTTTTTTGAAGATGTAGATAAATAATATTAATTTTTATAAGTCCATAATAAAATAAGGTTAAAAATAACACAAATACAATTTTAACAAAATATAAAATATCAACTTCAATACGAGTTAAGATAATTGAAGACTGTGGACATTATTCTATGGAAAATGCTAAGACAAACATCAAACTAGAGATGGTGTTATGAAGAATGGATGATATGAAAGAGGAAAGAAATAATATATTTTTCTATAATGTATTGGTTTTTAATAATATGGTAACCATCATAATCATTATCATCACATTAGGAAGGAGTTATATGAATTTTTTTACCCCTAGGATCATTCAACTATGAAATGCCACTTAGTACAACATTATGTGCAACAAAAATATAATGTAAGATTCTTTTTTTTAAAAATCAACCACTTAAAATGATAAAAATTATGGTAAATTATAAGATGTAAAGAATAATATCAAATTTCATGACCACCACCCTAATAGTCTAGTCATGTATTACAAGATATGAATATGCTACAAAAGATGAGGTTGGTACCTCCATGAACTCAAAATAAAATGACATGGATGCCTTCTTCCACTCAACATCATCCAAGATGGGTTCCACCTTGACTTAATAATATAATTTGAATTTGGTACCTCCTCCATAGAGACAATATGGGGGATATGAGAATAAATCACAAGTCTTGTGGTTTTTATAGAGATAAGGTGGATACCAGGGAGGTTACCAAGGTCAAAATAATGGAATTTAATAGCCATGATATCCAATAAAATTTTAATTATGTAGAGAAATAATAACATTATGCATAATTATCCTAGTGACCCTCAGTAACCTATTACTCATATTATAGAGTTTCCTAAAAATACAATACTATAGATTTCCCATAATTGAAAAATAGAGAAAGGATAAAATTGTGTGAAATGTAAACATATAAAGTACCCAACCCAAGAAACCTACACTTATATATATTTTTATGATGATGCAACATAAAGAGACATGAATTGAACCATTATATATGCCTAAGGATAATCATATCTGAAAGTTATAAGAGGAAACATATTAAAGTTTTAAGAGAGATAAACTACTAATGGGTGAAGTGACCAAACTATTGTGGTTAATTAGAATTTAGGATGGAAGTATTGATAATGTTGTAAATTAAAAAAAATACATTTATGGCTAAATCATGAAAATTATTTAATAGGAAAGAAAGAGAAGTGATTTGATAGACTTACTAAATCTTATAGGAGTATTAAAAAATGAGGATATCTCACATAATATCACCAATTTGATTTAATTACATCAAAAAGGGATGCAAGAAGATAAATAATATTGTTTGGTATGTAAAAATAAATAAACCATGGGATATGGATGTTATAATAGATATTGAACTTGTAGGATAAGAGGTTCCAAATTATGCATTTGATTTTTGGAGCACCATCAATATGATGCCAAGGTCCACATGGGAATCCATTTAAATTATTGTGTGAAAATATAACCTAGTAACTTTGGGCCTAATGGATTATTGAACCTTAGGTTTAAAGATATAGAATTCAAGTTATGATAAATAATCCTAGAAAGATAATTTTAGGTCATAGACATGAAGACTAATGAAACACACTATTTTGTTCTAATCGATAAGAAATGGTATTACAATAGTCAAATTACTGAAAATACTATGGATAACTAGTTGGAAACACATCAATATAATGTCAGCATTATCATTCCTATGAATAAATTAGAACACAAACAATATATGTGTAATGAAAGTACTTAGATGTTTCACAATAATGGGATAATACATCACAAAATTAAGATCAGAACAAATGGATCCACAACAATAATTAATGAAAGAGTAGAGTAATTGATAAATATGATTGATCCACTTTGAGGATTTAACCTACATAACAATACAATAAGAGAAAAATTTGTAATATGATCCTCAAATCCTAACCAATAAATCCTATATATACTCTAATTATCCATGGTTAATTCATAGGCCAACCTTATTAAGAACATAGAGAAATATTAAAATATAATATGAAAGACATGTAAGTTATAAGTTAACTACATCCTTAGACACATTATAGGTTAAGGGTGTAGCATTCCCATCCCATTAAAAAAACATTACCCTCAACATTGAATTACCTCTATATAATAATACATGAAATCTCCATTCTTACAAGTTGCATCTTCATGATTGGCATTATTCCACTGGATCAAATACTCCTTAATCTATCTTATTCATAATTTTTTATTGTGTGTGTGAAGGATATCCTTAGGTTATAGAATAACTCTGACTTATTCATCTAGTTCTAGTAACTCAGTCTACATAGAAAATATATGTCCAATTACCTTCTTAAGGAAGGATACATGAAATATAATATGTATGCTAGTGGACTAGGGTATCTTGAGCTTATATTCCACACTATCAATTTTATACAAAACTTGATAAGAGCCTCGATACTTAGGATAAAAAAAATTATCCTTTTTGCATTGATTCAAAGACATATTCTTATATGATTACAAGTGCACAAAGACCCAATCATCAATGTTAAAAATCCTCTCACTATGGTGTTGATCTACTTATTATTTCATTACCACAAATTTTTGTATATCCCCCTTGAGTCCTTCCCAAAATAAATCTGACTTGTTTCTATCATATTTTTTCAAAAATATAGGGTGCCCCCTATTAGAAATGCATGAATATCTTTGATGGGGGCATATGTACACACATAATATTTTATTATCAATTACTAATGATTTATCTCTTTCAAGAACCTACTAAGTCTCAACCTCTCTAAGTGTATGCCTTAAAGGATGTACTGGGAAAAAGGGTGGGCAAGCCTTTGGTGTTTTGCAAGATTGTTTTTTCCTTATACCTACACCTAAAACCAATGTAAACCCCTATTATACATTTACCTAATCTTTACAACATCCATTACACTCTTATCCAAATAATTCACCACCTCCAATATCCCTTGCCTAAGCCAAAACTCCTTTTTACCACCTTGTCAAATGTAGTCAATTGGGTTAGCTTAGTTCTAGAAATTGATCATGTTATGGGACTAAGTTGTGCCAACTGACTTAGTTTGGGACCTAACTACTCTAATTTACTAAACTAACTAGGTTGACTATACTGATTATGTCAGTTAAATTTTTGGAAGGGTTTAGAGTTAGATCATGTTATGTATACACATCTTTCACCCCATTTCCAATAGATAAAATCATTAATTTGCACTTCTTTATCTACTTATTCAACATTCTAATTGAGGAGTCATTTCTTAGGGTTTCACTCTTCTTGGAGGAAAAACTTTATCTTGTGAAGGCTTGAGATTCACTAAGAGGTCCTTGGCTAGACTATATTCCATTTTCCATCCTTAGTTTATTTAATAATACATAACAACCTCTTTCAAAGCACCATTATCCAAGGGAGAGGTTGAGGCTCAAAGAATTTGTCATTAAGGTAAGTATTCTTGACTCTTACCTTCTATTTTTAGTAGATATATTTGCATGTATAATGGATACTGAATGTATTGTCTCTTATTACTTGGGATTACCTCTACATTAACAGGAATAGAGTTATCCTTTGCATGTTTATTGTTTATGTTTACACCCCATTTATGCCACAAGCTTTAGTGAGAACAAGATTAAATTTACTTTACTTTGTTATTGCATTGAAAAATAAATACCTAAGGTTATTATGTGGTGTTATTTAACTAGAGGATTTGTTACCCTCTCTAGTCATAATATATGATAATAAAGCCCTTAGGTAGGTTTAGGGGATCCATATTGGTCATGGCCCTGATTATCTAAGTATTGTTAGTGGTATAGTTAACTGATTTATCTTATCTCAGTTAGGATTGATTTACAAATAAATTTCACTTTACTCACATATAGGTAACATCCTAGTGATCCATAAATTATAAAACTAACAAATGAATAAACATGTCAAAAATTAATTGAAATAAATTATGAATGATACAAACACATAGCTAAGGTAAAAACACACAATGACATGACCTTTGGGTAAAAATTATGTGTATTAGCAAGAAAAGAAAACAAAAATCATGAAATAATGACAATGTTGGCATGTGTTGAAATATACCAAAATTGGCTTTAATAAAAATGGAAAGGTTATAAATATGATGCTACAGGTTTGAAAAATCATTACATAGGTTTTTGAGCATATATGATGCATAGTGGGTTAAAAATGTCAAGCATGTTAAAATAGTGAAAAATACTAAAAAGGGATAAGTGTAAATGCAAGATAATGAAAGTAAATGAGAGGATAAACCAGGTGCATAAGATTATGTAATAATACTTGGATCATGTATATCAACATTAATATATGCAAACATATGAAATATAAAAGGTTTATTTTTTTGGTGCATACATATTTCCCCCTTAAAAAGAGTAACTAACTACTAGGATTATGTCATGATGCCTATACAGGTGATTTGATTCAATCACTAGTATATAGACCAAAGATAGAGGTATTTAATAGAATTGAATATAAAATTGAAAAATGATTAAATAGAGGTTAAAAAAATTACATCTATACTTAAAATATGACTCATTAGATCAAAAACTATGATGGGACTATAAAGATGAAGGCAGATTGGCTAAGAACTAGTAGTGAAGTCAGTGTGTTCATGTGTATAGATGTGAATAAATAATGAGTAGGCATAAAGAAAGTGGTGAATGATGAAAATTATAAGTGAATAGTAAAATAATAATGATGAGGTTAAGAGGTGATGAAGGGGCCAGATTGATGTCCAATTCACTCCAAACCCAAGTTTTTAAGACCATTATGACCCAATGAATATTTAAAAAAATTATGAGAAGTTTATTAATCTACAAAAAAAATTATATACCTAATTGTCACATATAACATAGGGATTTTCAAAATTTAAATAATATAAACACTATTTAAAGTATGTTATCACAAACATAATCTCAAATGGAAGATATTAGAACAAGGGGAAAGGATCTACTAGGAAGAGATATAGGTCCAAATTTAACGAGATTTATTAAGTGAAATTCTTAATAAAGTTATTCCACATAATATATGATATGTTTAGCTCACATAGGGAGTGAATTTTTTTATGTATAATATTTTTATAGGTATACAAACTTGGTGGCACACATACATGCATAAATCCTTTGACTCAACCAAACAACTAACAATACATAATGTTTGTACATACTTTAGATGTATGGATCAACATGGATGTCAAATGTAATAGTTTTTTATACATTAATGATGTATATGTGTGTCAATATATTATAGTGTATAGGCATAATCCATTAAATCTAATTAATCTAACCCTTTGTATATATGTATAACAATTATTGTAGAGAAAAATGTGTGTAAAAAATTCACCAATGGAAGTCTGAGTCATAAAGGTTTATCCAAGTGGAGGTGAGATTCCAAATAAAATAGTGGAAGACAATGGGGAAATAGTGATGTAAATTTATATACTTCATCCTTAAATAATGGTAAAATAACCATGCACACAACCCATCATATAAAATATGAATTTAAAAAAATAGTGAATTAGTGAGGAAAAATACATTAGGAGGAATAGATAGGCTTCTAGTTATGTCCACTCATTTTACTACAATATATTAGTGAGGAAAAATCTAGCAGGAAAGGATAATAGTTTCATAAAGTCCACAATGTTAGCTCAAGAAATGTAAAATGAAAAAAAATGAGTGTATGTGATTCTCATTGGTGCCACCCATCTTACCTTATTATCTCATTAGATATTAATTTTTATATTTATATATAAATATAAGGATTTTTTGTGCTTTTAATTTTTTTTATCTTAGAAAAGTATCCAATACAAATCTAATGCCCATAATGACCTAAATATTTGAGTTAATTAGGAATGTCAACTAGACTCTATCCTAAAATAAAAGGATTGATAAGTTTCTTTTACATATGAATTGCATACATTAAAAAATTGGGAATGGATTGAATCCCACATAAATCTAACAAATTTGACTTATGAATATCATAGAATAGGAAATGATCAGATCCTTAAAGGAATAATAGGTTACATAGGTTGTGTTTTAAGGGATTTACTTATGTGTATGACAAAGATTTGAAATTATCATCATTTGATTTTTTAGGTTTTACATGAATAAAAATATGACTATGAAGAGTTGGATTAGTCATCCTTAATCCCAAAGCAAAAAATGAATAGAACCATTGGAGACACATGAGAATAGTAACTAAGTTTCCATAATGGGATGCATATATGGTAAATATGGGATAAAAATGATGGTTAAAGATATAATGATAAAAAAATGTGTATCATGTCAAGTTGCATTATATGTGTCATTTATTCAAGCACTATTAACTCCTCAATTTTATCACCACCTATTGAGGAATAAAAATAGATCATAAAAAATGAGTCATAGGGAGTAGGATATGCAACACATGTTAGGTATCATAATACTTTAGGTATAAAATATTGAATATATCATCTAACTCATACCCTTAAATGTTCATAAATATAAGACAATTTATAAAGTATTTATAAAACTTGTATAATGCTAATTATTCAAAGTTAAACTCAAGTTCATTATATTGTTCCTTATTGTGTTTCTTTTATTGAATAAGCACCAAGTCTCCTAAAATAAGATGGTAATTTTTATTAAGGGAATCCTATTGTCTACCCCCACAAGCTATAATGTTTAGAGATGTTGATGCATAATTTAATCTTGTTTTAGTGATTATGCTTATTTCTTGAATTTTTATTTCCCCCTTATTTAATTATATCAAATATTTTTATATGTTTTATGTTGAAATAAGAGATGATTTCTAATACATTTGACCTATTAGTAGGGAATTGCAAATGATAGTTCAAAAACATTATATATGTAAATATGACAAATGTATATTTTGTAATCAATCTTATAAGTAGATAAGATACATGGAGTGTTTAATGTTTACTAATACTAATAATAATAATAGTAAATTAAGAGATAATAAGTCTAATAGTCATATCAACTCTATAAGTAATGAATAGTCACAACATGTAAAGTTGGTTATTTTAATTTTTGGTTATTGTTCATAGTATAAATATGATGAACTTGTACATTTTATTTATGAAGTATCCCTAGATGTATACTTTATTAACTCAAAAAATAAGAATGATACTTTGTAATCTCTATTTATCATTGTATTGCTTTAAACAATTATATTTGTCTTTTGCACAACTCAAATGAGATCATCATCATAAGTAATTCATATAATGAATAATGGTAATGATAATATTTTATTATAATAATTATAATTTGTAAATTTGGATCTCTAAAACTTATACCTTGAAAATGTATATGAATTCAAAGAAACTACAATATTAGCATGTCCTAATGAGGATTTCTAGGGACCGTTTCTAACAATGGTTCCATTGTTAGGAATAAATGATGCTAATATGGTTTCTAGTTTAGAAAGACATTGAAATATGGATAGAAGAAGGGATGCACATGTTTTTATAAGAATAATTTTTTAGAGTATGCGTCTCTACACAAAATATCCTTACTCAACATCTCTATTGGACAAGAATAAATATTAATAGGTGGGTAACTAAATTTATATTCAAGGATGTGTTTATTATTAGAATACATATGGTTTATTTGTAAGTGGGATAAGATAAATGTTATTAGATATATTTCATATGTTTATAAATATGTTGGTTGTGAAAAAGGTTATGGTGCTTATTTATATTGACATGGAGATGTCACATAGGGTGGTATGGGGATGAAAACCACAAAGGGGAGAATTAAGGTTAGGTGAACCATTGAAATTGGACCAAAATAAATCCACATAGGATGAAATAACCATGGAAAAACTGAAGGTAAAAAATGCAAATAAAATCATTGAGATTTAGTAAAATTTGTAACAATATAAGAGATGGAGAAAATATCATCTTATGTATGATGAAACTTTTAATAAATCTATGAGAATAGATATTAGAGGTAGATCATAGAGATTGAGAGGAATCATAAATCCATATAAAGTGATAGATTTTGAGATTTAGTGTGAGTTAGTTAAAGCAAAATATTCATAGAAAGAGATCTTGAAGAAGAAGTTATCCTAGAATGGGAATGGATAATCTTAAGAATTGACATCACAAAGAATATTGAGAAATTTAGGTCTAATTTTAAGGATCAACTTGAAATTTAAATTGCATATATTGAATGGGAAGATAATCATTTTTTTATTTCATTGTATGGAGAATGGTCTAATTAATATGCATTCACTTAAAAGGAACACATCCTCTATGCCATTAATTTTATTAAAAGTAATTAATACAAAAGTTTTTTGTGAAACTATAATAATTAGGAAGTGGATCAGATAAGATACAAAGTTATTACATAGAGATATAGAATAAATTGGTACCATAACTATAACACTAGATAATTAAGAGCACCAACCATGTCAATAGGTATCCCTTAAGGCAATAATTTATATACCCATAAATATAGTAGTGAATATTTATCTTGTAAGAGCAATAACATTCCTTAATAGATTTTTCAAAAACTTATATCCATATAATAATTCAATTGAATCATAAAAATACACCTTAACTTGATATATGAAGTGATAAGTAGAGGTGTTCAAGGAAATGAAGCCAAATGATGCAAAATCGTCAGGTCCTTTACTAGCCAAGCTCTAGAGTTAATATATAAGTGAATAAACCCAAAATTATCTATGATCAAAGTTAAAATTAACTTGGTTATAGAGATTAAATGACACAAGTTCATAATAAAAACTATTTATGAACTAAAATAAACTAGGATAAAATTAGGGGAATCAATTTGGGATTATGGTTAGAGGTTTTTAGATGTTGTGAACAAATTTAGATTTTATTTTGAATATGTAGATAAATAATATTAGTTTTTAGAAGTAATGTACAATAAAATAAGGTTTTAAATAGAAAAATACAATTTAAAATAATACAAAGCTATGACAACTTCAATATGAGTCAAGATAATTGAGGACTATGGACATTATTATTTAGGAAATGATAAGACAAACACCAAACTAGATATGGTGTTATGAAGAATGGATGATATGCAAGAGCGAAAAAAATAATATATTTTTATATGGTGTATTATTTTTGAGTAATAGGATAACCATCATAATCATTATCATCACATTAGGAAGGATCTATATGTTTTTTTAACCCCTAGGATCATTCAACTATAAAATGCCACCTAGTACACCATTATGTGCAACAAAAATATAATGTAAGATTTAGACCAGATAAATGAGAGAGAAGTCATGATATAAATTCACACAAGTAAATTTGGATAAACTTTATACAAATCCTTGCTTATATTAATTTTCTCAAAAGTTACAAAATAGTTTTGGCTCAAAAACTCCCTCTCCCTTTTACAATAGGCAATACCTCTCTATATAGATAATTCATGAGGTATGCCAGTTAGTCATGTCAAATATTAAGCACATCTACTCTTTTAAAATTATTTGAGAACCTTTTAGACATTCTAAAATGACTAACTCATTGGCAATGTACTTTACAAGTTGTACATGCCTTTACAAAAAGAATATTATATTTTCAAATATTATACAATGTTCCTACATAATAGAATATCCTAAGTCAATTGGCTTGACTTTTAGACAGTTGTGTTGTTCCATTATTTTTCCTTCCTTAGACGATCTTCATCTTATAATTTTATTCATTAATAAGCTAGAGGTCGATAATAGGTCTCATGAAGAGTTCTCTTTCTTGATCCTTCAGGCCCATGAGATCATTTTTAACTCTTTCCAATGCTTGCTTGATGTTTCTGGCATCTCCTACCTTCTCCTTATATGACAAAATTAAGCCCATGATCTTCTTGTTATCAGCCCCTATCTTCCCTTGTCCTTGATTTATTACTTCCTTCATGAATTTAGTAGTTTTGTGCTTGAAATCCTCATTAGTTATTAAACCCAAGGGAATAAGTGTGGTGGGATCTTTGATCAAGCTATCCAATATGTGCAAGATTTTATCTTCTATCTATTTGAGGTCCTTAGAAACATCTTCCATTTTCTTGGACCAGTCACTTAGGGTTTAAAATTATCCACTAGTATAGCTATATCCATGTTTAGGTGGGCTAGGTAGACTATTCTAAACTCAGGGATTTGATCCTTGGTCAAGGCTTTGATCAAATCTTTCACTTGTTATCTTGAAGCCTACCATTAACCAACATGGCTTGTAGCCATAATACTTTTTTTATTTACTGCATCCTACCTGGCCTTGACTACTTTAATTAATTGAAAAAATTAGTCATGGTGGCTTCAAATTTCTTGAACTCCTCTAGGACTAATAAGATTATTGTCCCTTCCAGATTATTCTTCTATTAAAAGATGCCTTTGTTCATTGTTTACAATTATTTTGACTAATCCTAAACCATTTCAAGAACATTTTATTCAAATATTAGGTCCTCACCAGGCTTTTGTCTTCTAACTAGAGTTAATCCAATAAAAGGTTCCACTTTTTGGAAAGTGAACTCCTCTCAACCAATCATGACCTTCTTAGTTACCCTCTATAAATTGGTAGTTATTGGGTTAAATTTGACACCAACTAAAGATTATGTTACTTTTGGAGATGGAGTCTCCATTTATGCTTCACTTGGTTCTCCTGGAGCAACCATCCTTTTTTTGTCTTCCTTTTATAGAGCTAGGATCCATGGATTGACCTTTTCATGTACTGAGATATTGATGTCCTAGATGAACCATTTATGAATGGTTGGACTATAAATCAATTATTATTCACTACAAAGGTTAACTTCACTCAAATGAGGAGTGAAATTCACCTTAGGATTCTTAGCCTTCAATGGAACAATGGCCAATTCAACTTTTCCTTTAGGGGTGTCTATAGGGATCCAACACTTCTTTCCCCTTCTCTTCCTTTATTTCTTCCATTTATTCATACTCAGACTCAAAGGCTAGTGATAGTATTTTTAAATCATTCTCAATTGTCTCACCAGGGTCTAATATTACCTACCATATGAACCTCTTCCACTATCAATACTTATTCTTCTACTTTGGATGAAAAAGATGTAATTTCATCAGGCCTTCTCTCCTCTGGCCTTTACTTAATCTATGCCTTAGGTCTAGGTTCTTTTTTATCTATGTTGGTGGAGGTATAGAAGGTGCACCACTCCAAAAATGGTACTGCCTTAGCCCTAATTTCCATCTATCATCTCCTCCCTTTTGATCCCTCTGCATCCTATATTATAGATTGATCTTGTGATCTTTCAAATTAATGGTCACCTTAGAGAATGAAGAGGCTTTTGTGTATATGGGGTCAAAAGGACCAGTCTAGTGATCATAAGGTACATTTATTCCTTTGGCCTTCAAATTCTCCTTAACCCTTCCATGGGGATCCCACTACCTTAGATCATTAATTTTAATATTTAAGGAAGTATTGTTTTGAAGTAGTTTCAAATTTATCCCATAATGCAAACATAGTTATACCAATGGTTATGGGGAGGGTGTGGATTAGTTCTATATTTTGGTCTTGCAAATACCATCTATTTCATTTCATATTTGATAAGCTACTTTTTGCTCTACTTGCTTTATTGGTACATGAATAGGTAGCCTTAGTGGGGTACATTGGGTTCCCTCAATCTTGATGATTGTACAATATAGATATAGCCATATATCCCCCATAGCCTCATGAATTTTGATCAATGTTTTGACTCTAGACATTGGATTCCTAGTTATGGCATTGATTAGGGCTAGATAAACATAGTCACAAATGAAGTAGATGTGGTCCCTATACTTGAATATGTGTAATTTTAAATAATATTGGGAAATTGTCTGTCTCATTAAGTGACCATTCTCTAAGGTTGGTAATCATTTTTTCGGTAATAAGGGCATTCATAAGGTATGACATCATATAAAATTGGGTCCTAGTCTTCTTTTTATTTTCAAAAATCTATCTACTCAAATATGATTTGATTACCTCACATAGAAGAGGGGTGAGTTATTTCTCAACCATGAAATAGACTAAGGGGACCCAAATTTTATCTACATAGGTGGTGGTTTCATTTCCACATAATCTATTCATCATTGTCATGATCATTCTTATCTCAGGTCTAAATTGGCCAATGGGGATGTTGTTATTGAAGTCCAAAAACACTTGATTCCTAGAGTATAGCCATAGGGGAAGGATGTTCTTCAAATCATTATCCTTGGCCCAATTATTCATTATGGTTAGGTCTACTTGGGGTTTAGGTAATTTTTAATAATTTTCAAAAGCTATGGGAGAGATATAGATATATTTCTATGAGTATGTTCATTGATTATCATGCCCTTATCAATTTTACCATCTCTAAAAATAGGAGTAAAAAAATCAATACAATGAAGTACTTCAGGCTTGGCTACTACATAATATAGGCCTATCATATAGATATCAACTATGTCATAGTAAATCCTCTTTGTAGACATGTTGTTCTTCTCCTTGGTAATGGTAGGCTATTCTTCGATGGTCCATAAAAATGTGGACCAATTATTGTCTCCTGTGTTAAGAGTTGTGGCATCAAACTATGTGTCTTTTAAATTCCTCCCCTTTGTATCTGAGGTCAAATAAATTTCCACATCCTCTTTGGAGAAACTTTTTTGGGCTGCCATGGCTATGAATTTCCCTAAATTACTCACTAATGGTCTATAGTTCAATTTTGGATCGAATTATCCTTGCATAAATGATGATCTAATCTTCTTTGGCTTGATTATGATTGGTATCAGGTTGAATTAGGGATTATATAGAATTTTAGGGCTTAGAGGTATGCACATAGCTTTAATGGTGGTGGTAAGTTCAAATTATGAGCTTCATGCCTTAGATTTTAATCAATCTACCCATTTATACTTTTTTTTTATGGGTTCACAACATCTTTAACTTGGCATATTATACTTATGTGGATTCAATGTGGCATCATTATGGCATCTTAATAATTAATATTTTAAATATGACCATTTATCATTTTTGGACATGTGTCAATATTTTATTAGTTTTGGGCCCTTTGAAAATTCTGCATTGTCACACACCATTGAATCTATTTGTTTGGATCAATGTGGTTCATTGATATCGATCTATGAAATCAAATTCCATTAGACATTTTTTATATTCACCATGGTTGTGACACTTGTCACTTCCATATTCATCTTGATCTTTATTGAAATGTCAACATCAATCTTACACCATTAGATCATCTCTACATGAATGAATGCACTCTATTGATCCTGATTTACTGAATTATGTCCCCTACTCTGTGGACCATCAATCAAAACATGTATGCTCATTCATGTACCATCAATATTTTAAATATGCTTGATATTTAATTTATGGCTTATGGTTATGTCACTTGTCATATCTACATTATTTCTCAGGGATTTTGACTTTTCAACTTTCATCATGCACCATTAGATTTTATTTGGCCAGCTAATGTGCTCCATCAGATCTTGATCTAAGGGGTGGAATGTCATTATCTACTTAATATTATTCCACTAAAATGGTGACATTTATCGCCTCCTTTCTTATTTTAGGGCTCTATTAAAGCTTTGGATTGATACACACCATTGATTATAATGTGTATGCTTATCTACATACCATCAAAATTTAAGGACATGTTTGACCTTTAATCATGAGCTATAAGGTTGAAACTTGTTGCTTGCTTGGTCATTGAGTCCTTTGAATTTTCAATATTAATCTAGCACTATCAAATATCGATGCCTAGGTTAATGCACTCCATTTATCAAAGTGATTGAATTATTTCATTAATCCCATGCCATTCGATCATCTCCATCTGAGCAAATGCATACCATTGATCTTGCGAACAATACAAAATATTAAGTCAAGCTTCGGTAAATATAAGTAACTTAGGTTAAATATTTTAGACTAAGGTTTTATTCATGATGATAAACATGATAAAATATCAAGATAAAAAAATTTAAGCTAAGTTCTAAAACATAATGAAGGGGACCCCACAAATGATAAAAGACATGGCACAAACTTTTATCCTATGGTTTTTATTGTATTAATATATACAATTAGAACTTTTAGGATAAGGCTTTTAGGCTAAGCTTGGAACATAAAAAAAGAGACCCTACATTAGTCAGGCCATGTAAAGATAAAAGGCTAAGGGGCCTTAGGACATAAAGGACCAAGTGTAAAATTTTAGACTAAGGTTTGGTTGTGTTGATAAACATGACTAAGCCTTAGGATAAAATCTAAACTAATTCTATGGCTCAATTAATTATTCCCATGCAAATTTGAATTTAATTCAAAAGGGATGTAGGTTAAAACATTAGAATAGGTTTTTAACATGACTCAAAATAGATTAAATTAATCTTTGACAAACCAAATGCTAGTAAAAGATCAATTTAACATTAAAGCACAAAACCCTAAGTATGTTCATTCTCAAATGAGATTCTATTGAAACTATCATATAGAGACATAAAAAAACAAACATTAGCAATAATAGAAGGGTTAAAACCATGATCATTTCATAATATGTCAATTAATCCAAATGAGAACTATGTGTGGATGATCTTAAAATAAAAATAATGTGTAAACATGCTAGTGGTACTCTGATCAAGTGAATTTTCAATTATTAACAAAAATTTGCCAAATTTAAAACAAAGGTCCCCATTTTTTAGAAATGGGAGTATCTTACCCTCAACAAAGGAAAACTTCTAGGGGGATCATAGAAATATGTTAGAATTCAAAGACTTTGGTTTAGACTAATAACTAGGCTACTTATTCCACTTTATCAAGAACCATTATTAAGATCAATTCATGGTTAAAACAAGTCTTGTACATGTATAATTTGGATCAAACATCAAAATATAGCCATGCTATGTGTGTGATTTGATTCTACTTACTGATTGCCATAGGATTTAGAGAGAAACTTTCAAATTCATGACCTTAACCATCAATATTGACTTAAAACATATTTAAATGTTCATTAAGGATCATGCTTTAACTCAAGGAAGTCTTGAGCATTTCTCTAATACCAACTAGGCATCTATAGTCTTGATAGAGATACCATTGGCTCCACTCAAGGATTTACTCCATTACTAGCTAGGCATCCATATCCTCGATGGAGATTACCAGAATCACCTTTCCTTAGAAAGCTTTCAAATTTTGCAATATAGTTCTTATTTATATATTTTTAGATATATTTTTACTTTCTAATAAAGGTTGGGAACCAAATTACATAGGTTTTGGGTTTTGGTTAGATATTTGATCTTCAGCCAATCATCCTTGGTTGTAAACTTTTTCCTAAGAAATTAATTTTTTTAAGTGCAAACATGAATTTGTCTTAATAATTCAAACTTTCATCCTACATAAGTAACACTTATCAGAATCAGACTTGGATCAAGAACAATTTTTAAGGTTTTAAGAATAACCAATTTAGATACGAGTCCTTACCAAATTCTCAAAGCTATAACATCAAGCTCATATCTCAAGATCTATGATCAACCATTTGAAGAATTCATACCTACATTCCTAATTTTTGGAGTTCCTTTTGAGAAATTACATGCATTGGAGCTTGAGGACTGTCTTGAAAAGACTTACTGAAAGCAGGGAAAAAACAAAAGAAAATGAAACACACAATGAGCAAGCCAATAAGAAATAAACAAATATTTGCATGCACTATGTACAAATAAGGAATAAGAAGGAAAGAAACTAATCTAAGCCTACCTACAATAATCCTAACTAGTCTTATAGATCACTCCATGTATACTTGTGGTAGAGTAGTAGAGAAGTGGTCCTTGAGGTATTTACCATTAATTAGCAATGTAAAATCTACTCCTTGCAAGTGTTTTAGTTTGAAGGTGTTATCCCCCAATATCTCAATAATTTGATATGGACCAATTCATAAAGGTGTGAACTTCCCATGTTTTTCTTTTTGTTCTGAGGCTTTATCCCAAATAATGACCAAGTGTCCTTGTCTAAACACCTTTATCTTTGAATGATTATTAAACCACCTCTTAATTGTGGTCTGGTATCTACTAAAATTGTAAAAATCCTCCTCTCTTGCATCTTCAATTTGAATAATGTCAAGTAACCTTGAATTTTCAAACAGATCTTCTCCTTCCTTGTACTCTTGTATAAACTTTTAGGTTGGTGACTTGAGAGTGATGGGGAATACATGTTCTTGACCATATACCAATAGAAATGGTGATGCCTTTAAAGATTTTTTGACTCTTTTTATATCATCCCAAAGGGCATACTTGAGTAGCTTATGCTAAATTCTTGGTTTATCAACAACAAACTTTCTAATAGCCTTCATCAAATTTTTTTAGTAGATTTAGAAAATCCATTGCCCTAAGGGTACTGATTTGATAAAAAATTGAGAACAATGTTGTTAACATAAGCCCACTCAGTCATCTTAATGGATATAAAATTAGATCCATTATCATAAACTAGAGACATTAGTGTTATAAATCTAGTGCATATGTTCTCTTCTAGGAACTTAATCACGTCTTTAGTCCTACATTATTTGGTTGATATTACTTCTATCCATCTGGTGTAGTAGTAAATAAAAATTAGCACATATTTATGTCCTTTTGAAGAATTAGGGTTGATGACCCCCACAAAATATAATCCCCATTGAGCAAAGGGTTTATCAATCATCATTAGATTTAATGGCATGGCTACCTTGGGTTTGTTAGTGTTGACTATTTTGTACTGATGACACTCTTTCATGTGCTTGTGAACATCTTTGAAGATAGTAGGCCAATAATAACCAGCTCTAAGGATCCTGTGGTCTATAGTCCTTATATTCAATTGGAAATGCTTCATGTCTCTAAATAAATCCTAGCTCAGAGAAGATAGAGCATACCTACACTTATAATAGGGGATACACTTGTTCAGTAGGATCATGACTAATATGGCGATCTGCTAGACTCGATAAAGGAATAACTTGTCACCCCTTAAAGGAGGAATGGAAAAAAGAAAAGAATGGAGGAATACTCAAGGGAGGAGAAGTATCTTAAGGAATGGTTTTGGGATCTGGTTTAATTGGTAATATTGTGGCAAAAAGGGACAATAATCATGTGAAACACCAAAATTCTTCCCAACCCTTTCTCGGTACACCCTTTAAGGTGTGCACTAAGAGAGATTGAGCCTTGACAGGTTCCTACAAGATGTAAAACATCAGTATTTGATAAAAGTTGAAAATATTATGTTCATACATATGCCCCACTTGAATCTCATCACATGTTACTAAAGTGAAATAGGGGATGGTGCTTTGAGAAAGAACATAGTAACACATAATGTTGATGTTAAAAAAATTTGTAGTATTTTAAAATTATAAAATAACTAAAAGTAAATAAATAAAAGGGAAACTAATCTAAAAAGAGTAGATGACTAAAAATTAAATGTAATGCATACCTTGACTTACCTTTATCATAGGATGGTTGTCTACTATGTTGTTAGTTTTGATTATGTTGAGTATAGAGATTTCTTTTGACAAACCCAAGAATATGAAACTAAAGAGAAAAATCAAACAAACATAAGAAAATCCAAGATAGTTGGTGCTATGAGGATAGGATGTACTTGGGAACTTTGTCAAGTTGGGGTGATAGGTTCTATGTTAGACCAAATGACCAAGTAAAAAACAAGAGTAAATCAGGTAATTGAAAATCCAAGGAAACTAAAGACTAAAAAATTCAAACAAGTTATTATTAAGTAAGAAAGGAAAACTCACCAAGTCAAACTAAGGATACATGTCAAACAAGATGGTAAAACAAATCAATGGTCAAAAGACAAAAATAAAATGGTAAAACAACATTGATGAGTGAGCAGTAACAATTCACATCTCAATCATTAATGGAAAAAGGGTACAAACTCAGGTGTTTGTAAAAATAGGATAAAAAATAATGAAAAATGGTAAAAATAAATTAAATTAAGTGGAGAAATGTACTATTGATCTGGAAAACACTTCAGGCAATGATCTAGGCAACACTTTAAGGGATAATTCGGGTGATGGTCCTACCCTAATTGGTGGTAGAAATTTTGGGAGCCATAAAATTTTCACCATAGCTCTATTTGACTCCCCATTTAAACCACTAAAAAGCTAAGAATGAAGGTAATTTCATGAGATAGCATGAGCTCCACTCGATTGGTTTTGTCCCCCAAAAACCAAATGGAAGTGCCCCAAATTTTAATTTTAGTAGTGCAGTTTAAAAATAGTAAGTTTATAAAAATAGTAATTTCTCAAATTTTGTATTGTTTTAATTCATGGAAGTCAAACCATTTCATCTCCCTTGATATTGGTGACATTCCACATCCTCCTCCTACCTTCAAAAATGGGTATAAATAGATATGTAGCCTAAAAAGGAAAATAGACATCTCTTCCCAGAGATAGGCATATGTTGCATCTATAATTTTCATATGTTGTATCTACAATTTTGAGAAATAAAAAATATCTTCTGAGAGATATCATTATTATTTATGTGTTCTTGAAATATCCTTCAACCAAGACATTTGAGTTTTGGATCAAATATTATGGTGTAAAGAAATAAGAACCCATCATTGCTCAAACATGTGGTTTCGCTCTAAGGATAGATAAAATTGAAACAAAGTAGTGCTAACATGTTTTTAAGAAGTGAATAATAAGGAAATAAAGAAGAAGATAAAATATATTTGGAATCACAATTTGTCTATAAAATGGGGAAAATGAAATGGGTGGAGGGGAGAGTGAAGGAAAAACTAAGGTAGAGGAAATCTTTATCAAAGTCAAGACACTCAAATTAGGTTTGTCAAAATAAGAGGACTTTTAAACTTAAGGACTATGAAGAACTTCTCTTAGCTACACAAACTATATATATCATCCCATGAAGGCTATATACATGAAAATTAAAATGGACCTACCTCCCCATGATGTGTTCCCTATTCTTTAGGACCCCTTATAGAGTCGTCGATCTACTGTGAAGATTGGGTGCATGTGTGAGAAAGTAAGTAGCACCAAAATATTTTTTTATTGTCCTTTTCTTATCTACTATCCTACTACACCCCAAAGGATCTTGGCTCTACCATGAGGCCAAATATGGAGTTTGAGCTTTAACTAGAAGAAGGAGATGTTATTTGAGTCACATCTTTTAGTGTGATTTTGACTTCTGAAATTTGTATGTTGCCTTTTAGATATCATTGCCTTTTGTTTAAATGATTTGTATTTTAACTTTATTTATGGATTTTTCTATTCCTCTTCCATATATATTTGGAAAACCAAACATGGGTGTTAAAGATGACTTTCATTTGAATACTTAGGACAAGGTTGCTAAGAGAGAGAACATAAAAGAGCATGGGGTCTAAGAATCTCATAAATATAGGTGAAATAGAAGTGTTATCTTAACTTTAACCTTATTTTATCCAATACAAAGATGAAAAGAATGGGAAATCAAGAGGAATGACACATGAAACAATTTAAATTACTTTAAATCACAAAAAATGTGATGAAGGGAAAAGAGGGATACAATGATAGTAAAGTGTGATTCCTTATCATAAGAATGAAGGAAATAGAGGAAAACATGCTAACATAGATTATTGTGCAAATTTAATCTAGTGAACAAAACAAAAGCTAAAGTTGAGAACAAAGATCAAGAACATGAAAAGGATGGTAATTTTATGAGGATGGTTGGGTCCTATCCATATTATTACAAAGAAACTCATAAAAGAGAGACCCATGAGGGTGTCAATTAGAAATATAAAAATTAAAATGAGGGAACCTTATTACAAAGTAACTCACAAAATAAAAACCCAAAGGATGCCAAAACAACATTGGCAAGCATGAAGAATGTCTTGAGAAGAATGAAAAAGAAGATGTCAACACAGAGGAGGATTCTGCAAATAGAACTAAAGATACGGAGGAAAATCAGAAAGTGTCAGAGGATGAATTTGTCTAGGATGGCCCTGTTGAGGACCCTACTTCAAGAAATGAAAAGGAAACTACAGTTCAGGATGATAATCAAGAAATGGACATGGAAATTCAAACTAGAATTAAAGAATAGGATCAAAAGGGTCGAGAGGATATCTTTGAAGAAGCTAGGAACAGTCCCAATAAAAATTATGAGGAATGGAGAGGGAAAAAATAGAATGATGAAACACACACACCAATGACTTGGGTCAATTGCGAAGCAGAGGCATCTTTCCAACTTGATTCTTGGACTTGTAGGGAGATCATGGATCTCAAAAGGAAAGTGGAAACTATGGAAGATACTCTGAAAGCTATATGGAACAAAATTAACAATATGGAAAATCAGATAAGAGATATCCCAGTCAAGCTCAAAGTCTACGAGAATAACCTCTGGGAACTCATTAAGGACAACAAAACAAAAATGGAGGAAGTTACGTCCAATATTTGTGTTGCTGCTGTTAGTATTGGAAAAAGAGCTAACAAGGAGACCAAAGCCTTGGAGGGACCTAGCAAAAGGATGAGACAAAGTTCAAGAAAGAAAGCTACACAAGAAGGAGCCATGCTGGCGGCAACCACTACCCAGGATACTGTTGTGAAAGGAAAAGAAACTATGAAAATGATATTGGAACTGGATGAATAGTCTGGTTCCTCTTGTTGGTTATGTAAACTTGTCCTATTCTATGGTTTCTTTTTGTAATCTTCTGCCTTTGGTGTAGCCAGATCTTTGTTAAATCTGGGTTTTGACCGATAGTCTTTCTAGTGGTTTCAGGTCCATTAAAAACCTATTTTTGCTACTTCCTTGTAGTTTTTAGGCCTTGCCTGTGGTCTTGGATGCTCTTTCTTTCTTTCCTTGTACTAGGGTTTCAGGGCCCCTTCAAAACCTGTTTTTACCTTAATCTAAAACATTGGCAAGCACCAACAATGAAATAGATAAAATATGGTGGTTTTGTGAGGAATGTTAGGTCATATCCATAGTCATATAAATCAACTCACAAAATAAAAACCCAAGGGGTGCAAAAGACAAGACAAAATGCAAGAAGATAAAGGAGACTATGGTACATCAAGAAACCAAAAGACCAAAAGGGAGGACTAAAGGTTTGTGATAGGAAGGAAACTACTAAAAAGGGAGAGATCCATGCTTAAGTAACCTAAAAAAATTGTTAGATAGATATAGATAGAAACTATGATAATAAGAAAATGTTTAGACAAAGTACTTTTTAATGAATTCAACATTGGTTGCCTCTTTAAAAACATGGCCTTCATTAGTTTGAAGATGGTAAGTGATTGGCTAAGAATGTCTTTAAATAAATATGGGTCCCACCGTTTTTGGGGATATTTACCTTATTTATCATGGGTGTAATCTAATTTAAGGACAAGATCACCAACATTAAAAATGTGGGTTTTAACATGTGTGTTATGTTGTCAAGTGATGCGAGCCTTGTATTGGCAGTCATGTTACAAGGTATAAAGATGACATTCATCAAGAAGATCAAGGGCATGAAGGCAAGTTTCACATAATTATTCATCAATAATAATGCCATGAAGAGATATACAAAGAGAGGGAAGCTCAAATTCTAAAGGAATAATCGACTCAAAACCATAGACTAAAGAGAATGGAGTTGCCTTAATGGAATTATGTATGCTAGTTTGATAGATCCAAAGTGCAGGGTAAAGATGAATATGTCAATCTATGTAGATTTCAATAATTATATTTTAGAGAAGTTTCTTGAGAATTTTATTGGTGGCCTCAACTTAACCACTTCATTGTGGATGATAAGGCATGGAAAATTTGTGATTGATATTGAATTTAGCATAAAACTATTTAACATGTTTATTTTTGAAGTTACCACCATTATTGAAAATGATGGTATGAGGAATACCAAAGAAGAAAATAATTTGGTTAATATTAAATTTATAAATGGTAGGACCAATGACATTAATGAGGGGCATAGATTCTATCCACTTGGTAAAATATTTAATAGTGATGATGATAAAGACTTTCCCATCTTGGGAGTGAGGAAGTTTACCAATGAGATCAAATCCTCACATGGAAAATGGCCACAAAGACTCGATAGTTTGAATTTTTATAGGAGGTGAATGGATAAGATCATCATGAATCTAACAACGAGTAAAAAATTTAGCATATTCAATTGTATCCTTTTCAAGAGTAAGCCAATTGTAACCCATACATAGGCATTTGCATGTTGTAGCATGTTTGCTACAGTGACCATCACAAATTCCCTCATGTGCTCATTTAAGAAGAGGAAGGACCTTATCTTGCATAACACAACAGATCAAGGTACCTTTAACATTCTGAAAGTAAAGGATGTTGTGTCAAAATACATACTTAAAAGATTGTTTACGAATGTGTGTCTTTTCATGAGAGTCTAAATTAGTAGGATAAGTTTGATGTTCTAAGAATTAAATGATGTCTTTATACCAAGGGCTTTTTTTGATGGTAATAACCTCAATATGATAGATAAGCAAATATGGTGGTTTAATTAAAGACAAATATTTTATTATTTGTATAAGAAATGAAAAATCAAAAATAAATTTATGTGGATGAAATAGAGAGGATAAATAGGCATTAGAATTAACAATGGAATTTTATCTCCATGAATATGCTCAATAGTTAAAGATATAAAATCCTTAGTAAGAGCGGTTGTAATTTGATGATAGGTAATAAGTTTCTCATTTTTACATTGATAGTGACAATTAACTTGATGACAAATAAGTTGAGAATCACCTAAAACATGAAGGTATTGAATGTCTAAATCAAGATCAGCTCGCATGCCTAAGATAAGAGCTTCCTACTCAACCATATTATTGGTGACATTAAAGCTAAAATAAAAAGCTAAAAGAATGATCTTATCGAGAGAACTTGTGAGAATGCAACCTAACCAATCTCCTTAAAGGCATTTATCACCATCAAAGTGAAGGGTCCAAGTACCCTCATGCAATTCAACATTGATTTCAAGGAGCTCCTTGATAATTACCTTTGGTTGGTTTTACCAAAAGGAGTGGAAGATTCTTCAAGATTATTAACTTCAATATCAAGGGTAAAGCTATGAAAATAATCTTTAAGAGAGATAACTTGATTAATACCTTAAATGTAAATAATATTATCATCTAGAAGGTCATCTTTAAGAGAATAAGTGGTTAGAATGGGAGCTCTAGTAAGTTGATCAGCTATGACTTGCCCTTTAATAGCTTTTTGAGTGATGATGCAAAGATCAAATTCCATAAAGAGGACCATCCATTTTCCAATTCTATCTCTAGGAAGAAAGGATTTGGAGAAGAAATGATGAAGGGGGTCAGAATGAATAATGACATAAGTAGTTTGGCAAATCATGTAGTGATGAAGCTTTTCAGTCACAAAATAGATAGTGAGGCAATCACACTGAATTTTGGTATAACATGTTTCATAGTTGATGAGGCCTCAGCTAATGTGGTAGATAACATACTCTCTTCATGTATCATCTTGTTGGGCAAGTATTTCCCCAACTAAAATCGGTGTGGAAGAAGTATATAGGATCAAAGTTTTATCATTAGAAGGAGGATGAAGTGTAGGTATATGAAGTAAAGACTCTTTCATGTTATCAAAGGATTTTTTACATGGATTCATCCATTCTAAAGCACTACTCTTTTTTAGAAGGGAATTGATAGAGTGAATTCAATATGCCATTTTGAGGACAAATCATCTAATTATCCCAAGCTTGCCTAAATAAATATTAATGTCAAGAATATAATGAGGAATAGGTATGTTGATGATAGCACTAATTTTGGTAGGATCAATGTAAATGCCACAAAAAGAGACTAATAATCCTAATAATTTTCTAGATGTGAATCCAAAGATACATTTGTAAGGATTAAGTCTAACTTTATATTTAAGGAGATGGTCAAAGATGATAGCAAGATAAGAAAGATGATTCTTACGATGTTTGGATTTAGTAATGAGATCATCCACATAGGTTTCAATAATTTGGTGAATGATATTGTGAAATATGTGAGTCATTATAAGTTGGTAAGTGGCTCCAACATTCTTGACATCGAAGGGCATTTTGACATAGCAATAGGTGCTCGATTCCATGGTGAAATTATTCTATGTTGGTATTTAAGAGTGATATGAATTTGATTGTATCTCAAGAAACCATCCATAAGAGATAAAATTTTGTAACCAACCATGAAATCGATGATTGCATCTATTGAAGGTAAGGGGAAGTTGTCCTTAGGATAAAAAAAATTAAGGTTCTAAAAATCAATACAAATGTGAATAACCATAGGGACTTTCTTCTAAATGGGGATAATGTTGGAAACCCATTTATAATAATCCACTAGTTTAATAAATTTAGAATCGAGTAATTTGGTGATTTCCTTATGGCATAAGGTTGAAACTTCAAGTAAATATTTTCTTTGCTTTTGATGCATAGACTTAGCATCAGGATAAGTAATGATATTATACACCATAATTCTAGGGTTAATGCTAGGCATGTCCTCATAGGACCAAGAGAAAGTTTCATGATATATTTCAAAGAATAAGATAAATTTATCATGTTCAATAGGTGAAAGCTATCAAGAGACTATAATTGATCGAGGATAATATGGTGTACCATATTATATATGAGTGGTTTCTTTGATAATCATGGCATTACCATCTTAAAAGTAGTATGGTGCATTAGGTAAAGCTGAAATTGTATTTATTTTAGGATCAATACTAGTAATGAAGTTGTTGAAGCAAGGATTTTATTTTAAAATTTATAAGTTTATGATGTTGTTGAGGAAGTTGAGGTTTTCAGGCATGAAGTAACTCAAGAATAGATTCATTGCTAGGAAAGGTAAGAAGAGGACCAAAATACTTGATATTTACTTCAAGATCAATAATTTTATTTCCATGGTGATAATACTTAGAATTAATCTAACTAACATCAATATCCCTAGCATCAAGTGTAATTTTGGAAGTAGAAGAAGTAGATAGAGTAGAAGAGATTGGAATATTGGTGGATTTGATGATGGGAGAAGGATTGGATGAAATGATTGGATATAAAAGTGTAGGAACTTTTGGAGGTTTGAAAGGCATAATTTTCTCTACCACCCAAAGAGTATCAATAAGAGGAGGATTGACAAGAGGCACATAACCCTCAAAATATAAGGTACGATCTACAATAATGGTATGCACATCTTGATTAAAAGCATAAATTTGGGCTAAAGTTTTTTGGTAATGTTAGAAATCCAAATATCTAGATTGAGCTTGGGTAATGATATAGTTGTCATCATATATTGGAGAAATTATACAAGCTTGAGAATCAAGGGGAGTTTCAAAAGGTAAAATCCTAATATTATTAAATGTATAAGGAGATATGATGAGAGGATCTAAAAATAATTTAGCCACTTTAAAATCATTGTAAGTGATAGCATATTTTGGTAAATAAGGATCCTAAGCATTAAATGGAGGGGGAAAGTTGGTAATCTCATTAATAAGATTAATAGTATGGTCTCTTGGAAAATAAAGAGGGAGGAAGCCATTGAAAAATATATGGAGTTAACTTGGTAGTATTATAAGTTTGTTGTAACTCATTGGGCTCATCATCGTCAAAATCCACAAGAGTAACTTGTAGACTAGGACTCATTTTGATGCACTTGGGTAAAGGAGCATTTTTAATCTTAGGATTTTTAGGAATACGGTATGAAGGTTTAGGATTAGGAAGTTGGATACTCCATGGATTGGCATCAGTTTCATGCTTGTACCATTTTTCATTATGCAAGAATTTAATACATTGACTACTGGAAGAAGTAATTTCCCTTATTCAATGGGTCCATAGATGACCAAGAAGGATATTTTAAGATAAAATAAGATCAAGGATCATTCGCTTGGTTTAAACATTCTTAGGACCTATGGTTAAGGGAATCCAAATAAAACCAAGTGGCTTTTGATTTGTCTTATTAAAACCATGACAAGTAAGACAAGTTTGATTGAGATGATCCTTGTTATAACTAAGTTGTTATATAATCCATAAGGATTCCACATTAATAATAGAGCCTTCATCAATAAAGACTTTTTAGATAATAGGGGTATTAATGTCTATTTTAACGAAGAGTAGCATATCATCACATGAAAAATAATTTCATCATAGATCATGTCCTTAAATAATTCAATAGAAGGTTTAGAAGAAGGACATGAGGTTTCAATAGTGTTGACATTAGTAGGTTGAGAATCAATGGAAGGTGGTTCTTCATCGATAGAGGATGGATCATCAATTTCTTAAAGTTGTTACATAAGGAATTTATGATGATAGGTGAAGTGTAAAACAAATACATAAGAGGAATCTTACAAGGCATAGAGTTGAGTTCTTCAAGAAAACTGTAATGAGATTTAGAATAACCATCATGAGTTTTAGAAGGTAAATTAGTTTTGGAAGGTATAGATGTGGTTGGAGGATTGAAAGGAGGAAGTTGTTCCTCAGGTGCTTTTGAATCAATATTAGAGGTGGTAGTATCTTTAAGAAGTTGTTATTTGAAAGATGGATTTTTAGGCTTGGTAATGGGATCTTTATGAGCCATCTTGAAATGATAATTGACCTTGGTAGTGTTGATTTATTGATATTTTTTATAATATTGGTTGTAATTGGCATCAATGTCACAAACATCCTTGACATTTTTTTGATTATTAGAAGAATATTTTTGGTTATTAGAGGTAGAAGCTTTGAAATTTTGTCATTTTTAGGAAGTAGTGGTGTATTCTTGATGATGAAGATTGATCATAGCTTCATGATTGAATGAATCATCAAACATATAGGAGAGAGTAAATTTATTGAGCCATTTACAAGATTCATGAAAGTTCCTAACATTGACATGGAACCGGCAAAAGAGATGAGGGTCATACCACTTAGGAGGAGCATTGGGATAGATGAAAGGTTTAGAGGGTGGTAAAAATTGTTTCATTTTCTAAATTGAAAGAGGTGTATGAGAAGGTGAACAAATATCAATTTTGACAACTCCTTGTTTGGTTTATAGAGAATTAATAGTGATAGCATTATATGTTTGTAAATATCCTTTAAGTAGTTTAATATTAGGTTCAAATTGCTTTATAAGAAAGTCTTGGCACTTAGCTTGATCTAGAGCTTCATTAAGTGTTTGAGGAACAAAGGTTCTAACCTTATATTGGAGAATGGGAGTCAAAGTAATGATAAAAAGTTTGAATAATTTATCATCATTCATGTTATGATCAGATTTGTGAGCTAAAATTTTCCATCTTTTGATAAAATAATGAGTTGATTCAGTTAGAGATTGCTTAGCATTGATAAAATGGCTAAGACAATTTTCAGAAAGATCATTGTGTTGAAACTCTTTAACCAAAGGATTAACCAAATCTTCAAGTTGTCAAATATAATGTTGGGGAAGTTTATTATACCATTCTAATACATCACCAACAAAAGTTTTGACTAAGAGTTTATTAGTGGTGAATGCATTAGCTTGGATCCACTCTTTGTAAAGGTTACCAAAGGCTTTAAGAAATGAGGTAGGGTCTTTAGTCCCATCACATTTTATAGTTGGAGATATGTTACCAATATCAATGGAAATAATGAAGGGAGTTAAAGGCTCATTTTTAATGGTTTGAAGCATCTTTTTATCCATTATGGGTTGAGGAATAATATTACCTGAGGTATCCTTAATAGATGGAGGAATATAATTAGGATTATCTTGATAATGAATAGTTATAAGTTGATTAGCCACATTGATTAAGTGTTGTTTAATTTGCATCATTTGGTTAGTGTTATAAATTTGCATTATGTTAATCTGTTAAATAACTTGGGCTAATAGTTGAGTTGTTTCAGGTGGTGGGTTGGTGTTAGTAGGAGCACTTCCCAAATTAGTATTAGGGAGAGGATTGGAAGAATAAGGATTACCAATGGGATTTTTAGGTAAAATTGTATCAATTGCTCCCACATTGGTTTGAATATTTTGAGAAGTTTCTTGGTAAGTATAGAAAGGATCAGATCCATCAACCTCATCTTGAGGTATTATTTGCATCATATTATAGTTCATAGATGAAGGAGGAGAAGAGGTACCCTAAGAATGATGGTGTTCTTAGGAGGAAAAGAGAGGAAGAAATTAACATCCCATATAGTATCTAAATAGATTCAAGATATACAAGAAGATTCTAATAGGATATTTTATTAAGACTAAAGAGAGATGAACAAAATGCAAAATTGGAAAGATTAGGAATTAGATTGATAAAGAAGGAAATTAGAAAATACTATAAGGTCAACTAGGTTTACCAAGCACAAAAAACAAGACCTATAAATTGTACAAGGTTGACTGGGTTGATCTAGTATAGTGAACAGAGGCAAGAAAAAGATGGAAAAGGAAGCTATAAACTATATAGGGTTAACTCAATCAATCTAGTATAGTGAATAGGGGTTGAAAAAGGTACAGGGTTGAATGGGTCAATCTAGTACAGTAGATAGGGAGAAAGAAAAAGATGATAATAAGTATGAATTGAAATAAGACAATTTTTGTAGCTAATCTAGGACAATAAGAGCTGAAAGGAAACAAATAGTCAATTAGATCAACACTAGCTAATATAATTGAGGCACATAAAGTAGAAACTTGAAATAACATTGACTAATGAAAGTTTTAATACATATAATTGAGAAAAGAGAAAAAAATCAACTTGAAAAGTAAATCTAACTAATCAGTCAACCTAAATGTTTATTAGATTATTAAGATATGATTTTTAATGTGATTAGAAATTGGTTATAAGTAAGGTACTAAATAATAATCTAAGGATGGTTTTAGGTAGTTTAGACTAAAAGGGATTGTAGTGGTAATGATACAAGCTTGGTATTAGGTCCTAACCTCTCACTTCACACACCATAATGATAAGGGTTTCAAGTGTTTATCCAAAATATACCATTAACCACACTTTATACTTGACCAGAGCATCAAGTCAACTTCCCCCTTGGTGATGAAATCCAAGTAGGTTGGCTTAGGGTAGACAGAATGTTAAAGTGATTATTTATGTTTTTTTTTATTTATCCATATGTTCATAAAATATAAATAGTGAAACTAAGTGATTAATTAAAAATCCCCTAATTAGACTATGTGGACTATTCTAAGCATGCAAGCAATAGGAAAAGAAGTGTAAACTAATTACTAGCAAATGTGAGGTTAATTCTAATTTGAAATAATGTATAGTGTTGACACTATATGTATAAAATATATAATAGGGTCTCTAGGGTCAAACCATGGAAGAAAATTTTGAAAATGAACTAGGTCAATAGTATTGATCTAGTTATTTCAAATAGCACACATAACATAGAATTGGGTTGGTAGTGTCAATCTAGTTGACTGTGTAAGGGAAGTTTTAAAGACTAAAAAATATGAAAGGAATGATATAAAATAAATAAATATAGAGGTAAAAAGGAACCTTATTGGATGAAATATGTAATGAAAATATATTTTTGATGAATAACCTTGAAGTATGCTTGAGAAACCTGTAAACTAGGTCAACATATTTGTTTAAGCTATATAAAAACCTACTAAAAAAGTGGTGAAACTATAAGGGGTCAATTGTGTTGACCTATTAGGTTAAAATGGGTGTTTGAAAGGATAGAAACTTGTATTGGGTTGACTGGGTCAATCTAGTTTCCTATTCATAGAAACCTATGCATAGAGAAAACTAGTTAGGTTGACATAATCGATCTAATATTTTAAAATATATGATCAAAAGAATGAAATAAAGTGAAATAAATCTTTAAAGTGTTATTTTCATGGTGGGTTCACTAGAATGTATGCAATTGGAAATGCATCATGTCTATAAATCAATCCTATCCTGAAGAAGATAAAGCATACCTACACTTTCAATTGGGGATACACTTGTTAAGTGGGAGCATGACCAATATGGGGATCCTATAGACCCAATTAGGGAATAGATTGTCAAAAAATATCATGCTAGGAATGGTTCCAAACCATACAATCTAACACAATCACACAATAACCCTAATAAAGTCCTAAGGTTTAAAACATTCACTCTATTCTAATAATAAGAAAGAAAAATCTAATCTAGCACACACCAAAGCTTATGGCATAAAGTGGGGATTAGAAACAATAAAACAAACATGTATGGGGAAATTCAATTAAAGTAAGTATGATTAACACCCTAATACATAAAAATATGAAAGATAGTATTATTTGAGCCAACACTTATGCTACTTTTATCTACTAAAAGAGAGGAGAACAAAGTTAGAATATACTTACCTGAATTTGAACCCATCAAGACTAAATCTCTCCCTTGTCGAAAAGGGCTTCAAAAGAGGTTGTTTTGGTTTGTAAGTATCAAAAAGAAAGGCCAAAGCATTCAATATGTATTACACAAGGCTCGATTCTCCAAATAAGAAACCTAAGCTAAGTCTCCTCAAGTAGAATGGTGAAAGAGTAGATTGTGAAGAAGCACGAGAAAATAATAACTCTCTATTACATATATGAATAATGATTGAAATGATCTTGTATTTATAGGTAGATATTTCCCTAAATCCTTCCAAGAATGTTGGATATACAAGGTCACCCCAGTCAACCCAGTGTGTTTTTAAGGATAATTTACTAGGTCTAAGCTAGGTCAGCCAAAGGGCTAACAAGATAAGAAAGTAAAGAATTTCCCTAAACTATACTGGGTTAACCCAGTTGACTCAGTATAGCTTATTATCCAAAAGGAGTTTTTGATAAGAAAAGGAGGAATGGAAAGAGGAAAATATTGGAGAAATACTCAAGGGAGGAGAAGTATCTTAGAGAATGGTTTTGGGATCTATTTGGATTGGTAATAGTGTGGCAAAAAAAAGACAACAATCCTATGAATCACCAAAGGTTTAGCCACCCCTTTTTTGATGCACCCCTTAGGGTGTGTACTCAGAGAGATTGAGTCTTGATGAGTTCTTACAAGATGTAAAGCATCAGTATTTGATAAAATTTTAAAATATTGTGTATACAGTCCTTCCATATAGATATCCACTTTATAGCTTCTAATGGAAAGTGCTCAAGTTATCAATTGCTTCTTCCTTAGAGAAATATCTTAGGTAAATGCCTTCAAAGTTCTTTAGATACAATATCCCATCTTTGATCATGAAATGGGTTTTCTTGAGCCTAAATCTCTCTTTTAATCTCTACTTAATCCTACAAGATAATAGCCATTTATTAAAAAAGGAACAGTGGGATCATACCAATAATTTAATTGAAAGTTTTGTTGATCAACCTATATAACACTTAGTTTGGGATTAGTATTAACAATTAACTAAATTAAACCTTGGCATCTTACCAACTTGGTAGTCTTCATCTCTAGATAATATTCTTCAAGGATAATCATCCACTTACCTCTCCTTTCTTCAAGTTCACTTTGACTCAACATTAGCTTAGTGGTAGGGTTTAACATAATTACATGTACCTTATTTTTAAGGATATAATGCCTAAATTTATTCATTGCCTTGACTAAAGAAAATGATTGTTTTTCAATCAAATAATAGTTCAACTTAGAATTTTTAAGGTTAGTACTCATGAAATAAATGAGGTGATCACACTTATCTATCTTCTGAGTTAGAACATCAACTATTTTATGATCAAAGGCAAAGGAATAAAGATAGAAATCTTTAGTCAAATATGGACTTATTAGTATAAGATCTTGTCCAATTACTTCTTTAATGTATTTTAAATCTTTCTTGGTCTCCTCATTCCATGTGATCTTGACATATTTCTTCAACATGTCATTCATTGTCTTCATAATCTCTACAAAACCAAAAATGAATTTTCTTACAAAGTTGATTTTACCAAAGAAAGATTTCAATTCCTTCCTACTATTAGGGGGTTATATTTTGATAATGCATTTACTCTATATGGGTCTATAGAGATCCCTTCCTTGATTATGACATGTCCTAATAGATTTCCCTCAATTACATAAAATATGCTTTTCTTGGGATTGAGGGAGATTCCATACCTTCTACATCTCTCAAATACCTATTATAAGTGTATGATGAGGTCTTCCCTATTTTTTGAAAATATATTCAAGTCATCCATATATATAATAATGCACTTACCTATGAGACCTTAGAATGCATGATCCATATCCCTCTGGAAGGTTTCACCTACATTGATTAATCTAAAGGGCATTCTCTTGTAGGCAAAAGTGCCCCACTTAGTAGTAAATGCAGTTTTCATCCTATCTTCTTTGTTCACTAGCACCTAATTATACCCTAAAAATACATCAATAAAAGACATCATAGTATAATAAAAACCAATTTGGATTACTTGTTCAAGAGAAGGCAGGGGATAATTATCCTTTTTAGATGCTCTATTCAAATTTCTAAAGTCAATGCACAATCTAATTTCACCATTTTTATTTATAACTGGTACCAGGTTGGCTACCAAGGTAGAGTGTCTAATGGGAAACACTATCTTAGCATTTAGTAAATTTTTAACCTCTTGTTATATCATTATTTCAAGGATAGGGTTGACTGGCCTTTGTTTCTACCTAAAAGGTTTAAAGGCTTATTTCAATGGTATGGTGTGGGTTATGACTCTAGGATCAAAGATCTTTAAGACTTCATAATACCATGCTATTACATCTTTATACTTGGTCAAAAAATATTTGGCTCTCTTAGTTTTAATTCTTGTGTAGGTTGTACCAATGTTCATCATTTGAGGATTACTTTGGGGACCTAGGCCAATTTCATTATAGTCCTTCCTATTTACTTTGGGAATATTGATAGCCTCAACTAGTTTGTTTGAATCAAAAATTATCTCTAAGGCTATCATTCCTTTTGGAATATTATTGTCATTTATTTGAATGACCTTTTCATCAATCCTGCCTTAAACATTGTCATCATGAAGGATATTTTCATTAACCTCATTAATGATGTGAGCTTGAAATAGTATTGAGTTAGTCTTGAAGTCTATGATCTATTGATCATCATTGAATACTTGCAAGTGGTTGAAATTATCTAGTACTGAGGGACATGGGACTACTCAATGGTAAGGCTTTGTAACTTTGAATTTTGATTAGGCATAAGGTTGGTTGTAGCTAAAGCAAGTTCCTCAGCAACGTTGTTTTCTTCCCTAGGAATTGACACAATGATGAAATCATCAAAACATTTAATTAAGTCTCATAATCTAAAATTATACTTATTAAGATAAGATAATTTGCATTGATATCTACTTTTGACCTGATCAACTACTAGTTTTGAATCACCAAAAACTAATAATTCCTTAACCTCATGTTTGATTTCAAATTATAATCTAAGAATAAGTGCTTCATACTCTACAAGATTGTTAGTACATGAGAATTAGAATTTGTAAGAGGAATTTCATTCCTTCCCAATGGGATTGATTAACACCACCCCTACTCTAGAACCTAATTTACATCAAGCACCATAAAAATACAACTTCCATAATCTAGGTATAGGATGAGAAGTTTTTGGAGTTCGATACCTTTGTGGTGTCAAGAGTGTAAACACATAGATCTAAGTTAGCCATATTGACCGTCTCATTGGTTTCATTATACTTGATGATCATGTGCTTCATATTGGGCTCCTTTTATATCCTAATTTAATTGGGAACTCATTTATAGGGTAACCACATGTGTGAATAGTTAGCTGACATGTAACCATTTAGTCTGTTATCCAATCTCTACTCAATAGCATTTCGTAAGTGTTAGGGATGTCTACCACTTAGATGTCAATAAACTATTGGATCCTTAATTCAGAAGTACTCTACATATGAACATTCAACAATTCACCAATTACTTTAACTCTTGATTTATCTAATTGAGTTACAACTATATCAAATTTCATTAGAGTCAAACCAAGTTGTTCACAAATACCTTTAGGCATAATATTTGTAGATGCACCACAGTCTAATAAAAAATATGCAAATTCTTACCAAAGATCTTGACTATAATTAGTAAAGGTGGAACATCTATCTTACTCTTATGTATTGCAATATTAGCATGTGTAGCCTTTTATGGTTTGATAGGATTGTTGAACACATATATCTACTGAGAGGGGGGGTGAATCAGTAGATTAAAAAAAACTAGATCTTTTAAGCTCTTTCTGAACAAGTCTTAAAGCATAAACTAAAGAAAAAAATATAAAAATAACACTCACACATGCAAATCTCATAACACCAAAATTATAAATGGAAACCTAAAGGGAAAAACCATGATGAGAAAAGTTTCTAGAAGTTATTGTTTTAATCCAAACTCATAAATAAATGCCTAACTAGATACATTTAAGGACACCCATCCCAAGGAGACACTAATCCTCTATTTTTAAGAGAACCAACTCTAAGGAAGCACCCACTCCCTATACTGAGCACTAACCCAGCTTAATCTAATGGCACTAACCAATCAGACATTTGAGTTACAACTCAATTAGATGAATCAAATTCATAAGAGAATCCAGGTATCTATTCTTCATTACACATCTAATCTACAATTTCTCATTTCTCATTCATCACACTCTTGTGTGATCTTAACTCTTCCTGCCCCCTTTCTCTATATCTAACATATGTCTATTTTTTAGTATATTTTTATTTTATTTGACTATTACAACAACAAAGTTAGATGAGTCTCTTTTATTTACTTGACTCTTCTTATTCCAAGCAAAATAAATATTTGTATTATTTTCTCTCAGTCTCTTGGAATTCTACCACACTTTCTTTGATTTTAACATTTGAAATATATGAATGATTCTAAGACTAGCCATTTTTTTTTGTGTATAGATCATTAAAATAACTGACTATTGATTTCATTTAATCATCATACCAGATTATTGTAACTAACTCACTTCATTATATCTTTAAATTCTTTATAACTTTAAAATACATCTATCAAATCTTAAGACTCTAACTCCCACAAGCCATTGATCTTCTTATATGCATGATCCTTACTTAACATGATCCTTTATTCTATCAGGAACTATATAAATCCCATCTTTGGTTATAACATGTCCTAGTAACTTTCCTTTTGTAACACAAAAAATAATTTTTTGGGGATTGAGGGAAATTCTATATCTTCTACAATGTTCAAATACTTGTTGTAAGTGCATAATGTGAACCTCCCTATTTTTATAAATCATGGTTAGATCATCCATTAGATAATAATTCACTTACCTATGAGACATAAAAAATCATGGTCCATAGCTCTTTGAAATGTATCCCCTACATTAATAATTCCAAAGGTCTTTCTTTTGTATGTAAAATTGCCCCACTCAATAGTAAATACAGTCTTCATTTTGTCCTCCTTGTTTACAAGCATTTGATTATAACCTAAACAATCATCAAGAAAAGATATCATATTAGAACCACTAATAATTTGAATGACTTGGTCAAGAGAGGGTAAAGGATAATTATCCTTTTCAAAATTTCTATTCAAATTTCTAAAATCTATGCATAATCTAATTTCTCCATTTTTCTTTCTAACTAGCACTAAGTTGGCTACCCAGGTAGAATGTCTAATGGAAAAAAATATTTTTGCATCCAATATATTATTGACCTATTTATAAATCAATGATTCTAAAGTAGGGTTGACTGGCCTTTGCTTCTACCTAAAAGGTTTACAGGCCTCTTTTAATGGAATGGTATGGGTAATGACTCTAGGATCAAAGATCTTTAAATCTTCATTTGGCCATGTTATAATACCTTTATACTTGGTCAAAAACTCTTTATCCTTTCTCTATTATTCATTTATGCAGGTTGTACCAATATTTACTAGTTGGGGTTCACCTTGAGTTCCTAGGTCAGCTATATTTTAATCTTTCCTTTTCACTTTTTGAACTATAACAGTTTTAGCTAGTTGACCTTTCTAAGGTAATCATGTCTTTGGTAATTTTGTTGTCATTAAATTGAATAATCTTGTCATCAACTTAATCTTCATTAAGATAATTTTCATTGACCCCATCAATGTTGTGAGACTCAAATAATCTTGAGTTGTTCATGAAATCTAGGATCTATTGATCATCACTAAATACTTGCAAATGATTGACATTGTTAGGAACTGAGGGACATGAAACTAACTCAATGCTAAGGTTTCCTAGTTTTGAATCTTGGTTTGGCATGAGATTGGTTGTAGTTAAAGATAGGTCATCATCAAGTTTATTCTCTTATTTAGGAATAGAGATAATATTAAAAACATCAAATTACTCTATTAAGTCCCACACTCTACACTAATACTTCTTAAGATAAGACAATTTACATTGGTACTTACTTCTAACTTCATTAACCACTAACTCATAATCACCATACACTAGCAATTATTTGACCTTGTTTTTTACAACAAATTACAATCCTAGGATTAAAGCTTCATACTCTACTAAATTTTTAGTGTAAGGAAATTGAATTCTATAAGAAGTATCAAACTCTTTCCTAATGGGATTAATTATAACAATTCTTACTCCAAAACTAGATTTACATCTAAGCACCATCAAAATATAATTTCCACATTTCAAGCATAGCATGGGAATATTTAGAGTCACATACCTTGGGAGTGTCAAAAGTGTAAACTCCTAACTTAGAATTAACCGTGTTAACCTTTTCATTTACATCATTATACTCAGTGATCATGTGTTTCATCTTTGGCTTTCTTTCAATTCAAATTTGATTGGGAACTCCCTTCCATGGAATCCATATATGAGAACAATCAGTGGACATGTACCCATTTAAGGACTTTGTCCAATCTTTGTTAAGCATCATCTCATAGGCATTAGGAATGTCCACAACTTGAATGTCTATGAATTGTTTTATCCTTGGCTCCACATCAACCTGGATATGAAAATTCAATAGTTTTTTTATTACTTTAACTCTTGATTTGACTAATTGAGTAACTAATGTATCAAACTTAATTGGAGTTAAATTGATTTTTCACAAATACCTTTTGGCATGATATTAGAATAAACACCTAAATCTATCAAATAATTATGCAAGTTTTTACCAAAAAATCTAATTATTAGCAAGAAAGGGGGACTTATATTTTGTTCTTATACATCACTACATTGGCATTTGTAACCTTTTGTGATTTACTAAGCTTCTTGGGTAAAGATTCAAGCAAAAAGTCTCTTTTTTCAATAATTTTAGTCAATTAATGTAACTTGATATTAGCTTTAATATTTTTCATGTCCTCAACTATATTATATCCACCCATAATAGAAGAACCAAATGAATCAACTTTATGTTTAGTGTTACTTCCCTTTAGAGGTTCTAGATTGTTATTTGCTTGAGGATCAAGAGAAGTGTTAAAGTTGTTTGGTGGAGTTGAAGTTGTCAAAGGTTCCTTATGGTCTCTATTCCTCAAAGGGTAAGTCTTCTTTAGATACTGTTGAAAAACATGAACCTCTTCTGGAGTGTCTTTAATCTCATTTTACTCTTAGAATGGGAAGTGAAATGTCTCCACCATTAGAGTTGTGTTAGTATATTTAGATGAATTTGAAGAACCAAATGTACCTATAGTATTATCTTTGTTAGGTCCACCTTTAAATGTAACTAATTCATCTTGAAATAACTCAAAATCATTGTAAAATTTAATACATATGTTTATCTCAAGATTGTTCTTATTTACAGATGACTCATTTTTGTTATTATGAAACTTGTTTGTAGGTCTGTTAAACATTTGATAAGAATAATTTCTATTAGAATTTCCCTAGTATAACCCACTTGCTTTTACAATTGAGGGAAATTAGTTCTCAAATTTTTAACCATTTTTGAGTATGGAGTCATTCTCATTCTTAGGTGCCTTTGAGTTGTGAACTTGAGTATTACTACTATCTATTGGCACCAAATTTATTTGATCTTGTGGATGAAATCCATTTTTAGTGTTATTTAGGAATCTTAGGTTTTGACCAGGATGATCATGACTCAAGGGTGATTGATTCAACACTAGTGTTTGGTTTAAAGCAAACATGTTTTGATTAGCATTGGGAATGACATTAAGCATAGGTAGATTAGGATTGACATTGGGGATATCATATTCCAATTGACCCTAAGGTTACATTTAATCATTTATTGTCACCGCTTTAGCATAAGCTAGGGATAATGTGTTTATAAGTCCAATAGATATTTTCAAAAACATCAAAGTCATTAGATCTAAAGCATATTTATAAATATCTAAAGCTAAGGCTTCATCAAGTATATAGGGAGATATGGTCTTGATAAACATATTATGGAACATAGCATTAAAATCTCTAATGTTTTCACTTGAATATCTTTTCACAATAGTGAATTGTTGATAAATAATATAAGGACTGATGATTTTTCCAAATTAATCAATGAAAATACTATTAAAATTATTCCAACTGGTAATGTAGTTTTTAGGAAGGTTTAGAAACCAATAATATGTTGCATCTTTGAAATTTAAAGGAAACAATCTACATGTAACATCTTCATGAACAACATTCTATAATCTTAAAGGCAACCTTAAAAGATTTGATATGTTCTTCAACAGTAACAGCACCATTAGGATTGAAATACAAAAAATATTTCTAAAGATTTCTAGGTAAGTCATGTACCTAACTAGGCACATTTATGGAAGATCTACCTAACCAATATATACCTTCATAAGGATTTAACATAGGAGCACCATGAAAAGGGGAAGTTGGAATTTAAAAACCCTATGCACCTTTGTCTAATCTTGCTTTCTTATAAACTTCTCATGAAAGGAGAGGTAATCTTGGTTTTGATCATGACCTAGTCCTGATTCTTGTTAGTTCTAGCCTATAAATTATAAATCCTATTCAAAATATGATGTATCAACCTTATCTTTGCAAAGAAAAATGCTCAGATTTGCATGATAAGTAAATTTTTGACAAATTCTTACAAAGAACAACTATCTTTAATTGAATTATCTCAAAGATGTGTCTTAACTAATGAATGTGAATGATATTTACATTTCTAAGTTTAAATAAACCTAAATTTGCAAAAAAATCAATCAATATTTGAACAAAATTGCTATCACTAACCTTGAACATGGCATATTTTCAAAGCTTAAACTAATTTTGCAATAATTTCTCATGGTTATTCAAAGAATATCTTTAACTAAATAAACCTAAAGACTAGTCTAAAATCATGAATATCAATTATCTTTACACAATTTAACTAATAAAAACACAAATATGTAAAGAATCTACTGATCTTTAACCAAAATTAGCAAAGACACTTCAAATTCACAAAGCTTTAGCTAAGGCCCTCCTTTTAGCACCAATGAAACTCACCTATTGATGTTTTAAAGTGTATCATAGGGTTTAAAAATTATTGAGAAACACTCTTCTCATTTTTGGATTCAAATAATCCATTGCATGAGTAGTTGTTTGTGATGTCCCTGATATCTGTGGTGGAATAACATCATAGTAATATACCCGTTTCACAAAATGATGATAAAATTGGTTATTGGGAGCAACCTTGGTTTAAAATCTAGCTTGTGAAGTATGAAGATAATATGAACTAAGTATATCAAATTATTATCAAGACCTAAGATCTAAATTTGAATCTAGCATGTATATTTACAATGGAAGCTAAACTAAAGTGAGTTGATAAAAAAATGGGAAAAAGGAAGGATAGGGTAGAAAGGTGTTTTAATTTTCAATCCAGACAATATGATATAGTTTAAATTTCATTAAAACATGTACTAAAATAATATATGAATTTAAATTTCAAAGGCATAAATCCTACCACATATCAGGTAAAAATCTAAGGAAAAGTGAAAAATGCAAATAAGAAATCAAGTTGACTTTAGTGATTTACTTTCCCAAAAAAATGAGTTAGCACATCTATAAAGAAAGCATTGAAATTGAAATGAACCTAAAATCCTTTAATCACCCTATCCTAATAATAAATTTACAACTTTGAATTCATATGAACACATCAAGAATCCATAAAAATAATTCAAATCTGGACATTCAAACAAATAATTGAGAGAGCAGCTTTAGTAGCAAACACAAACAAATACTAGATAATCTTTGTAGAATTCCTTGTATTAATTAATTAAAGTTTAAAAAAAGTTTTTTCTCAAAAACTCCCTTCCTTTACAAATTATAATACCCCTTTTATATAAGACTAAGGAGGTATGTTGGTCAATCATGTCAAATGACAATTGTACATGTGTCAAGGACAACTATCCTTCTACAACATTCTATAACTAAACACTTTCTAAATGGACTAACCTATAAATAATGCGATTTACAAGTTGTACATGATTTTTAAAAAAATAATATTCCATTTTAAAAACTATATCCATGTTTCTATATAAAAATAATATACTTAAATTAACAAATTTGACTTTGAGAAGAACTTCTTGTTGTAGTCCCTTGTCTTCACTGTATGATCTTCATTGCTTTGCTATGTTAATCATCAAGTAGCTTGAATTTGATGATGGGTTACATGAAAATTTCCTCTTCTTGATCAATGAAGCCTTTGAAGTCCTTATTAGTCCTTTCTAAAGCTTATTTGATGATCCTTTCATCCCTTATTTTCTCTTCTATAGATTAAATCATGTCTAAGATCCTTTTGTTATATGCCCCTATTTTAACTTTGCTTTTACTTTTCACCTCCTAAATGAATTAAGTAGCTCTATGATTGAACTCCTCACCAATTATTAAGCCAATAGGACTGAGTGTAGTTGTAACTATGATAAAACTCGCTAATTTGTGCATCATTTTGCTTTCCAACTACTCGAAATTATTAGAAAGATGTACCATTTCCTTGGACCACTTATTCAAAGCCTCAATATTTTCTGTTAATATTTACATATCCATATTCAAATGGGCCAGGCTGATTGTCTTAAACCCAAGAATTTGATCCTCTATCAAAATATTGATTAAATCATTTACTTTGTTGCTTGAACTTTACCATTGGCTAACTTGGCTTGCATCCAAAGTACCTTATTTATTCACCAAGTCTTGCTTAGACTTTTTTTCCTTCAAGGAGCTAAATAGATAATTCATAGTGGCCTCAAAATCCTTAACCATATCTCCTAGAATAGAAAAAATAGATTATTTTAGTAAGTTCTTACTTTGTTGCTTTAGCCCTTTGATAGTATCTTACAGCTATTTTATCTATGCCTGATCTAATTCAAGAACATCTTCCTCAAAAATAGGATTTTTACCAAGTCTCTACACTTGTTTATGAGTCAAACTAGTCAATGACTCCACTTTTTGATACATAATTTCTTCACCTCCTACCATGACCCTTTTCTCTATCACCCTTTGTAAACCAACACTCCCTGAGTCAAATCTAACTCCAACTAAAGATTGAGTCACTTGTGTAACTGGGGTCTCTACTTATGATTGATTTGGTGACTAGCTTGGGGTAGCCAAACTCTTCACCTCTTCCTCTTATAAAGCAATAGTCCATGTTTTTAGTTCCTACTACATAAGGATATTAGTAGCCTTAACCAAGGCCCATGGGTGATAACTAGGTAGATTTTCCACTCTTGGTTCATAAATGAACCACTCAGGGATAGGTGGCCCATACAAAAAAAATTATTCATTGAAAAAATTGACTTCCTTCAAGTGAGGAGTGAAGGTTACTTTAGGTTTTTTAGTTTTTGGAACAAGGGTAGTCTTTATTTTCCTCTTGGGGGGTTAACAGCTACTAAGTCCAAAGATTTCCCTTTGTCATCCTTAGTTTCCTCAATACTTGTCTTTTCTTCTTTATCTAAATCTATATATTTCAAAGATAGAATTTTCAATACATATGAAATAGACTCTTAAGGATCTATGGCTATCATGTGAATCTCCTCCTAATGTAATTCATGTTTTACTATCTTGGAAGGTTCTAAAGTTGATGAAGTAGAAACAATCTCACTAGGCCTTCTATCCTCTATCTTATTCTCTTTAGGCTTATGTTCTATTTATGTCTCTAATTATGCACTAATTGATGGAAGTCTAAAGATTCACCACTAATCAAATGATATTGCTTGGGGCCTAATTACCACCTATCATCCACCTTTTGATCTCTTTGTAACCTAGAGTTAGATCGTATGTTGTGCTCTTTTAATCTTCTAGTCACTTGAAAGTATGAGGATGCATTAATGTATATGAAATCAAAGGCACCAGGTTCTTTCTCATAAGGAACATTTAAAATACCTTTTATCCTTAAGGGTCTCATTACCTAAGGTCATCCATCTGTAGGTTGAAATACAACTTATGCTTTGATGTTGCCTCAATATTATCCCACTGTCTAAAAGTTGTCTTCCTAATTGTAAGAGGGAAGTTATGAATAAGTCCTTTTCTTTTGGTTTTAAAAAGGCCATCTACACCATGGAAAAATTGGTAGGTCACCTCTTGCTCTACTAGCTTATCAAGAACATGGAATAACAACTTGAGAGGAGAATTTTGAGTTCCCTCAATCCTTATGATAGTGCAGTCAGGGTAAAACCATATATCCCCCATTGATTTAATAGATTTCTTGATCAAAATACTAATCCTTGACATATGGATACCAATTATAGTTTCACTCAATACTAGGTAGACATAATCACAAATGAACTAGATGTGATCCCTATATTTATAAATGTGCAACTTAGAATAGTATTAAGAAATGGTATGGGTTCCATTTTAATACCATTCTCTCTAATTAGGGATATTTTGTGTTACACATAAGGCATCTAGGAGATAATACATCATGAAAAAATCATTATTATTATTATGTTAGATTTCATATATTTGTCTTCTCAAATAAATACTAATTATCTCACCTAGTGGGGGAACCATTACCCTTTCAATTATGAAATATACTAGGGATACCCACATTAGATCAACATATGTTGTGGTTGCACATCCATACAATTTTTTTAACATTATCATTATCATCCTAAACCCTGGTCTAAATTGACTTATTGGGATGTTCTTATTAAGGCATGAAAATATTTGGCTACCAAACTCTAACCACATGGATAAGGTGTCCATCAAGTTATGCTCCTTGGCCCATGATTAATAGAAGCTAAGTCAATCTAGGGTGTAGATGACTTGTAATAGGACTTAAATATCTAAGAAACTTTCCTATGAGTATGTTCATTAATTATCATGCCCTTATCTATTTAAGCTTCCTTAAAAATAGAAGCAAGAATATCAATGCAAGGAGTACCTCTAGTTTTGTAGCTACGTAGTGTAGACTAGTCATTTTGATTGCTATAATGTAATTATATATCCTCTTTTCTACGAGATTATTCTCTTCTCCTTTGGTGATAGCTAGTTGGTTCTCAATTCTCTAGAATAATTTTTACCAATTATTATCCCTTGTGTTCAAGGTAGCAGCAACAAACTTAGTGTCCTTGAACATACAAACTTTTGCATCTATTGTTAGATATAACTTAATGTATTCCTTTTAAATATGATTATGGTTTATCATTACTATGATCTTAACTAAATTATCTAATTCCAAGCAATAATTTAACCTTCTTTTGGTTGAATTATATTGAAAATAGAGACAATTAGGGCAATCTATACACCCTAGGGTTTTTTAGAGGTTTTCACAGAGCTTCAATGGTGTCAATCAAGTTCAAACTTTAAGATTCATTAATTACATTTTGAATTTAGATTACAAATTTATACCTTTATGTGTTGGGTTTATCTCTAATTTGACGTGTCTCACTTATGTGGCATTACCATGTCATATTGTTCATTAATTTAAAGTATGACCATTTATCACTTTAGGGACACATGTTGTTTCCTCATGTAATATTAAAGCTCAATCAATTCACACCATTAATCTATTAAAAATTCTTATCCTTGACTCTATCACAGGCCATTAATCTTCCATTTGAGCTACCAAGAGTGTGCCACTTAGTAGCTCTAAGGGCTCTTTATGTACTTTGGAAACACATTCCATCACTTAATGAATTTTTACCATGTGGTGGCTTCTCATTAGATCTTGGTTATTTGAATAGTTGACCCAATCCACATCATTGATCTTGATCAAGAAGCTTGAATGCTATTCATTGATCTCTATCTAATTTAATATGGTTGTTACATGTGTCACTTTCATGTTTGATCTGGGTCATTTGAAAAGTCCACCTTTATTCACATCATCGATCTAATGGATATACAAATAAATGTGGATCATTTATTATTTCCACTCCATATTCACAAAGCCTAATATGAACAAGTGATTTTTTTGATCACTCATCAAGATCATGACATTTTTCACTCTCACATTTGACCTTAGAATCCTTTGATGCTTTGATCTCTCACTCACCATTAGATATTTGATCTACTTCCAAGATAATTACACTTTTCACTCTTGCATATAACTTTATAATCCTTTGATGCTTTGATCCCTCATTCACTATCAGATTTGATTTTACAAGATCAACATGCATTTTTGTTTAATTCTTTTAACTTATTGACTCCTGTTATGCCCATGGATCATTGATCTTTACTACGAGCTCTCAAGATCTTACCACTTGTCATATTTGTGTTAGTTCATTCCTATAGGCAATGAAAATAAACTAAGTAAGGGCTCGAGAACATAAAAAAATTATGATGAAGAATTAACCTAAGGTTTTGGTCATGTTAATAATCATGATTAAAACTTTCAAGATAAAATTTAAACTAAGTTTAAAAAATAATAAAGTGCTCCCACATAAATTTGGACTCATGCAAATTTGAATCTTTTACAAAAGGACTTAGGCTAAAACATATTAGACTAAGGTTGTTTAACACTATTTAGATAGAGATTCAATTAATTAATAAAATACTAAAGACTTTAGTCAAAAAGGGTTAAGTTAGTATTAAAGCACAAAAACCCTAAACAATGTTCATTTAAATAAAACTCCATTAACCTACAAAAGGAAACATAAGAATCAAAGTTAGTAACATTAGATAAATTCAAATGAAGATGATATGCTAACATGTCAATGTAAAATAAATCAAGCATGATATTCAAGTAATGTACTCTAGTTAAGTGGGATGTTCAATTTAAAGCAAAAATTTGTAGAATTTGAATAAGGGTCCTTATTTTTTTTTAAATGGGGGTATGTTGACCTCAAAACTAACTTGCATGATCCTCTATAACATATTAAGGAAGAATGAGAGGTATTTATATCCCTTAATATATTATCCCATCCTAATAATTGATTTTGTTTGTTCCTAGTGGGAGGTTTAATATCTACTTCTAGTTATCTTCTAATTGGTCTTGTTTGGTTGGTTATTAGGCCTCTTTTTTATAGTTTATTTATTGGTTGACCATGAGGGTTGTCTTAATCTCATTTCTTGTTTTTGGTTGTAAAATGGTTGGCACCCTTTCAAAAAACCCATCTTTACCCTTATAAAAAAATAACTTAATATAATATATTCATACCAAATGGTACATTAATTTTTATGACTAAGAAAATATTACATTCATTGTTACAAAAGTTTCGTGATATGTAAATAAATTATGGCATGACTAAGTCACTACATGTCAAGCACATTAAGATTTTGAATTATAGAAATATGTGGATACTTGGAATGGTTTCATAGAAACAATCAAATCAACCTATTATCTTATTTGAATCTATGATGATGAGTACATAATGTTTTCGTAGTTGCATGCAGGTTGTGATCAATTTGTTCAAAAATACATAGATCTCTTCCATACTTTGGTTTATAAAATAAATGTTAAGGAATCTAAAAAAATTGAAGTGTACATCAATATTGAGACCATATATCTTATATAATATGGACTTCATCTAAATATCTTCCATTGGAAAAACCTACATATTTACTTGTAAGTTCAAATAAAATGCTATTTAAATACTAAGAAAATAGATTAAAATTATTAGGAGAAACCACCACCTAAACATTCTAATAAGAATCATAAACAAAGGAATGGATCTTTATTTCATCTTGAGAATAATAACACACAATCAAGTGATTCTCAATTCACAAATTTAAGAGGAACATGCTATGAAAACTCTAATTTCACAGCTTGAGGTATTAATTAATCTATAGAAAGGTTTAAATCATATATTTTTAACTTATTTTTATGCTAAGTATTAAAAACATCACTTATTCCTCCAGCATAGATTCAAAAAAAGTATAAATATTATTCCATCCTCAAATTTGTATTAATAATCAACTAATAAACTTCATCACTAATAATGGAATTCAAAAAACCTAGTTTATCTTGAATTATTTTGAATATTTAACTTTCCATTGATGCCTCACCCACAACTATAATCAATTGGGTGGTTCAATGTAGGCTCTAAAAATGCATCACTCAATAATGTCATTTGGTATATAAAATTAATCATTTTCAAGATGTAGTCCTTTGTGACATCGCACCATTAGAGGTATGTGATGTATTACTTGGTCAACCATATATTTATCATAGAAATTTAGTATATGAAGTGAATCTCATAAATGTTTTCATATATTTTAGTGATATGATATACCACATACTATAACAAAATCATAATATTTCACACATTAATGTTAAGTAATCCAAGAAGCTAGTCATTTCTACTAAGAATTTTGCATTCTTGATGGTGAGACCCAAACATAATAACATCCTTGCATTACAATGGCATATTTTAGTTTTTACATCAATAATAAACACATAACAATTTAACAACATGCTGGGAGAATAAAAGGATATATTGCAGGCACATAAGTAAGTATCTACACACTACACAATAAATCATAGTATTGATTTGTGTTATAGATAATGTTTACATGGGAAATTTATATGATGATAAAAATTAAGGTTTATATTTACCATGAGGTAAATAGTAACATGTTGTTAGTAATTAGTGGTTATAACCATATGGTTAATATGGTAATTCAGAAAATTATGTTGTTAGATATATTGTTATATGTTATAACAATATATCGTATTTAGGTTTGCACTATTATAGGAGTTATGGAGGTTTTATAGGTGAGATAATATTGGAGTTGTTATAGGATATTATTCCTAAATATATTTTTGTAATATGTCTTGAATTATTAATCAGAGAGAATAGAAGAATATATTATTATTGTGTAAATTAAATTATTTATTCTACTCTTTCTCTATGTAAACTCCTATAATTTACAATAGTGGTGTCAGAGTAGCATCTAGTTTTGTTCCTGTGATGGAATAATATTGTTTAGAAGGACAACTAAAAGCATTTTTTGTCTTTTAAATGGTAGTTTTTTAATAAATAATAAAATTTGTAGTTTGATAATTATAGCATAGATTAAGTCTCCATTCAACTTCGAATTCATGTACATATTTGGTCTGATTATTGCTTTGTGATGGGTCTGACCTTGAATTCACCATCGATGCAATATACTACACTTGGAGAGTTACACACGTCTTAGTTTAATTTGGCCAGTATCACCATTTTTTATTTCTCAAAAGTGTGTGGTGGAAATTCAAACTGTGCTAATTTGTTTAATCAAAAAGACCACATTTATCTATTTATCCACAAATTCTGCCAGATAGCCATTTTTCTATTAATACATATTGGGAAATTATTTGAACATTAACCTATATATAATTGGAATGCGTTCCTATCTAATCAACATCAATCTAATCCACATTTGGTCTGAATCAAAGCTCGACCATTTCTACCCAGGTTTGCACCCATTATCTCCATCTCATTTCTCCTATTAACCACACCATATCCTTACCCTATGTTGAAGGTAGATGTGCAAGTTATTTCATGCCACAATCTCTTTGTTCACCTACCAATGAATCTACTAGGTTTTAATAGCTCTCTCCTCCATTTTTTTTTACTGTTCATGTGACACTTGGTGAGTGCATGAATATTACTTAAAGGAAAGTGAATGACAATTGAAGGTTTCTTTCTTATTATATAGTCAAATTTATTTGCTTTATGGTTAATATCTTAAAGCTATATAGTATGTACATATTTGAGTTTTATTTTTATGATTTCAAGTAATAGTATCGGTCAAATTCATAAATATTATTATAAAGTTGGGTTAGTATTTATATTTTTTGTCATAATTTATTTTTCTCAACATATAGGTCTTATCAATTAGTATTTAGTTTTATTTTTTATCCCTTATTTATGTTTGTCTATGTAGAGTTTAGAGTTAAGTGGGTCATTGAAAATTAAAGGTTTGTTTTTAAATTTATTTGTAATTATTTAATATTAAGTCAAAAATATTTTACAGTCATGTCATGTCATTTATTAAGGTTTAGTTTTGGTGTGTCATAGTTTTAGTATTCAATAATCAAAATAGAAAAAAAGGTTTAGTTTTGTCAATTAAGTCTTGTTAGGATTTAATTGTCATTTTATCATAAGTTTAGTATTTTATGTTATCACAAATTAAAAAAATGTCAAAATTCAAAATTGTACATGGATGCATTACCGATGTAATCGACATCCATTTTTTTAAAATATGTCAAGAGTGTGGTGAGGATTAATTCTCTTCACTGAACTAGTTATTTGAGCTATATGTTGGAGGAAGGAGGCAAAAGAGGATGGAGGTGACTTGTGACCTATCATCAATCATTATCAATGAGGCCACTCACTTATTTTGATGACACATTTGTGTGGTGTGTAGTTTATTTTCAATTGTGTGGTGTGTTTTTTGGAAATGTTCACATTGTGGGAGGGGAACATAGAGTAATGTTCCATTTTCCATTTAGAACCAAATGAGATAAAGTCAAGGAACACTACTAGTGGTAATGGTTGTATTTTTGTTATGTGAGATTGAGTGGCATGATCATACACAATGGCTACAAGTAATAAGTTGATTTATTACAAGGTCAAATGTGACATTTAGTGTGTGTTTTCTTTCAATTCTAGTTGGGTGTGTAGAATATGTAAACAAAATATTGATGTTTTAAGTCCTAGTAAAAAACATTATAAAATGTGTTTCTAAGTTTATTTTAACACTCATAGATTTGGAAAGGGTTGGTGGTCAATCTAAAAAACCATAGATGTAAAAAGGTATATAAACTTTTACTAGTGTAGTGGTCCTCTAACTGCCTTACTTCTTTATGAAGATGATCCACCAGTGGAATGTTAAGTGCATTATTTTCATGGAATAAATGTGGGATGCCTTCCTTCACATAGTTGTGGTCATATGTAGCAAGACAGTTAGTTAGTTGGATGTTTGATCAAGATTATGAGGCAAGCCCATGCAACATGTTGTAGTAGAAGAAGGATTTATGTTGTACCATGTCAACATTAGGGGGGCGAATGTTATGGATAATGTTTACATGAGAAATTTATAGGATGGTAAAAATTAAATTTGATATTTATCATGAGGTAAATAGTAACATGTTGTTAGTAATTACTGGTTATAACTGTATGGTTAATATGGTAATTTAGAATATTATGTTGTTAGATATATTTTTATATGTTTTAACAATATATTGTATTTAGGTTTGCACTATTATAGCAGTTCTAGAGGTTTTATAGGTGAAATAATATCAGAGTTGTTATAGGATATTATTCCTATATATATGTTTGTAATGTCTTGAATTATTAATTAGAGAGAATAGAATAATATATTATTATTGTGTAAATTAAATTATTTTTTATGCTTTTTATCTGTGTAAAATCCTACAATTTACAACAATTTGATCCCAGGACTACCTCTAAGTAATGATTATTTATATCGTATATATTTTCTAAAGAATGAAGAGATAAAGTAGAAGATCTAAAAAAATGGATAAAAAATAATTCAAGCTTAGCTCATCACCTTGTGGAAACCCAATTTTTATTGTGCTAAATAAGGATGACACATGGAGGTTTTGAATCGATTATAAATCTCTCAAAAAGATCACAGTGAATAACTACTATCTTCTTATAAGGATTTAGGGTATACTAGAATAGTTTCATGATGCAAAATTATTCACCAAATTTTTTCTTAAGTTTTGATAATATCAATTCTTGTTGAACTCATAGACATGTATAAACAAACTTCAAAGAACATGAATGTTTGTTTAAGTGGTTAGTTATGCCCTCTGACTTAACTAATGCACCTAAAAAAATCATGCAGATGATGTATGCCATACTTAGGCCTTACACTACATTTTTTAATAGTCTACCTTGTTGACATCCCAATCTTCAAAAAAACATGGTATGAACATTGGCTTCATATTCAAAAAGTTTTTCGCACTTTGCAGTAGCACAAGATATATGCTAACATGGATGAATGTTGTTTTTATATGGGGGAGATAATATATATAGGATACATTATAGGCACACAAGGAATTAATATGGACCCAAACAAGATTCAAGTCATCCAAGAATGGATAACAATAAAGAATCTCATAGAGATTCACAACTTCTTGGGATAGTGAAATTTCTAGAATATATTTTTACTTGGTTTCTCTCATGTGAATTGGCCTCTAAATCAAGTAAAAAAAGGTGGCACCAAATCAAGCTTCATCTATTTAAACACATAATATAAATAGTTTGTATATATAAAATGTAATATCTATTATGAAATAATATTTACATTACCTAATATTCATTAACCATTTGAGATAGAAACTAATACATTTGATAATGCACTTGAAGCATTCCTCACTCAACATGGACACTCATTACTTACCATAATGAAACATTCACTATGCTCTTAAGGAACTATACTACATATGACTATGAGAATAATGCCATTATATAGGCATGTAATCATTGGAAGTATTACATATTTGGAAAGTATATTGTGATCCACATAGATTAAAAACAACTTCAGTTCATGTAGACACAAAATAATTTTTAACTATAACAATGTCAAAAATGATCTTATTATCTTTAGTAGTTCCATTTAAACATAAATCATAGGATAATTGTCAATATAGTGACATATTTTTTGATTCAAAATCTTATAACAATATTTTAATATAATTATGTCATATAATGTAGACTTTAAAAAAATCTATCATAAATTAAATTACAATAATTGAGTATCATATATCTACTTGTAGGATGGACTCTTATATCATCTTGGGTATTTTTGTGTACTTAACAAGGAGAAAAGACATAAATTAATATGGGAAGCTCATTTCATCAAGGTTTTATGATATTTTAGCATATAAAATAACCTTGAAGTGTTATATTTATTTACTTTAGCCATGCTTATGGTAATATGTTCTCAATTAAATCAAGGCTTTTAGTGCATGTGAAATCTATAAACTGGTAAAAATAAATAATGTATGTACAAACCTACTAGTTATAATAATATCATGTGAATCTATATCCATGGACTTGTTCTTATGCTACACTCCTACCAAGCAAGGTAGTCATTGTGTTTATGTAGTATTTGATAGATTCTCAAATATAGGAATTCTTATACCTTAGGAGAAAGAAAATTTGACTCTATAAATAACTCAATTTTAGTTTCAACATGCCTAGATCTTCTTTGGAATACCATAACATCTCATCTATGATATGGATACATGATTATTGAGCAATTTACAAAATGCTAATTATTCTCCTATCCTTAACAAACATCACCTATTTCAAATAGATACTTATACTATTGATTTATATGGATTAATCAAATGTATTTTATTGTGATTGTTTTATTTTTACTATTGACTTTCCATTTTTTATCTCTTTTCCAAATCATATATTAATTAGAATATGTAAGTTTGTGTTTAAATTTTATGAATTTTGGCATGGATATAATACTGGTATTTATATCATTTATTAAAAGTTAATTTTCCAGATATATTGATATAAATGGACTAACTACATTTTCCTTGTGTAAGGTGGATGCAAGATAGTTTTACCCTCAAAAATTAGTATAGAGGGAGAGAAACATATGGGAGAGGGTATAATATCATGATAAATTTTATTACAAATGTCCTATCAATAATAATCATGCATTCACGCATTAGTTGCATTCCTTTGATTGCTTAGATTTCATTTCAGTTTCAAATTGTTATCATAGATGCATGCATTTATTATAAGTTATGTTTATTTTATCTTGAGGATATTAGATGGTAATCATTATTAAAATGAGTGTTTAAAAATATTAACTTGGTGAATATTATATTTTCATATATTTTAGGGTTTAGTGTTAAATAATATGTCAATGCTTGTGACCATGTTATTTGCTTATTTATGCAGGTTTTTTTAATATTTTAATTATTCATGTCTATCCATGAATGATTTTTGAGTTCCCTCAAAATCCTTTTTCATTTATTGACATGTTCAAGTCACATTCTTCCTACAACCTTTCTATGAAATTATGAACATTTATATTACATCAAACTTAAAATATGTATGGGGTCTTAAAGTATCTAATTTGATAACCAACTTTATTGCTAAGACTTTTTGATTTAAAGTCATTATTTCAACCACCATATAACCATGGTATGTTAAAATCAACCTTTGAAGACATCGAGTGGATCAAAAGACTTGATGTATTGCAATGAAGTGATAAAATGGTTATGATTACGATCTTGAATATCATGAAAGTTAGCAAAGTTTTTTGAGTGGGTAAGAAGTTTTGGGTAAAATAACTAAGGGTGGGATCCCATTATTGATTATTTGAACTCATAACCAAACCTATTTTTGGGTTAATCATTATGGTCTTGCTTGAGATAATGGTGCTAGAAAATAAAGGAGAAAAAATATGGTTAATCTAACAAATTAATATTTTTTACATTGATAAAAAAGGGTAAATGGAAAAAACATAAGATACACAAAATGGGAGAACAAAATAAGGAAAAGGAATGCAAGAAAGGGGATCATGGAATGACATTTATACATATTAACCCTTATTAAATATCAACTAATAAAGTACCCATAACTATAAATATGATATTTTTTATTTCTAGGGAGTAGGTTTGTCATGTATAAATAGGGAATAAGAAATTATAAATTATTTTTATACCACATGTAGTCTATTCTATTTGTATTAGAGTTTTTTATGTATTTTTATCATTCAATAAGGTCTAAATTTGTATTTATTTTTTAGATACAAGAAAATAAATGGGTTTTAAAGGACCTTATAACCTAAAATAAATAGACCAAAACAAACTAGGAACACTAACAAAGACCAAACCAGAACTAGTTTTTAGCCAAGAAGACTATGAAAATCCCACATATCCAACCCAAAAATGACAAGGGACCCCAAAAAATACATAAAAAAAGACAACATAGGACAAAAATATACTAGGTCAACCATCCATCCAATGGCTTGGAGTTATAGGTTACACTTCCCTTATTGTGGGATAAAATTAGACTAGGTTTGTGTTTGTATGTTAGCTAGGAGGTTTTTACCATATAATGGCTTTGAATTTTATAGGGTATACTTCCCTTATTATGGTTCAAGACTTAAAATAGATGTAACCATAATTTAAATTGGTTATTATTGTGATATTATGGTAATCCCCAATGGCCATAACAACATTGACTATGATTCCTCAATCCACATCTTACCCATAATATTATTGATTTACAAGAAATTTCATTGGTTGTGGCATTATGTTATAAATAAATCCAAAACATCATTTTATTTTGAATAATGGGTTTGTCTTATTCCAATAGGTTATTTATAAATTATTTTTCTTAGATAGATAGTGTTATTGTTTGTGTGTGTGTGTGTGTGTGTGTGTGTTTGTGTGTGTGTGTGTGTGTGTGTGTGTGTGTGTGTGTGTGTGTGTGTGTGTGTGTGTGTGTGTGTGTGTGTGTGTGTGTGTGTGTGTGTGTGTGTGTGTGTGTGTGTGTGTGTGAAATGTAAATGCTGACCTAAGTTAGATATTTTATCAAAATTGTATGGTAATACCAGTCATGTTGAAATAAATTTATATTATTTTGATATGTTCATAGCATGGGGAGGTCATGGTCATTTTAATTTTATTATAACCAAGTAAATTAATATTCAACAAGTGGTTGTGCATTGATTTATCTTATACCATGAAGGATAGTTTTAATTATATAGTGACTTATTATTATGGTGTTGTGTTATGATGCTGAGTCAGAAAACATTAGAATGATAGTTATATAAAATATAATAGGTTGTTTTTGTCATTGTTAACTTAATTATAATATTTAAACACATATGCATATAGCTTTAGATTACTCAAATCTATTTTTTACACAAAACGGTTATATATGGTTAGTTTGAGGAAACAATTTAAAGAAATAATAAAGCTCAATAGTTATTCATCATTGATATTTATGGAATTTCATCTTGAGTTATTTTTAAAATGGATGGAATAAAAAAAAATCTTGAGGTCAAATACTCCTTATAAACCCAGGGGTGTGAGTTTACTCCCACCCATGGGCTTATAAGGAGATAACACAAATAAGCTTAAGATATTTTATTCAACTACCTCTTAGTGGTATTAAAAGCAATAATTCTTGATGAATGAGGGTTAGATTAGATTATTGAGTTGAGATTGTCAAAAAATTAATTTGAAATCATAAATTGAAAATATATGTATGCAATAAAGTGTATAGGTATATTGGTTGTGATAAACATATTATAAAAAATACCAAATCGAAACAAAAATTAGAATAACATTGGTAGTTAAAGTATGGTTTTGGTGTTTTATATATTTGAGTATAGTATGTTATAAATAGATATTTTGTGTAATTGTCAGTTCTAAATAAGTCTAATGAGAAAGATTGTATTAAGGTCAATATCTGAGTGTTTCATTGTGAAATGTTCATAATCATATTAAGAGTGAAAATGGATTAATAAGGCCTAAATGGAATGTGAATGAAAATTGAGTTAGTTTTTTTGTATTCTTGTAAAGGTCTTTACTATGACCACTAATTGTATTACCTTTACATAGATTTTTCCTGAGACTTATTTGTGATTTATGTTTAGTTTAGTTTTATTAATTAATAATCCTCCTTATTTTTAAGGGGTGATGAGTGACTAGTAGTGACCTTAACTACAATCACTCATCATTAGTTAACAAGATAATAAATGATAACAATGTGTTATAGCAAATACTATGGTTGACATAAACTATGACCCAAATTTTGAAATATGATAACACTAAAATATTATTTAGCCAAATTAATTTTATATTTGTATAAATTATAATTCCATAGGACTTTATATTTTACTTTTTTGCTTGTTTTCATAATAGATAGAGGCATACCAAGGGTTTATATGATAAGTTACATGCAATATTGATTTTACTTTCACATATGATTATAGGTTAGCTCTAGATATTTTCATCATCGCTATCTTCTCCTTCATGAAGTGAAGGAACACTCCCAATGGGGAGGTATGTGAGAAACCATTGGTATTTAGTTAGAGGTAAAGCACCTATATGATTCTCTCCCTCTCTATAGATGAATATGAACCAATCATGATACACACTACTATATTTATTTCATGATTTATTTCATGTTGAATCTATATTATACTAATGTAATTTTGATATTATTGTATTTAATCAAGTTACACAGTAGTGGTTATTGGAAAACATGTACATTCATTATTTAGTATGTTGTACTTCAGCAAAAACTATATGTAATGATTGTAGATGATTATTCATACTTCATATTTATTTTGTGTTTATGATGTACCTTTCTAAATAATGTGTTGTGTATTATTATACTTTTTGCACCATTCAGACCCATTTATGGGATAAAATAATAATTTTTTATGTTCTTAGATCAGTGGATTATTGTTTGAAATGCAAATATTGTATTTAGTTGATTTTAGCATATTAATAACAAATAAATGTATTTGGATGGTGTATAAACTATAATTTTATGATACTGGTACATTCAGTGGATAAATAATAGATAGTTGGCCTTATTTACATTTCAAAAAAAATAAAATTTATAAATTTAAAATAGTAGGGTTATAACATGTAGTATCAAAGCTTAAATTTAAATGATTAGACCTAATGATTTCACTAATGCTAATGTGCTTTATTATTAGTTACAGTAGGATAAAATGGTGTATGCAAGGACGAACATTGAAGGGAATGCATAAAATCAAGATCAATAACCTAAACCAAACCCATTAGCAATTGAAGAAGCTATTAATCTTGATCAAATCCCCTTAGTCTTGAATGAGACATGGGTAAAAATTATAGCCCTAAAATAAGCAGTAGATGAGCATGACAAGGAAGAAGAACAAGAGGAATAAGAGGTTAAGCAGGAATAGAACCAAGAGTAAGAGTATGTTAAATATCATCAAGCTATTATAATTCAAGTGGCTACATAACTTGTGTGTGACACGAAAATAGTGATTCCACATAAATTTGATGGAACTATGTTGGCATATAGGATTGAAGGGTAGATCACTAAGATGGAAAAGTATTTCAAAATTAAAAATTATTCTAATGTAACCAAATTTGTATGGGAATCATACCAACTATATGGTAAGGCAACAACTTGGTGGGATAACAAGAAGATGGAGATGGGTCGTGAATCCACTATCACCTCTTGGGATTAATTTTTTTCTCTATTAAAGGCAATTTGGCTGCAACATGTTTATTTTAATCATAATTTGATAGAGTTTTAGAATTTAAATCAATGAGAGCTATCATTGATAGAGTATTAGGATTGGTTCACAAAAGTTCTCAAATATGTTCCCAATATCAAAATGATGAATGTTTATGGATCTAAAATTTCATCCTAGGTTTGATTCCATAACTTGGATGTGAAGTGGATGTGTATGGACCTATTTCTATAGATCAAATAGTTGAGAAATTTGTCAAGCAGGAGCAAAAGATTAAGTCAATTATTGAAGTCATAGACAAGGATTAAAATGAGTTTTTTGACCTAAATTTTTATTTCAAAAACAATATTTTTAATAATAATGAGGATTCAAAAATATATTCAATAATAATAATCTAGGTTTAACAATACTTCAAGACAAAGGAAACTAGGAAATGGTTTTAGATACAAGAATAGTGGAGGTAATCCACTTGAATGGAAAGAATCACCAAGAGGATATTTTACATGTGGAGTTGATAATTATGAAAAATACTAACCTTAGTGGAAAATTTGGAGTAAATTTTTCAATCCTTCCTCTTCATATTTTGGTAGGGAAATTTCCAACAGTGAATCCACATAGCAGTTGACAATCATAAAGATAGGTTTTAGATCTCACAAATAGATGTGTTAGGTATTTCATTTGAGCATTATATTTATATTTTGATAGATATTTGACCTAATGAATGTTTCATTTCTCCTAAATTTCCTAATAAACTACCTATAAAAGTTAGGAATATGGAAAATGCATCGACTATGCAGTATGGGAATAAATCTAGGGTCAAAGTAGATAAGTGCATAGTAGAAGAAGAGGTGGAGTTACCCAATTTCACTACCATAATATATTTTTTATCATCTCTTCTATGATCATATAATGTGATTGTAGGAGTTAATTTTTTATGGAAGAATAATGAAAAGTTAGTTTATGTTTTACCCCATATCTGGAGAGATAGTTAAAGCCCCAATGCATAAATGTAATAATCAATTCAAATTTAACATATTATTCATTAGCACAGTGTTTAAATTTACATTTAAAATATACCTTATAAATAGGGATAGTGTTCTTATCTCAAATCTCTAAAATATTTCCTTGACCTAATACCTAAATCATTCACACACTTATCACCTATTATCTCTCACCCTATACCCTAAAACTCTTCTAAAACACTTTATGATTTATTTTCATAACTTTAATTAAATTAATACATAGTACTCAAAAAAATGGTATTATAATATCCCATCACTTATTCTCCTTCACCAAAAATCCAACCTTCACCAACAATCACCTAGCCATGGCATTCCCACTATGACATCCAAATAGAACATAAAGAATTACAGTTGACATGGCATCATGAATATTTGTGAAGGGGTTATATTTGTTTGGTTGGGATTTATTTTGACATAGCTCAATGGCCCATTTTATTCTATTATGGCATCCAAAAGTAAAATATACCTCCTTCAAATCGCATTGTCCATTCTCAAGGTTTCACCCATACTTGACTATGACTTCTATAACTCCACACAACCATCGAATATGGACTCCAACTCCATACAAGCTTCCACATTCTAGCTATGACACCTCCACACAGCCCCCACATTCTAGCCATGACACCTCCATTTAACTATAAAACTCATTCTTGCTCAAACATGACTAAAATACCTCTACAAAATTTACCCTTGTAACCATCCTCCTACATCAATCTCATGCATCCCATGAAATTATAAGACCAGTCAACATAAATAATGCAAACCAATCAATAAGTATTATTTGTGTTTTTATAATATTTTGTAAATACTCTATGGTAGATAGAGGTCTAAGGGTCAAACCCCCTAAGACCAAAAGTATTTTTTATTTTAAAAATCCTTTTAAGAATTTAATTTTTAATAAAGAATTTTTTAATATAGAGTTTAGGGGTTATTAAAAAATTTGTAAAGGGGGAGATGTAGGTTGAATATATTATTGAAAAAATATTGTAAAGGGAGATACAAGAACTTTTCAACAAATTTTAAAGGAGTCATTATAACTTTGTACTTAGATGGATTCTCAATGAAAACTAACATCCAATGATTTTTTATAATAAGGGGGGAATAAAAATTAAGGGGAACATCAACTGATAATAATAACCTAGGCAATCAAAGGATGAGGATGGGTATGTGCTTTCTCCAGAAAGATGGTTTTTTTATGTTTTCTCCCATGTGACCAATAAGTGGAGGAAAGGTTAGGAATTAGTCATCTCTACATTATATCTCAGAATGAGTGTTTAATTTTAGTGGTATTGTATGATCTTGCAAACCCTAGTACTTAGGGTATAGTCATTATAAAATCTAAATACAATGCCACTAAAATTAAAAACTCATTCTAGGATATGAATGCAGAGAGTTGAGTTGTATTCGATATAGATCTAATGACTATAGTTTTGAATGTTTCAAAACTTCAAGATAATTTGTATGGTCTGCACCAAAATACCAAAATAGAAATATACCATGTTTATAATTGATCCAAATATTTTTGGATGTTACGAATTCAAATATGAGTTCCATTTTGATCCAAAATGCTTCAATAAAAAATTAAACCTCACAAGTGATTATTCAAACATACCTAAAACTAGGTTAAACACACCTAAATCTATACATGAACATAATGAACAAAATGGATGAAAATTAAAGATTGAGTGAATAAGATGGAAATATATATGAGGTGCACATAAATTATAAATGTCAATGGCTTAATTATGAGGTTCATGGAAATCATTAGTAAAATTAATAAAGGGAAATAAGGATGAATAATTGAACAAGTAGTTGCAAGAGGTTTGTGGTATCTTATTAACCTTTATTTGTATGTTTTGACATAGACAACAAATGGGTGGAACATAGACAAGGTAATGGTGTTGCATGAGGTCTTTGGTATCCTACTAACCTATTTTCTTAGTCTACCTAATGAAATGAAAAATTAGTGAAGTGAAGGTTAGAGAGACATGTTGACTTCTTTTTGCCCTTAGGCTTAGAAAGGGTCAACATATTCCCAATGATCACCTAGGCTTAGCCTTAGTCACCTTATTGTGTCTTTGAAGTGTCTTAATAGCCAAAGAGGACGTCATTTGTCCTTAGAAAGTAAAAAATCATGTTCAAGTAATGAGTCATGTCAAAATTGTCATGGCGGTTCCCATCTCACATTGCTTTAGGTTATGTCAAAGATTCATTTTGTGATGACTATGTGTATATCCTTTAGCAATACTTAAGGTGACCCTTGTGGTCTAAATAGACTCTTGGAAGGTGTTCTAGCACATTTCAATCCATAGCCAATCATATGCTCTTTTGAACATGCCAAGACATGCATAAATGGGGAAAATTTTAGGAGATTAGAGGAAAATTTGAATAAGGATGATGACTCTTGCATAAAGCCTTAGCATACTTTAAGGTTATTTAGTAGATGTTAGGGTATTTATTCTCCATAATTAATGCTTCATTTGAATTTATGCATATTTTGCCTTTTAAGGGGTATCTAAACCATGATCATTGCATTTTTATTACCCCTAAGGCCTCATTAAGACAATATCAAGAATCAAAACCCTCTGAAAAGGCCTTATGGTCACCATAGTATCATTATAATGTATTTTTATATGCAAAAGGAAATTTTTTTAGGAGTTAAATGCCTTTCACCCACCACAAAGGGCCCATAAGTGTGGAAAAATGATTTTTCACCTTCACTCCATTCATATTCCCTTGTTTAAAAGCATTTTTGACTCCTAATTTCCCTTTTCTTTCCCACCAATGGATTTTCAAGACCTCAAACCTAAGAAAATATAGGAAAATGATGTTTTATAGGTGTTTTTAGACTTGTATGAACCTATATGGTACAGTCAAGGTCATAATAATTTTATAAACTTCATGGAAGGTCTCTAAAGGCACCTCAAATAAAGATTCATGTCTTAAATGTGAAGAGAAAGATAGAAATAGTAGCAATATCTTCATTGATCCCTTGGCAAGCTCACAAGGGCTAGTTTTAGATAGATGGTATGGTTTATACAGGAGGAGTCAGAGCCCAAGTTCTTAACTAGAGGAAGGGTCCTTATTGGGCTTATAATTAATGGAATTGTCTTGAATATTAAGGCCCTAAGGTTTATGAACAATCACTAAGACCTCTAGGTAGTTTTAAACCCTTTACAAACCCCATAAGCTCAATTATAGGTAGATTTATGAAAAGTTTGAGCTCATTGTGATATCTTGAGCATAAATAAACATATCAAAAGGCCTGTTGAGTGTTTTAGACCCCTATAATAATGTTCTCATAATACTTTCAAGGATAGATCAACACATAGTCTCCCTTGGTTCACAGATTATAGGTCATGTGTAAGATTTCTTGTGTTTTCATGAAGGAGTAGAGCATGAAAATGATCATTGCAAGTCTACATGACTTACTCTAGTTTACTCACATGCCTCACCTAGTCACCATTTGGTAGAATAGATCCCTTTCAATCTTCTCAACACAAACAATATGAAGGAAACAAGGTTCCAAACATTACCTAGTCATTCTCATGGTAATCTATCTTCAAGGTAAAAATATGTGAATGGTGTCTTCTTTAGGTTGCAAAATTTGTAAGCATGTCGAGGAGCCCCTCTCTAAGAATAAACAAGCTTCCTTATATCCCTTAAGACTAAAACCCATGAGCTAGCTCCAAATGCAGTCATAAGCCTTTTTAATAAGGTTTAAGGTTTATTAGCACTATTTAAGGTTTTTATGAACTCCTAGGCTTCAATTTCTTCCTCAAGATGCCTATTCACTAGTTCTAAGTGCATTGATTTATTTAATATCTAGATAGGGATGTTTAAGGTCCTAATATATGGTCTTGAATAAGGAGTAAAAATCCACATGATGTCTCTCAAAAGGAATCTATTGTGTAATGACTTTATCAAGTTTTTTCTACCTCATAATAGGCTTTGATTTTCAGATTTAAAACTTCAGAGGACTATATGAAAGCACCTGTAGGTATAATCCCTCATACACAAGCCTAAGGGTAAGAGTGAGACCAAAAGTTTTTATAATACCATGAAAGGCCAATGGAACTATGAGAGAAGAGGCCCATTCAAGTGTGAACACTGTTAAGAAGCCAATAACATAGTTTAGAAGACTAGGTCCAAGCCTAACTTTTGAAAGCTTCCCCTAATCACCACCTACATTTCAAGAAAAGGAGAAGAATGAAATAAAGGGCAATATATTTTTAAAAATGACTTCCTTAAAAAGTTTATTGAAGTTTAGGGAAGTTCAAGTAGGTTCTTATCATGGTGTAGAAACCCTTCTCTTGCTCATGAACCTATAGAAGGACTCCATTTAAAGTCAAATTCCTCAAACCATCACCTATAGGAGTATAGGTAGATTGTCTCCAACTCTAAAAATATAAAGCCATATACATATGGAGGAGGTAGTTAAATCAAATGATCAGAATATAATGGCTATATTTTTGACAGTCAAAGGATATATGAAGGGATATCTAAACAAGCTAACTCAAGTATATATAGTTAGCTCAGTACAAACAAGTCTATCTAGCAAGATGAGATACCTATGATGGTTTGAATGAGGAAGGTGAAAAAATCTATGAGATATTTCATATAGTGGTGTTATGACATCTATATGGCCTTCAACATCCTTCAAAATAGAGTTATGTTAAGAAAGTTATAAAGGCCTGACTCAAGGTTCATAACACACAAGCATGTGTGTGTGACTAGGAGAGCATGTTGTTAAAAGAAGAATGGAAGTCAAGCCTAAATAAGTGTTTAAAAATTTAGATATTATATTATATGTGGTTTTACAACTCATTTAAAAATAAGGAAATAAGGATACATAAATTTCAAGTTCTTGGTATCAACTAGTCTAAACATTCATGTTGAGCCAAGGATGGTCATGACACACCTAGAAGAGAAGAAGGATAGAGATAGGAGTCTTAGCAATTGTGAAATTGTATAAAATGTTTAAATTTGGTAAAAATGGGTACTAATAAGAACTTTAAATCACTAATGCACCTATAGGGGGTTTAATGCCTTGAGGCTCAGTTTAGGCCTATAAGGCTTAAAACTTTCCTTAAGCCCTCAAAGCCCCAACTTCATTCTTATGACATATTCAAGATCCTCAGGTAGAGCTAAGGCCATAAAAATATATATTATGATATTAAAAATCTTGAGGGAGGTGTTGTAGTTAGAGGAAGGTAGGGGAATTAGAAAATTTTCCTAGTTACCTCCTTTAATATTTTCCACCCCAGTTTGCCATTCTGATCTACTAGTTTAAATGCTTGTATCTTACATGGAAAGATGTATGGGGCCTAGTGATCATAGGTGAATTTGAAATCATATATGTAATTATTATCTAGGTTAGAGATATTTTATTTTAGGATCTCCTCTCTATGAATGATCCTTAACATTGTAATCATACCTAGAATGCTTATTGAAGCCTCGAAGGTTGCCAAATTTCACTCAGATCTCACTATACAAGGTGCATGGGAATAGGAAATATTAGGGATATATATGTTAAACATTCATGGAATTAAGTTTTTAATCTAAGGCCTATACTTTATGAACCATCATTAATATGATAAGCTACTCTAAACCATCCAAAACCCTAGTGAAGAATCTGATGGACAAGAGACTCTTCCTAATGACTCCAACTACCATGAGAAACCATAAAAACATCATGAAAGTACCTATAGTTCTTTTAATCCCTCTTTACACCATAAATTTGGCATGTGTGAGACAAGAGATGTAGTAAAATGGCTTTTGAAGTCTAGTTTTGGGTCTATTTTCACAATTCCAAGCATGTTGAGGTTTTTGATTGAGTAGAAAGGCCTCTTGGGATTGTGTAGAGGTAGGATGATCTTTAAAAAGTCACTCTTAAACTCCAATAGTAGTGCATATAAGCCTAATTAGTATAAGTTAACCTAGTTGAGGAGATGACCTTCATTTGTATCAAGGAAGGAATGTTAAAAGGCCTATCCACATGGTGATGAGATTATCAAGGCCATAAACACTATTTTACTAATATTATCAAGTTACTATAAAAATCATCACTCACCTAAAAGCCTCTAAATCCCAAGTCTCTTGCCCACTATAATAATAATAATAATAATAATAATAATAATATATTGAATAAACTAAGAATTGTATGGAGGATGGTAGATATGTGAGAAATGGGTAGGTTCAAGCAAGTAATTACTTCTTATAATGATCTCCCACTACATGACAAGGAGTGAAGTATAAGTTACAAGGTACATGGCATCTTTATGAAGTCAACTATGACCAAAAAAGGGCAAGTAATAGCTTATTAAAGTCCATTAACTAGCCAAGGCAATGCATGTGAGAGATCATGAAGCTATTACTAGTCCTTATTCATGGTTGTAATTGATGGTTCAATGAATGAGTAACATTATGACCTCTCCTATACACTTATATGCCATATTTTCCTTCTCTACCCTTCTCTTTTTCTATAAATGGAGGCTCAAAATCCATTGTATGCATCCCTCAGTTGGGTATGAAGAAACTCATCCTAAATTATACCTTGTAACTTTTGAATTAACATAAGGACTAATTTAGCTTCTCCATGCTTGTTTAATGTGTTTTTTAATTGTTGATTTACACAAGTGATTGAGTTTTATCATCTTTTATAGGTCCTTATTCTAACATAGTTTATATGAGTTTATTCTAAACAAGTCATATAGTGTGTGAAAGTGTTGGTTATTATGCTTAGAGTAGAATCTTATTGGTAGTGTGTTGAAATAGAGCTCCCATTCATCACCCTCAATTTAAATCCTTCTATCATAGCCTCCATGTTAATTAATGATGCTTTGGAGTCTATTGGAGAGAGTGGTTAAGTCAATAGTCCTTTCCTAATTCATAAGTGTTATTGAAGGGACAAATACAGTGGACACAACATATTGGTGCCTCAGCTCCCATAGCTTAGATTTTTTTATGCATATTTCTATCCCTTTTCATAAAAAAGTACTAGGTTTAGGAATTGAGCCTAGATGATGCATCAAGGGAGCTAACCCCAACACTAGAGGTTCATCTCACTCAATAAGCCACTAATGGGTAGAGGTGATCCCATTGTATTAGCTTTATGAGGTATGTCTAAAACTCTTTTGCCTCAAGGGTGAAATCTAGACTACTAATAGTTTGTAGCATGCCTAGTAGGATAAGATTCAAGAAAGTTAGAGTAACTACTCATAAAATTTGGGGATGTCAAGGAGATTCAAACACTCTAGTGGTAGATCTATAGTCAAATTTCATGCCAAAATTAACCACAAAGTCTTCATAAAAAGGTAAGGAAATTGAGTTTGTTGAATTATCCTTAGATTTTACTAGGATGAAGAGGTAACCTAGGTCTAATCCATAACCTACATGCCCTACTTCTCCTAATCCTTCTTAGCAAAGTATTATTGAAATTCCTACACCTTCAATGGATAGGCTTATAAACCAAGCCTTTTTACCCTTCAATGGCGGCATCCCTCTAAACCTAGACCAAATTAATGATATCCCTATTTTTGCACTTAAGATCCTTCCATAATTCATAGGATAAAACTCTACCACACCTATTGAATGAATTTTAGACATAGCTAACCTCTGTTAAGTTTACATTATGACTCAATAAAATTTAGTAATGAGGATACTAGCTACTTCATTTAAAGGTAAGCCACTTCAATGGTATATACGTATAACACATGTGTCTATCAACACTTGGGATGAGTTTAGGGAGCACCTATGCAAGAATTTTGAGGATATAAGTGACCACTTATCCATAGTGGAGTAATTTACCACAATCAAAAGGGATCCTTAAGATTTTATGGTTGAATTGAGCTATAGGTTTAAAAAACCCTAAGATAGGATCCCAATATTAGTTAAACCCACCCCTCATTATGCCTTTTTATACTATTTGAGATCCCTCAATGCTGATATAGTAGTCATAATACCATCCATGGGTGGGAACACACTACCTAATGCTTATGAAGTGGTAATAAGGGAAAAAAACTATTTCATACAAGTAGGCAGGCTTACACCAAAGCCCTCATGTCTTTGATCCCATAGATACAACCTCATGTTCCTTCCATTGCCACCATACCAATGTTAACCAACCATGATTGGGTAGATGTTATTCAGGTAGATATATTGGTTAAACTTAAAGGGCTTCTTAAGGCACAAAGCAATAAGATAGTGTCCTTAGAGAGGTAGAAACCTCCACCTCATAGTCCATACCAAGATCCTTATACATATCACTATTAGCCTTATTAGTTTAATAGGCCTTCATATCAACCTAATTCATAAGGTCAAGGGTAGATCACTCAAGCAAGGCCTTACAATAGTTTCAATCCCAAATATGCTAGCACTTTTAGAGAACTAGTTCCTACACAAAATAATTATGGTAAGTCTAATGGTCTAAACAATGGGAGAAATATTATGAGATTTCAATCAATCTAAGTGAAGGTACTTGTCAAACCTCTTTTATGAAATAGAATCAAGCTCCTCTTATGGAAGACAATCAGCCTCCTACACAACACAAAGAAGCTCCTTTTATGCAACATGGATAGATCCCTTTCATAACTCAATCTAAAATACCAAATCAACAAGGAATTAATAGGGGTCAAACATAATTAGAGACTACCTTTACAAACTTCCAATAAGGGGAATTTTTTTTTAACAATGTGCATTCAAGTAGTTTGGGGGTGCAACCAAGGAAGATAGTCCTATTACAACTAATACAAGGGCTAAAATAAGAGTAGTGGTTGATGACTTAGAGGTCGTGATAATAGATTCTCCATCATCTCAACCACCTTGAAGGACTAATGGACAAGATGCAACCCCTACAACTTCACCAATTTAAAAAATTTAGAATGAGAAGGGATAGAATAACAAAGGTCCATTTATACCTCAGTTAACTCAAGCTTCAAGTAGTAATGTTGTTCCTAAGTTTCAATCAAAAGTTGATATACCTCACATTAGCATTATGGACCAAATGAATAAGGCTCTTGTCACCTTACCAATGTGGGACACATTACTCATTCTATCCAAAATTCACATCTTGGATAAGCAGGTAGAAAAATTGAGTGTAGTCTTAACCAACACCAGTCAACCTAATAAGCCCAAACTAGCCAAAGTAAACACACCCCTTCATTTCTATCTTTGTGTTATAATAAGAGATGATTTTGGTTTAAGGTAGTAACTATATGATATATAGTGGGGTTAGTACATATGTCATGCCTAAATATATAACAAACAAGTTAGGGTTAAGGTATGATCCTAATTATAAGGGAGTCTTAAAACTAGATGGGTCTTCTACTAAGATTTTTGGTGTATTCAAAGATTTAAAACTCAACTTAGTTATTTATCCCAATTTTACCATGTCTCAAGATGTTGTAGTTATTTGTCTTCCTCTTTATTTCACCTTGTGTTTATCTAGGGATTTCACTACTAATATAAGAGGCTATCTATCTTCTTATTGATCTTATATGGTATTTAAAACCATCTATGAAACTAAGGTCACTATCAAGTCTGAGCCAATCTCTAGGTTCTATTTACATCCCTACATGCCTAATTTATCCAATGTCAATTGTATTATCATTATTGAATATGAGCACCCTAATGATCAAGATCTAATTGAGCCACTTAAGGGAATATCAGACCTACTTATTGATGAGTGGGGGTAATTTAAACATGGATATGATCCATATAAAATCATTGAGGAAGCAAGATTAGGGATATGTTGTATTCATGAGGAGGAGGCAATCATACCAGCCCTTACTAACCCAAGTCAAGATGATGATGGAGTGTGGAGTTTGTTAATTGATGGATCTAAGTGTAAGAATAGAAGTGGATCAGGTGTCATGATTATCTCTCCTTCTAAGCAAAGATAATTTTTTTCCATAAGGTTCCAATTTAGCTACACATGCAACATAGTAGAGTATGAGGCCCTCATTCATGAGTTGAAATGGGCAAGGAAGAGAGGTATGAAGTTACTAAAAGCCATGGGAGATAGTGAATTGGTATTACATTAGGTGAGAGGGTAGAATTCAGTCAAAAATCCACTCTTAAAGGCATACCATCATAGTGTTTAGGACCTCTTAGAAGGTTTTGAGGCCTTTGACATCTACTCAATCCCAATAGATTCCAATCAACATATAGACAAGTTGGCAACTATAGGAGCATAGTATGACATCCCAAGTAAAGTAAATAACATAAAGGACCAATCACAAATTAAGGTAGTTTGTATACACTTAGTGACTAAAAATGAGTTTAGTTATAAATTCTTTAACAATGATAGGCAAATAACATATTTCTTGTATTAAGAGGCAAAATTTTGCTCAAGAAACCAATGCAGACTTCAACAATAGTATGGTGAATAGATTTTTTAGTTGAGGAAAAAACAAAATTCTCAAGGGATTAGTAACTCTTGAAAACATATTCAATGAGGATGATCAATTGAGGAAAAATAAAGTTAGCATGTCAACCAAGGAATAACACTATGATAAGGTTACCATCTTTAAAGATATGCTGCTCAAGATATTGAAAGTGAACACAAGGGAAGAAAAGGTATCCTTCATAGAGTTGTGTCAAGAATTTACAAACATCTTTTCTTGAGAATACAATTATTTGAATGGGTTTTACCCTAGTTTAGCTCAACATACTATAGAACTTTAGGCAAGGGCTACATCTGTAATGCAAAAGCAAAGTCTAGTCAACCCAAGATTTAACTCCTCATGAAGAAGGAGTTGACTAAACTTATTGAGTCCACCATCATCTTCCCCATCAAACACTCTTAATGGTTGGATAACCTTGTGCCTATAAGGAAGAAGAATGTGTAGATAAGGTTATGTGTAGATTTTAGGTATCTTAAAAAGGTGTCATTGAAATACCACTATGCCTTTCCATCAGATTATCCCAAAGGTTACAAGTTTCAAGAATTTATCCTTACTTGATAGATACTCAAGGTAAAATCAAGTGTTGGTGAAGGAAGAGGACCAACACAAGACTACCTTCACAATGAAGTGGGGTACTTATGCTTACAATAATATTCCCTTTGGATTTTCTAATGTAGTGGCCACCTTTCAAAGGGAAATGGATGTATCCTTCTAAGAACTCATCAATGAGATGGTGTTCATCTACTTTGATGACATCATAATCTTTTCCAAGGATGCCAAAGACCACTTGACACACCTAAGGATGATATTTGATAGGTGTAGGAAGTATGGGGTCTCTTTGAATCCCAGAAAATACATTTTTATAGTCCATAAGGGAAGACTTTTAGGCCACATTATGTCTAAAGAAGGCCTTTCCATAAACCCTAAGAGGATAAGTACAGTCATTGTTTTATCACTACCCAAGCATAAGAAGGGGTTATAGAGTATTTAGGCAAGATTAATTTCATTAGGAGGTTTATCTCAAGGTTTGTTGAACTGGTAAGACCTCTAACATCTATGCTCAAGAAACATAATGACTTCACATGGACTAGAGAAGGAAAGAAAAGTTTTAAAACCATTAAATAGTCCATTACCCAAGTACCTACTCTCTTCAACCCTGATTTATCAAGAGACTTCTTTTTGTATGCCTTTTCAACCAATGACACCATTTCTTCCATTCTCATGCAACAAAATAGTGAGGGCTTTGAGTAACCCATAGCTTTATTTAGTCAAGCATTAGACGGATATGAAGAGAGGTATACCTATGTGTGAAAACATTTGCTTGAAATCATGAGAGGTCTCAAAAAATTCAGCCACATGGTGTCCAACAACAAAATCTATGTCATGGTGGTTCACCCTAGCATTAAGGACTTTATTCTTAACCAAGATTTGAGTAAAAAGAGAGTAGGTTGGGTGATTGGATGCATGGAATATGACATAGAAGTGAAGGTCACATAGTTAGTAAGGGGTACAGTACTATGTGAACACTTGTAAATAGATGTGAAGGAGGAAAAATAAGTGGTTTTAGTAATGCATAATGGTCACCAAGAAACTGCACCTACACCCTCTTCCAGCTAGACTCAAGACATGGTAAGATTCCTTCAAACATGAGAATGTCATATAGTCTTAGATAGGATAATAAGAAGGTATTATACACTTAAATCAGTTCCTTATGTCTTATTTGATGGATTTATATTTAAAAATGATCTTGATGGCATGCTCTTGAGGTGTGTGGAGACTAATTAGGTTGATAAACTCCTAGATTAGTTTCATGATACACCTACAAGAAGACATTTTGAAGCTAGGACTAGAACAAAAAGGATAATGAGATCAAGATATCTTTGGCCAAGCTTGTTAAAGGGTCCTATTATTAGGTTATGAAATGCCAAAAGTGTGCCATGTTCACTAGGAAATAAAGACTAACTGCCTTGTCTCTCAAACCCATCCAAGTAGAGTAACCTTTCATGCAGTGGGGCCTAGATTTTGTAGGCATGATACACCCTCCATCTAGTGCAAGACACAAGTTAGTCTTGAATTATATAGACTAAATCAATAAGTTTATGGAGGTAGTATCCCTTAAAGAGGCAAATGAAAACTCAATTTTGGAGTTATATGATAGCCTAGTAACTAGATTTGGGATTCCTTTCACTATCATATCAGACAATACACTATATTTCACTGGTGTAAGGGTGAGTGAATGGGATCTTAACTATGGCATCTACCTTAGAACTTCCTCAAACTAATATATATATATATATGGAAATGGACTTGTAGAGTCCAATAACAAAAATATAATTAGAATCATAAAGAGAACTATGAAGGACAATCAGCGGGAGTACCATACCAAACTGAGGATAGCCTTATGGGAAGATAATATCACTCACAAGAGAGATATTGGTCATTATCCATACTTTCTTATCTATGGAAAAGATTCAAGATTTCCCATATCACTTGAAATACTATCCTTGGAACTCACACATCAACTTGATCTAATGGAGAAGGATGCCATGGAAGTAAGGATGAATGAATTAAGGGAGTTGGAAGAGACAAAAGATGATGATATGCATGTCATGTGGTCACACCAAGGCCAAGTTAAGAGGTCATTTGATAAGGTATTTTATTTAAATACCTTCTAATAAGGTAATATTATGCTCAAGTGGGATGAAAATTGAGCTAAACTAGGTAAGCACTCAAGGTTTGATAGCCTATAGAGTGGACCTTACACTATAACCATCTATAAGGATCAAAATGCATTCCAGTTATCAAGGTTAAATGGTGAGGAATGCCTTATCCCTATCAATGGGATGTTCATTAAGTAATTTTATTGATAAACACATATTTTCCTTTTATATAGTAGTTTAGGCCTTCTTTCTTCCAAATGTTATAGCACAAGTGATTTGTTAGTTGTTTGTTTTGTTGTCTTATTATTTTCTTAGTTATTTGAGTGTTTTGTTCCTTTGTGTCTTTTTTGTGTCTTTTGAGGTTGTTTCAGTCCTTAAGGTTTGAAAATTTTAAGCATTAAGTGTCATCCCAGTTAGAGAGGTCTCTTAACTAAGTCATGGTTATTACGTAAGAAAACTTGGGTCATCTTGACTAGTCGGTAGGCCAACCCTTAAGAGACACTAGTGATGTTGAATTTTTATACCCTTGGAATTAAAAAGGTTCAACCTATGACCAATGAACATCTAACCTTAGACTTGGTCACCTTAATTTTCCTTTGAAGTGTCTTGATAGCCAAAGAGGAGGTCAGTTGTCCTTAAGAAGTGAAGAAACATGTTCAAGTAATGTGTCATGTCAAAAGTGTCATAGTGGTTCCTATCTCAGATTGCTTGAGGTTATGTGAAAGTTTAATTTTGTGTTGACTATGTATAAATCTTATAACAAGACTTAAGGTCACCCTTGTGGTCTAAATAGACTCATGGAAGGTGATCTAACACATAGCAATCCATAGCCAATCATATGTTGATTTGAACATGCCAAGACCTACATAAATGGGGCATAATTCAGGAGATTAGGGGCTAATTTGAAGAAGGATGATGACTCTTATGTAAATCCTTAGCATAATTTAAGGTTATTTATCAAATGTTAGGGTATTTATTCTCCTCAATTGATGTTTCATTAGAAGTTATGCATATTCTGCCTTCTAAGGGGTATCTAAATCATGAACATTATATTTTTATGACCCTTGAGACCTCATTAAGACATTACTAAGAGTCAAAAGCCTCCAAAATGGCCTTATGGTCATCATAGTATCCTTCTAATTCAGTTTTATATGCAAAAAGAAAATTTTTTAGGAGTCAAATGCCTTTCACCCACCACAAAGGGGCCCATAAGTGTGGAAAAATGACTTTGCACCTTCTCTTCATCTGTATTCCCTATTTTTAAACTATTTTTAACTCCTCATTTTCCTCCTCTTTCCCACAAATGACCTTTAAAGATCTCAAACTTGATAAAATGATGTTATGTAAGTGTTTTTAGACTTATATAGACCTATATGGTATAGTTAGGGTTAGAATAAGTTCAGATACTTCATGGGAAATCTTTGTAGGCACCTCAAATAAGGACTCATATCTCAAATGTGAAAATAAAGATAGAAATGGCATCAATATCTCCATCAAGCCCTTAACAAGCTCATAAAAGCTAGTTTGAGATATATGGTATGGTCTGTATAGGGGGAATTAGGTCCCAAGCTCTTAGATAGAGGAAGGGTCCCTAGTGGGATTTAAATTAGTGGCATTGGTTTGTAGATTAGGGCCCTAAGATTTATGAACAATCACTAATACATTTAGGTGGTCTTAAGCCCCTTATAAACCCCATAAACTCAATTACAAGTAGATTTATGAAAAGTTTGAGATCATTGTGATAACTTGATCATAAATAAAGGTATAAAAAGGCCTTTTGAGTATTGTATACCCTTCTAAGCATGTTTTCATAGTACTTACAATGATAAATCAACAAATATTCTCCATTGGTTGACATATTATATGCCATGTGCAAGAGTTCTTATGTTTTCTTAGAGTAGAGCATGAAAATGATCATTACAAGTCTCAATGACTTCCTAAAATTTCTTCACATACCTCACCTAGTCATCATCTAGTCAGAATATATCCCCTTCAATATTTTCAATACAAACAATATGAAGGAAGGAAATAAGGTTCCAAACATGACCAAGTTGTTCTCATGGCAGTCCATCTTCAATCTAAGAATATGTGAATGGTGTCTTATTTAGGATATAGAGTGGATCCCCTCTCTTAGAAGAAACAATCCTCCTTATATCCCTTAATACCAAAACCCATGAACTATCTCCAAATGCATTCATAAGCATTTTTAGCATGGTTTAATGTTTATTAGCACTATTTAAGGTTTTTGTGAACTCCTAGGTTTTAGTTTCTTCCTCAAGATGCCCGATTCACTAGATCCAAGTGCATTGATTTGTTGAGTATCTAGATAGGGATGTTTAGGTTCCCAATATATGGTCTTGAATAAGGATAAATAATCCACATTAAGTCTCTCAAAATTCATCTCCTATGTAATGAATTTATCGAGCCATTTCCACCTCATAATAGGATTTGATTTTTAGACTTAAAACTTCATAAGACTATATGAAATCACCTACAACTCTAATCCCCTATATGAAATCCTAAGGGTGGGAGTGAGACCAAAATTCTATATAATACCATGAAAGGCTAATGTAACTATGAAAAAATAAGATCATTAAGTGTGGACACTATTAAGAAGCCAATAACCCAATTTAGAAGACTAGGTCTAGGCCTAACTTTTGAAAGCCTCCCATAATCACCACATAAAGCTCAAGTAAAGGAACAAAATTCAAGAAAGGACCATATATTTATGAATATGAATACCTTGAAAAGGTTATTTAATTTTAGGTAAGGTCAAGTAGGCTCCTATCATGGTGTAGAAACCCTTTTCTTCCTCATGAATCGGTAGAAGGAGTCCATTTGAAGTCAAATTCCCCAAACCATGACCTACATGAATATAAAAAGGTTGTCTCCAATCCTAGGAATGGAATTACATATACATATGAAGGAATTATCTCAATAAAATTAGTATAATATTGAGGTTATGTTGTTGAAAGGCAAAGGAGACATGAAGGAATAACTAAACAAGCTAACTTATGTCTATATAATTATCTCAGTGCATACAAGTCTACCTAGCAAGATGAGATACCTATGATGGTTTGAATGAGTAAGTTTACACACTCTATGAAATATATCCTATAGTGTTATTATGCCATCTATGTGGCCTTCAATATCCTTCAAAACATATTTAGGTAAATAAAGTTACAAAGGCCTAACTCAAGGTTCATAACACACAGTCTTATGTGTGTGACTAGGAGAGCATGTTGTTACAAGAGTAAGGGAAGTCAAGCCTAAATGTGTGTTGAAAAATATTGAGAGTATATTATATGGGGGATTATAAATCCTTTAACAATAAGGAAATAATTATACAAACCATTCAAGTCCATGACATCAATTAGTCCAAATACTCACATTGAACCAAGGACGGTCATGACAGACCTAGAAGATAAGAAGGATAGAGATAGGAGTTTGAGAAGTTTTGAAATTGTGAAGAAGGTTAAAATTTGGTATAAAAGGGTGATAATAATACCCTCAAGTCATTAATGTAGCTATAGGTGGTTTAAGGCCTTGAGGCTTAGTTTAGGACTATTAGGCCTACAACTTTCCTTAATCCCTCAAATCCCCAAATTCATTCTAATGACATATTAAAGATTCTTAAGAAGATATAAGGCCAAAAAAATATATATGATGATATTATAGGTATTTAGTGAGTTTTTTTAGGTATAATAAGGCATGGAATTGGTAATTTTGCATAATCACCTCCCTCAAGCTTCATCACCCTGATTTGCCATTTCAAGCTACTAGTTCAAATAATTGTATCTTACATGTAAATATGCATGCATCCAAGTAATATTAGGGTAAGTTAGGGGCCCATATGCACTTAATATATAGTTTAGAGAGAGTTTATTTTAGGATATAAACTCTATGAATGATATTTAACATTGTTATCATACTTAGAATGCCTACTAAAGACTCGAAGGCTACTAAATTTTACTCATATCTCATCATACAAGGTGCATGGGACTAGGATTTTTTAAGAAGATTTGATGGGGTATATATGCTCAAAATTCCTGTCATTAAGTTTTGAATATAAGGCATGTACTCTATAAATCATCATTAATATTCTAGACCATTTTAAACCCTCTAAAACCCTAGTAAAGAACTCGATAGACAAGAGACTCTTCCTAATGACTACAACAACCATGAGACACCATGAAAACATAAAATAACCTACATGTATTTTATGCCCTATATACACTATAAATTTGGCACATGTAAGACTAGATCTGTAGGAAAATAGCTTCTAAAGCCTAGTTTTAGGTTTATTTTCATAATTTCAATCATGTTGAGGTTTTTGATAGAGTAGAAAGGCCTCTTAGGCTTGTGAAAAGGTATAATTATCTTTAAAAAATAAATATTCAATTCCCATAGTAATACAGACAATCTTAATGAGCATACTTCAGCCTAGTTGAGGAGATGACCTTCATTTACATCAAGGAAGGAATGTTATAAGGCCTATCTACATGGTGATGAGATTCTCAAGGGTAGAAACATTATTGTAACAATCTCATAAATTTACTATCATAATCATCACTCACTTGAAATACTCTCAGTCCTAAGTCTCTCACCCATTAGAATAAAAATACATTGAATGGACTGAGAATTACATTGAGGGTGGAAAACAGGCGAGTAATGGATAGGTTAAAGCAAGTAACTATCTCTCATAATGACCTCCCATTACATGAAAAGGAGTGAAGGAGTAATTAAAAGGTGCATGGAATCTTCATGGGGTAAAATATGGCTAAAATAGGCCATCCACCACACTTATACACCTAAGGGCTGATTTTAGACCATTAACTAGCCAAGATAATACATGTGAGAGATCATAGAGTTATTACTAGTCTTTATTCATGATTGTAAATGATGGTTGAGTTGATGAATAAAATTATGACCTCTCATGCACACTTCTATGCCACATTATCCTTCACTCACCTTCTCTTTTTCTATAAATGGAGGTCTAAAAGCCATTGTATGCATCCCTTGGTTGGGTATGAAGAAAGTCTACCCAAATTATACCTTGTAACCTTTAAATTAACATAAGGAATAGTTTAGCTTCTCCATGTTGGTTTAATGTGTTTTGTACTTGTTGGTTTTCATAAGTGATTGAGTCTTATCTTCCTTTATAGGTCCTTGTTCTCACCTAGTTTTTAGGAGATTGTTCTAAATAGGTCATATGATGTGTGAAAGTATTGGCTATTATGCTTGGAGTAGAATATAATTGGCAGTATTTTAAAATATACCTCACATTCAGCACCCTCAAGTTTTATCCATCTAGCATAGTTGTTTCACCAAAAATTTTCTTTTTTTTAATTTAAAATACAAGAAGAAACTTTAAATAATGGTGTGGTAGAAGAACATGGTATTGTTATGTGCATATGATCAGTCAATTGTTGATAACTCCTCTTTGTTTGGGGAGGATGACCTATAGATAAGAAATAAACTAGAAAAAGGTTGATTACTAATATAGGTAGGTGGATTACCTAGCATGAGCTAGATCCAAGAAGTACATGCCTTCTTTGGAGGCTATCAATCCACCTTTTAGACAAGTTAATGTTATGAAAATGTTGATAAGAAAGGTTGCATAACATAAATGAAAGTACTTAATCAAAATAAATAAATAATTTTAAAAATAAATGTTTTTTTTAACAAAATAAAATTAAATATAAATGATAAACTATTAAGGTGTGGTTTAGGTTGTTGTTGTTGAGTCTATGTAGTGATAGAGGTTAAGAAATAGGGTTTTGGTTAAGATGAATGGTGTTTTATAGCTTGTTGATTTGGGTGAAATAAGTTACACAGTAAACATCATTGATTAAGATATGACCATTGGAGATCAGGGATGATTTTCGTTAGTAAATAATGATCACTGATGATTGAATATGACTGTTAGTGATCACTATGGGTTTTGATAGTTTATTGGTTCTAGGTAGAATGGACTATGGGTAAGTTATAAAATGGTTTTATGGGTTTCTTGAGGTGGATTAATGGTTTTTGAGACAAGAGGGAGAATCAAATATGTTTAGGTTAGGGATTTTATATTTAAGTGATTGAGAATGGTCAATGGGTGTGTAATGGAAGAGGCTATGTCTAGAGGTACATAACTCCAACACTATAAAGGGTGTGGAGAGACATGGGAAGTAGTTGTAAGCTTTAAACTATTGAAGATAAATAACTAAAACTTAAAATAATAACAAGATACTTATCTTGGTTATTGGAAGTTGTTAGCTTTAAGAACTCCTAGAGTGGAGGTGAAACTACTTGAGAGCCTAGAGCTATGTGGGTAGAGTGACAACACTTTAATCCTTTGTGTTGTGATGGTGAGGTAATTTATAAGTCTCTATCTGATTCTAGTTTAACTTTGGTTTACCAAGGGTTATTTTTTTCTCTTAGTGATCATGCTTCCATCCTTTGGCATCCCACCTTCTAGGCATGGGTATTAGGCTAGAATTATGTAACCATTGACGGTATTAGTCAATCATCATCGATCGAGGGTCGACCATTAATGGTTATGGAGAAGAGGTCAAAATGGTTAAAATTATACATTTACACTAATGATTTTTGGTTAAGATATTGTAAAATTATCTAATGGTATTTAAATGGGCATGGGGACACATGAGGAAGAAGCATTAGGAAGTTAGGGCAATAAATGCCAGGGAAGAAATGGTATTTAGGCTAAGTGTCAATAAGATAGCCATGGGTTTGGGTAGGTGAGGTGAAAATAAGAATTAACTCATTTAATTAAATAATTAAACTAGATAAGAGGGTAAATAGGTGAAAGGGGGTGTTTAAAGAATATTCTAACCCAAAGCGGGCCAAAGGGTGGTTTAGAGGGTAATGTGACATCTAAAGCTATAGTGTACGGTTTTTTAGTGTCTATATTTTTACCCTTTTTATTGTGTAGTTTGTGTTAGAAAGCTATAAAATAAAAAATAGAAGGTTGGTATAATGGTTATGTAAGGTTGGATGCCTGAAGCATGGGAGGAGTTGTTCCCCCTCAAACTGAGAATCAATGAAGTGAAGCAGAATTGAGTTTAGGTTTGATAAGTAGATAAGTGGGTGATAAGGTTAGTTCAGTTGGTTGGTCATTTAAGTGTGAATAGGTGCATAAATGTGACTAAGTGAAATATCATAAAGCATGCATAGACTAAACTACCATTATTGAGGTAATTGGTAAAATAAGGTTAGTAATATAAGGACAAGTGATAGGGTAACTAGGCCACAACATTAGGCATAAATGATATGGGTTACTCCTATAAACTCAAGTCTTCTAGGCTAGGTTTCTGGACTCATAGGGGTCCAAAAGCTAGGTGAGCCTATGAAAATAGAATGCATTGTAGGTGTTAAGACTACAAATAGGCAATGATCTGAGGCATGTAAATGGTTGGTGTGCAAAAGTAGTGCATGGTTATAAGGTTTTCAAGCATGGAAAGGTAGTCGGTGTGGTCAAAATGACCAAGGCAAGGTTTGGTTGTAAAAAGTGCAAAATTTAGGCCAAAATGACCAAGGTTAAGGTTATTTAGTTAGTTGGTTGGTTGGAGAATAAGGTTCTCTCTGATATGTGTATGGTTGGTGGAGAATAAGGTACTCTCCAATAGGTGCATGGTTTTGGTAATGTGGTTGTTGTTTGAAATTGTTTGGTTGGGTGGTGCTAAAATTGGGAAGATTTTAAAGTGGTCATAAAAGTAGAATAAGGTTAAACACTCCAATTGATAATGACCAAAATGGAAAGAGTTGTAAGGTTATGAACATAAACCCTTATCATACTTTTTATTATTGTTTGTTCATTGGTTAAAAAAGGTAGCTAGATCACATAATGTCAAGTAAAATAAAAATCCCTTGATTTGTAGAGGGGGTAAAAGGGGAGACAGATGAAACAAGTGAATGGATGGTATTGTAATGTCATTGTGGGGTTGGCTTGCCCTTCTATAGTTGACCTAAGAGCCATTATAGAGAATTCCATGTGTTAAGCATGAAACATACTAAGAGGCAGGGTGAATCAGTATATTATATATATCTTTTTACTTAATCAAATTATTTTTCTTTAACCACTTAACCACACATTAAAGATATGTAATAAAATTGAAACAATAATATACACCACACAAGAGAGAGAGAGAGAGAGAGAGAGACCAAATTTTTACGTGGAAACCCAAAGTGGGAAAAACCATAGAGAACAATCTCAGGAGCACCAAGCCCTTGCAAATATTTGTGAGAACCAACCCATAGCAGCACCAACCCCTCTTATGTATAAAACACAACTATATCTCAATGTTTCTTACTCAACAAATGATAGAACTCTACAATATCTCCTATTTTTATCTCTTTGAAAACAAATACAAACCATGCACACTCTTGCATATTTCAAATGGCTTCTCATGCCTTTATTTATATCTTCCCAAATGACCTTTGGAAATCACACTTTGTGACCCTTTAATCCTCATGTAAAATGACACCAAACTTGCATGACCCTTTGTATCCTTGCATTTGAAAATTCATATGGTGACCCTTCATAATAAAATGCATCCTTTCCACTTTTGTCTTTATCTTAGTGACTTTTTGTATTTCTCAAAGTGTCCCTTCATGGAAAAATATGTCATACCCTCTTCTATCTTCACATGGTGACTCTTGGAATTCCTTAGGATGATGCTTCATGAGAAAATGTGTCCCATTCCTCTTTTGTCTTTACCCCATGACTCTTTGACTTCTCCATGGGCCCTCTTTTGACTTATATGTAACCAAAAATATATTTGTTAATATTTAATAAATATTAACACACATTAGCCAAGATATGAAAATTAAAAACATTATTAAACGCAATGGGGCCTTTATCACCAATGCTAGACCTTTGACATCAATGATAATATTTCCAAAAATATCCCCCTTTATCATTGATGGCAACCTCAAATTAAAACTATCACATCCTAAAACTTGCACATACTTCCATCTGAAAAACATATAGTAACTCCCCCTTATTGTAGCAACATGTACATGTTCCCTATAACTATTTTTACACCTGTACCTATTTATGTTCTTCTCTCCCTCAATGGAAAAGGGCCTACCTAGAGCTAACTCTTAGCTCCCCCTCAACTGATGTTGAACCTAAATGGTAGGAAGTAAAATAAATTACTCCCACTTTTCTCATAGATACTCAAATATGTCTTTCGGTAGTGCCTTTGTGAAAATATCTAAAATCTACTTTATAGTACTGATATATTCCATTTTAACGTGTTGATCTACCGCATGCTCTCTCAAGAAATGATATCTAATGGGAATATGTTTTGTTTTTTAATGCATCACTAGATTCTTCAAATTATTAATAACACTTATGTTGTCACAAAAAATAGAAATAGGTTCATCATATTTTACCTTGATATCTTCCAAACTTTTCTTCATCCAAAGAACTTGAGTACAACACAATACCGCTACAATATATTCTACTTCAGCTGTAAAAAGTGATACTAAATTTTTCTTCTTACTTAACCATGATACTAAGCTATCACCAAGGAAGAAAGCTCTTCCACTTGTACTCTTTCTGTCATCCAAGTACTCTACCCAATCTAAATTTGTATAATAACCATAGTGAAATCTCTACCTATGGGATACCACAATCCATAATCCAATGTCCCCTTGATTTATCTAAATATTCTTTTCACCAAATAAACATGACTATCTTTTGGAGCTAACTGATATCTTACAACCATACCTACTACATGCATGATGTTTGGCCTTGATGTTGTCAAATATAAAAAACTACCACATAGATCTATACAAATATTTATCTATAACATGTGAATCTTCATCCTTGCTCACTTTATTTCCTATACACATTGGTGTGCCAACTAGTGTATAATCCTCAAAACCAAATTTATTCAACATTTCCTTGGAATATTTACTTTGAGATATAAAAATTCCTTTATCTAACTAAAATATTTGTAACCCTAAGAAAAATGACAATGCTCTAAGCATAGACATCTCAAATTCTTTTTGCATATTATCAGAAAAAAAATTGTCATCTTTTCAATGTTTCCTCCAAAAATGATGTCATCAACATATAACACAACAATCAATTCATGTTCACCTTCTATTTTGATGTAGAGATTACTATCATCAAATCCTCTCTTGAAACCTTGATCTTGCAGGTACTTATCAAGTCTTGCATACCAAACTCTAGGAGCTTGTTTCAATCCATACAATGCTTTCTTCAATATACATACATGGTTACTAATATTTGAGAGAATAAATCCCTTAGGCTACTCAATGTAGACCTCTTCTTCTAGATTCTTGTTTAGGAAGGTAGATTTGACATCCATCTAAAACACTTTGAAATTTTTAAACACTACATATGTAAGAAACATTCTAATAGTCTCTAGCCTTGTCATTGGTGAAAAAGTTTCTTCAAAATCTATTCCCTCAATCTAAGCATATCTTTTACATACTAATCTTACTATATTCCTGGTCACTTCTCCATTTTCATTCAACTTATTTCTATAAACCCATTTTTTTCCTATCACATTATGATCTTTTGGTCTAGGCACTAATTTCCAAGTATCATTCTTCTCTATCTAATTTAATTATTCATCCATTGCCTTAAAACAATGCTTATCATGTCTAGCTTCTGAAAAAGTTCTAGGCTGAATTTTGGATAACAAAGAGAAATTAACTTGCTCAGATTCACTTACCATCATTTTTATGGTGTGAATTCCTTCATTTATGTCCCTAATGATGTCACTTTCATTATGATTTATCTAGACATATTTTTATGGCATTTTGGTGTCCTTTTTCTCCTTCTTATCTTCATCTAATTCTCCAAAATCCTCCTCTTCAATGGTTTCAAAAATGTCTACTAAATCATTGATTCTTTGTGTTCCATCTCTTCTATTCTGACACTTGCACTTTAAAAAAAATTCTTGGTTATTTTTTTATAACATTTACAAGCTTTACCTTTACAATAATAACCAAGAAATATACCTTCATCTTCTCTAGATTCAAACTTACCAAGTTTTTCATCGATTCTCTTTATGAAGCATCTACTGCCAAAAACTCTGAAATAATCAACTATTGTTGATTTGTCTTTCCATAGCTCATAAGGAGTCTTGTCATTATTGTATCTTAGATTCATTTAGCATTATCCTCACCATCTCCTAAATTGTTCTATTTCTCTGCTCAACTACTCCATTTTATTGTGGTGTTTTGGCTACTAAATAATGTCTCTTTATTCCATGGTCTTCACAAAACTCAATAAATTAATCTAAAATGAATTATCCTCCATGATTTAATCTTAGACACTTAATCTTCAAACTAGTTTCATTCTCAACTAATGCTTTGAATTTTTTGAAATGTCTGAAAGCTTCTAATTTTTTCTCTAAAAACATTACCTAAGTCATACATGAAAAATTATCAATAAGCAACATAAAATATTTCTCACCTTGAGTAATTTGAGTTCTCATAGGTCCACACAAATTAGTGTGAACAAGCTCTAACATCTGAGTGGTTGAGTACTCTTTTATTTTGAACCACTTTTTGGCATGCTTCCTATGATGACAAGGTTCACAAAGCGTGTTGGATGGATTTGTAATCTTTGGAAGATTTTTGATTGCTTGTTTCTTGTTGATGTTGATAAGATCGTCAAAATTTATATGTCCCATTCTCATATACCATATCAATCTTTTTTCAATCTGACTCAAACAACATCTTTGACCTTTGATGTCTGGTAATATATACAAATTATTACCTATTCTCTGCACATCTACAACCAACACATCTGAATCTTTTTTCCTAATTTCACAACCTTCTAAATAAAACTTTAGTGTATGCCCCTAGTCACACATTTGAATTATAGTCAAAAGATTATATTTAAGATCTTCTACATACAAAACATTTTCAGTTTTAGTTTTACCATTATCCAAACTTGGTGTACCTTTTCTGGCAATTTTGGCAGTAGTATTATCTTTGAATTTCACTATGCCACCATTGATCTTCTATAAGGTTATGAACTTGTTTTTGTATCCTATCATGTGCCTCAAACATCCACTATAAACCAACCATGGCTTTTATTCATTTAATGCATGCAAATATGTCTGTACCAACATAGATTTTTTAGGTTGTTTCTTCTACCATGAACCTATCTAAACTTTCTTCTTGATGAATGGAACCTTAAAACTCTAGTCCTTTTTGACTGACTTGAACTCACTTCTATAGTATTAGGCTATGTGTTTGAATTTTTTTTACTTGTAACATATTATAGCCTCTTTATTAAAGCATGATAGAGGAGCAAAAGAGTTATGGCTTTTGCTTGAATCTGCACGACTTTTCTTCTCCTTATTTCTAAAACTATTAGCCTTTTTTTGACATTATATTTTATTATGACCATATCCATTACAATAAAAATATTAACCATGAAAATAGGACCTATTTATGTATCTCTGACCTAATTACCTTTTGTATCTTTGTTCCCTCCAGCCTTGCTTGCCAAATTTTAAATCTGAGGGCCATCAAATAAGTCTTCATCCTTATGCTCCAAAAATCATGATTTGCCCCATCAAACAAAGATGCCTTATTTCCAACACCATTCTCTAATTTTGGTGTAGACTTAATGATTAAAAACATCTATAAACAGCATGTGAAATTATATTGAAGCTTTCTTAGGATCACTTTGTTTTTAATTTTTGACTTAGGGTATTTTGATGCTTTTGTTTGATGGGTTCGAGTTGTTGATCAATGCAAGAATATTTTGAGTGATTACTTGTTTGACAAAAGTTTGACTTAACCATCCTTCAATGGAGTGGTCTAAGCTTTGAATTTGTTTATTTTGATATTTGTCATTTGAGGGATTAGTCTACCTTATTAATAAATTTTTGATATTTTAGGTAGTTATCCTTCAAGGGAGTAGTTTACATGCTAGATAGTTTTGACCTAAGTGATATTTTGTATCCTAAACTTGTTTTATGCTAGCTTAGACATAGAATAGTCTATATAATCTTAAAGGTTTCCTTTATGCAAGCAAAATTATAGCACAAGAAGGTGAACAATGGGTAAAATAGGTTTAAATGACAATGACCATGGGGATCCATCCTATAAGGGATGAAAACTATCCATGAGAATAATGCCATGAGTAGAGCCATGGTACCCATACTTAGGATTGTACTAAAGCTATGATGGATAATCACATGATCTTGTTTTAATCAATTGTCTTTAAAATAATGAAATGAAGGTGGTTGAAAACAAGGGATGAGCTTAAGTTAGACACAAGATGACTAAGAAATTGGTTTAACAAAAGAATAAAAGTGAATGTAAAGCATTGAGGGGTTTAGGTTTTGATATGCCCCAAATCCACATTTACATGTAAGTGGTTGATGCCAATCATGAAGGAAGAGGTCCCCCAATTACTTTCTAAAACTTGATTAGATGTGAAAAAGATTATAGATTGACAAAGGCAAGAGGCCAAGTTGGTTAAGTAATGGTATTAAGGCTTGCTTAGCTATAATGGTATTTGGGTAAGATTTGGTAAACTAGTTTTAGGTGTTTTGGGTGAAAAGCCAAGATTCAGGTTAGGCCTCAGTTATGATTGTGGTCAAGGATCGATCAGAGATGATTCAATAGATACCAGTGTCAGTTGAGTTTTAAGTGTAGAAAAGGTCTAAAGGCATGGTTTGAAGTTAAATATTTTTCTTAGGTTAGTTAAGCTCAAGGTTGGCTTAAGGTTGGTTTGGTGTTAGGCTAGGCTAGGCTAGGTTGAGGTATAAGTGCCAAGGGTTGGTGTTGGTCTTAGGTTAGTGTTAATCTAGGCAAAGTGAGATGGAAAATGATAAATGGTCAAATCCTTTTAGAGGGAGAGTTCTCCCAGTTACTTTTTACATGTATGATTAAGGTGGGAAAAGTCTCTCAGGTGAGGATGTTGGTTAATAAAGATGATTTATGGGGGATGAAGATGACTTAATTTTCCTCCCAAGGGTTTTAGTTTTTAGTTATTAGTTGGTGTGGAGTTCAAGTTGTAGGTAGTGGTTTAGGCAATATTTCCTATATGATGTTAAGTTGAGGGAAATGCTATTGGGTTGGATTTAGGTAGGTTTGGGGTTTAGAAATTATTTTGGCAACATCATCTTGGAATAAAGACTTGTTGGATAAGGATGTCTAGTTACCCTAATGAAGGAGCTAACGCATGGTGTGGGTAGCTTGGATAAAAGGGGAGTTTTGACTTTTATTCAAGAGATCTCAAATGAAGGGTTGATTTTGGTATGGGTTGATAGATAAGTTGGTTATGTTTGTGTTAAAATTTGGGTTGATTTTGGTTGATTGATTTGGTTTAGATGTTAGTTTGATTAGTTGAGGGAGGTATTTTATATGGTTGATCAATTTATTGGCTAGGTTTGCTTGTTTATTTAGTTTGATTGGTGAGGAAAAATGATAAATATTTGACCCTATTATAAATGTAATTGAATCAAAGATAATGGCATTAGGTAGATGAAAATGAGTAAGTTATAGAGAAATTGGATTGATTTATTTATGGTTGAGGTTGGGTTGGCTATAGGGGAGGCTGGGTTGGATTTTATTGAGGTAGTTTGAGTTAGGGTTTTCTCTACTCAAAGGGTAGGTGGAAGAGGTAGGTTGGGTTGGGTTGAGGTTTGATTTACTAAAAGGTTAAGTGGAAGAGGTAGGTTGGTTAGAGGTTGATCCACTAAAAGAGGATGGGGAAGAGGTAGGTTAGTTTTGATTGGTTCCATTAAAAGGATAGGTGGAATAGGTGTGTTGGTTGGAGGTTGATCCACTAAAAAGAGAAGTGGAAGAGGTAGGTTGGTTTATTTAATTGTGTTTTTGAAGGAAATTTGAAAAGGTTCCACTTGATCAACAAGTTGTTGGGTTAAGGTTGACTATTCCTTAGTGATGATTTCAAAAGTAATTTGGGAAGGTTGCACTTGGTCAACAAGTGGATTGATAAAGGTTAAGGTTTTGATTATAGTTTCCTTATTTATAGGTTCATTAAGGACAAAATCTAAGGCATGGACCTACTTGTTTTGATGGTTTTGATTATGGGTTTCCACAATAATGGGTGTAGGAAGAGATTTAAGGATGGATTGATTGAATACATTCAAAGCTAGGTTGGGAGTAATATGGACATGATCCTTTGGAACCTCTTTTTGATCAATAAGGTTTTATACAAACATATTAAAAGACCTGCATCTATCTACCACATGTTTATTTGTGCAATGATAAGCACAAACTCATTCTCTATAAATTAAATTAGTTTTATAAGAGAACGATCGATGGGTTTGATTTGAGGAAGTTTAATGATAGAAGCCTCCAAGAGTTTATCAAGGATTGAAGCATATGATTTTCCCAATAGGGTGTACTACCTAGGAAGAGTGTGCACCAATGGCTCTTGAAGTTACGAGCTAATTTATTAGTTTGATGAAGTTGGTTGGTTAAATGAATTTTATTGATTTTATAGGTTGGGTAGGTTTGATAAGATTGGTTGGTTTGATAGGTTGGGTAAGGTAGTTTGGTTTAAAAATTTTGGTTGATGGTAGAGGGGATAGACCAAGTCTTGGTTTTGAGATGAAAAGGGTTGACACAAAAGGGGTTTAGATAATTGATATGATGGTTGGGGTGGGTAATAAAAAGTTTGATATAGTTTAGGTAGATGATATGATGGTTGAGATAGGTAGTTAAAGGATTGGTGAGGTTGAGATAGTTTTAGTTGAGGTGGGTTATGATAATGGTCAAATAGGTATTGAGAGGTTTTTGGTTGGTGGAAGTTGAGATTTTATTAGCTATAGGTGAGGTTAGTTTGGATATAGGAAAGGTTAGGTTGGTTATTATTAAGGTTGGGAGCATAAGTGGCTCGTGATGTAAGGTAAAACATTAAGGCAAGAGGATTATCTTCTAGGAGTCTAAAAAAGTTAGGATCTCTAGGAGAAAATATAGGAGAGCTCCCCATTGAACAGAAAAATGAAGATGAGGTGGATGAAGGAAAGATGGTAGAATGTTCCCAAGGGGAGTTAGATTCCTCACAACTTAAAAAAAGAGAAGACAAGAAAAATTCAAAGAAGATAAAAGACACACTAAATCACATTAAATTATAAGGTTCTTTTTGTCTCTCTTGTGGCTTATGCCTTAAGTTTTAATAAAAATGTGTGACCCAACTTGGTTGTTGAAAGAAGTACTAAATAATAAATCTAAAGATGGTTTTTGGTAGTTTAGGTACTCAAAGGGTTCTATAATGGAAATGATACATGGATTGATATTGGGGCCCTCCCCCTCACTTCACACACTATAGTGATAAGGATGTCGAGTGCTTAACCAAGATATACTAAATACTAGAGAATATACTCAGCTAGAGAACTGAGTTTTGGTTTTTCCCCCTTGGTAATGATGTTCAAGTGGGATAGCCAAGGGTGAATGTTTACCGCTAGAAGATGAAACCCTATTCAAGCCTTATGTCAAGTGTTTTATGTTTGATTTGGTGTAAGTGTTTTGGTCTTGTGTGTGCAAAGAAGTGAGGCTATGGTTAATTTACTTGATTAATTTAAGCTATGTGAGCTAATTATGCAAGCAAACAATATATGAAAGGTTAATTTTATACCAAAAATAAATTTTTATTTCATTTGAATGAGCATAAAATAATAATAAAAATCACCTAGATGCAACTGGACCCACTGAGTGTGTTATAATGTTTCACTAAATTTTTGCTTTATTTTTCTTTAGAAGATAAGTATAAACTTTTAAGAAGGGTGTGGTAAGATAACTTGGTTTTCTTGTGTGCATGTGATCAATAAATTATTGAGAACTCCTCTTTGTCTGGGGAGGATGACCTATAGATAATAAAGACACTAGAAAAAGGTTGATTAGTAAGATAAGTGGGTGGATTTCCTAGAGTGAGCTAGATCCAAAAAGTACATTACTTCCTTGAAGGTTGTCAATCGACCTTTTAGATAGGTTAATGTTATGAAAATGTTGATAAAAAAGGTTGCATAACATAAATTAAAGTACTTAATCAAAAGAAATGAATAATTTTCAAAATAAATGCTTGTTTTATAAAAATAACATTAAAGATAAATGTTAAACTATTAAGGTGTGGTTCAAGTTGTTGCTACTGAGTCTATGTAATGATAGAGGTTAATAAATAGGGTTTTTATTGAGGTGAGTAGGTGTTTTTAGTTTTATATTTTGGGTTAAATATGTTTCACAGTGACCATCAACAATCTACGTATGACTGTCAATGGTCAAGGTTGGCCATTTTTGGTCGATAATGATAGTTGATGATCAAATATGATCACTGATAATCATTATGGGTTTTTACAATTTATTGGTTCCAATAAGAATGGATTGTGGGTAGGTTGTAGAAGGGTTTTATGGGTTTTTTGAGGTGGGTTAATGGTTGTGGATACAAGAGTGTCCTCAAAGATGTTTAGGTTTAAGATTTGACATTTAATTGGTTGAGAATGGTTAATGGGTGTCTTGTGGAAGAGGTTATGTTTGGAGGTATAGAACTCCAACACAAGAAAGGGTGTGGAGAAAGGTGGAAAGTAGTTAAAAGATTTAAAATATTGAAGATAAATAACTAAAACTTAAATTAATAACAAGACACTTATCTTGGTTGTTGGTAGTTGCTAGCTTAAAGAAGTCCTGGAGGGGAGGTGAAGCTACTTGAAAGTCTGGAGCTATGCAAGTAGAGTGATAGCACTTGAATCCTTTGTGTTAGGATGGTGAGGTGTTTTCTAAGTCTCTATCTAATTCTATTTTGGTTATGGTTCACCAAAGGTTATTTGTGTTTTCTCTCAGTTATCTTGCTTCTATCCTCTATCATTCCACCTTCTAGGCATGGATCTTGGGCTAGCATTATATAACTATTGATGGTCCTAGTCAACCATCATCAGTTGAGGGTTGACCACTGATGGTTAGGGAGAAGAAGTAAAAATGGCTAAAATTATCCATTTGCACTAATGATTGGTGGTTAAGGCATTGGGAAATGTTTTTAGGGTATTTAAAAGGGTTTGGGGATGTGTGAGGAATAAGTCTTAAGAAGTTAGGGAATTAAATGTTAGCATAGAAATTGTCTCTAGGCTAGGTGTCGACAAGTTAGCCATGGGTTTGGGTAGGTGAGGTAGAAATAGGAATTAACTAATTTAATTAAATAATTAAATTAGCTAAAGGGGTAAATGGGTAAAAGGGGGTGTTTAAGTAATAGTTGAACCCAAAGGGGGCCAAGGGGTGGTTTAAAGGGTAATGTGACATCTAGATCCATAGTGTATGGTCTTATAATGTTTACAATAGCCTCCATGTGAAGTACTGATGCTTAGAAGTCTCTTGGAGAGAGTGGTTTAGTCACTAATCCTTGCCTGGTTCATAAGTGTTTTTTAAGTAAAAATTAGAGTGGACACAATATGTTGGTGCATCACCTACCATAGATTAGGTTTGTTTTATGCATATTTCTATCCCTTTTCATCAAAAAGTAGTAGGCTTAGGAATAAATACTATATGATGCATTAGGGGAGTTATCCCCAAAACTAGATGTTCATCTCACTCAATAGGCTACCCATACCTAGAGGTGATCCTATTGTATCATCTAGATGAGGTAGGTTTTAAACTCCTTTGCCTCAAGGGTGAAATTTAGACTGATAAAAAGACCTCTTTTGAAACCTTTTCTTATATCAGACGTAAGTTTTACCCCATTTTAGAGAGATTTGAAGCCCCAATATGTAAATTTATTAATCAATCCATATTCAACATCTTATTCATTAGCATAATGGTTACATTTATAGTGAAAATATATCCTATGAATAAGGAGATTATTCTTATCTCAAATCTCTAAAACTTTTCCCTAACCTAGTCCCTAAACATCTCACACACTTATCACCTACTATCTCTTACCCTATCCCCTAAAACACCAAATTAATTGTATTCACAAATTTATTTGCATTATTAAATAAACCTCTCCACAATTAAATATACATAGACTAATTAATTTTTAATAATTTGGAGTACTAACCTAAACTAACTAATGTACCTATGTGAGGATTAATTCCTAATAATTAAATCATTTTACAAAAAAAGTAGACTACTTAGATGATTTGGGAAATCAAACTCAAATCTAATGAGAGAAAAAGGATCTTAATTTAAGGTATATCTCAACCATCCAATTAAGTAATTCATAGTGTAAGGGCTATCAGGTTTTCATGGTTAACATAGATGAGGTAGGAGAACCAAAAGATCTAACTTAGAGGACTATCCTTTTTTTCAAGAATTTGAAGATGTGTTTCCAAAAGATCTACCTAGATTACCTACCAAAATGAAATTTAACTTCAAAATTGATATCATCCCATGATTCAAACCTCAATCTAAGGAACCTTATAGAATGACAAAAATAGAATTAGTACATATGAAATCCCAAATCCAATAGATGTTATCTAAATGGTTGATCTGACCTAGTGTTTTGCCTTGGGGAGAATTTGTGGTATTCATCAAAAATAATGATGAGACTCTTCATCTATGCATATATTAAAAAATGTTGAATAAGGAAACTATCAATAACATGTATTTTTTACCCTATATTGATAATATTTTTGATCAAATACAAGTTTTAATGGTATTTTTTAAAAATTTAACTTAGAGTAGGGTACCATAAGTTAAGGATCAAGGAGGAATATATTCCTAAAACTACTTTCAGGATGAGGTATAGGAATTATAATTTCATAGTTATACATTTCAAGATAACAAATTCTACTATAATATTCATGAATCTTATGAATAGTGTGTTCAAATATTATTTAGATCAATTTTTTCTCATATTATTAAATGATGTTTTGATATATTCTAATAAAAAAAATAACATTTACAGCACTTGAAGCAAGTGTTTTAATTCTTTTGAAAGGATAAGCTCTATGAAAAATTGTCTAAGTGTGTTTTATTTCATAATAAAGTGTAATAATTGAGACATATCATTTCTACCAAAGGGATATATGTGGATTTTTAAAAGGTTAAACCCATATTAGAATCGGTCATACCCAAAAATGTTCATGAGGTGCTTAGTTTTATGGGTTTAATACAGTATTACAAAAAGTTTGTACCCAATTCTCTAAGATAGATAATCTTGACACCTTTTTGAAATGTAAAGATCAAGGTATCATGTGGAGTGATAAATTTGAATAATCCTATAAAACACTAAAAAAGAGACTTATTTCTACACCATTGTTCCATATTCCAAGTCTATATAATTATTGTTATCTAGAAGTGCACCCTTGCAAGAATGTGTATTTGTTCTCACTCCTATTAACACAATGAAAACTCTCCAAGGTGTGGGTGGACTTATATTGGATATCATCTCTATATTAAGCATTGTTTCCCTTTGGTACTCTCACCCAATTCTCTCTAAACTCTCTAATTTAGTGATTTCTTTACTAGGAAAAGGGTAAAAGGAACAATGCTCAAACTAGAATGAACATGAAAACTAAAAAATCAGGGTTATACAAAAATGTTAAAGTCAATTATTCATATACTTGACACACTTAGGAAGCTTAAAAACTTTCACACATTCAATTCATCTTCATGCAATGACTCTTACATCAATATTTTATACAAAGGTATTGACAAACATTCACACTAGCATGAAAGGAATAAAAATTGGTTGAATTCACTTTTAAATTAGGTAGAAATCAGACTTAGACACTTGATATGACCCTCAAGACTTATCATATGCTGCATAAAGGTGAAAAATTCAGATGTAAACATAATAAAATCAATCATTCACTAAGTTACATCATTGAAAATGAGGCACATAATTCATTATTAGCCTAAAAATAGAGTAAAAATCATCCTATTATTACTTCAAAGGTGATGTAGTACTAAATTTTGGTATAGTTTTTACATATCCAAAAGCATAATTTAATTATATTATTTCAAAAATGAACATACATATAGAAAATTAAGAAAGGAGAGAGGAGACAAAATAGCCCTACACTAGGGATGAGTCATCATCCTAGTCATTCTTTACTCTACCTTCAATTAAAACATCAAACTCCTCAAACTTCTACATAAAACATCTACATATTAAAATTATTTTTTTGTAACATGGTGTAGGAGAGAGAGATAATCTTATTTAAATGTTTTTGAATAAGTCTTAGTTCCTCATTCATGGCCTATTTTTAAGGTAATTGGTCACCTTACATGCTTTCATGGTCTTCAATGCTTGAAGAAGTGTTGATAATATTTACTTATCTCCTTGTGAACATCACATTAAATCTCCTTGAGACTCTCCATATTTCTAGTGAATGACTTTAGCTATCTTCCTTGTATCTTAGAGTTTGACCCACCTGTGCACCTATATTATTATATGCATGTTTCTTTCTCTTGACTTCCTCAAATTGATCCAAGGTGTCATAGAAAGGAGAGGTTTGCATGTTTAATTTGATGAATTAGTATCCTTTATGAAAATAGGCCCTCAAGGCTTGATTAAGTCTTCAACTAAACTCCTCCATTATTGAATGTTCTTCTCCACCTTCATAGTGTTGATTGTAGGCTTCTTCTTGTTTGATTTGACTTTTTTCACACTCAGCTCCAAGGTGGTGTATAAGTGAGATAAAAGGATTTTTGATGATTTTAAATACTCCTTACAGCCTTATTCCTCTTTAAACATAAACACTTGAATTCTTATTGATATCCAAATGGCAAAGAGCACATGTGATTTACTTGGCAAGGTTGTTGAGGATTTTAATGCATTGATGGAGCTTGTGTTTGATTCCTCCAAGGTGGCATAAAAGTGAAAGAGGTTTCATGATTTAATTATTTATTTATTAATACTCATGTAATATCCTTGATTATATTGAATTTTATGATGAACAATCACAAGTCTCTATATTGATCATTCTTGGAAGTGTGCATCTTTTCCATTTTGGCAAGCTTGTTGAATACATAATGAGAACCTAAAACTTGATGTATTTTCATTATTTAAATATATAATTAGTATAAATATGATTATAACATTATAATTATGGTTTCATAGACCTTCAAACAAATTTTTATCTTCAAACTACACGTACAACTTTCAAAAATGCTCTTTTGTTCTCTCTAAACCTCAAGAAACCCTCATTTGGATTTGAAGGACTAAAATGAGTTATAAGAATCAATGGACACTAATAATATGCTCAATATATATTTATAAATGGTTAATACCTATAAAATTTTGAAATTTTTTAAAACTCATTATCAAACTCTAAAACATAATTTCACAAAAAAGTGTTTGCTTGCGACCAATAAGATCACCTGGAGATGTTTTTCAATTATATGAGCCTATTTTGAATTGATTTTTATTGTATAATCATGTATTTAGACTTTTAAATAAATTATACATCCTATCAAATCATTTTATTCCCTGATAAATATTTGAAACACTCATTTCTCACTCCATTTATGATCAAATTAGTTAAAACCCCTAATTTCCTTCATACAGCAAACTTGTGTTTTGTCATTTTATCTTTCATTAGTTATAGTATGGATATTAAACACTTTTAAAAAATTTAGGACATAAAAATATACATCCATATAAATTTTCAATAGATTTCACTAGTAAAACCCAAAATATTCACTTTTTTAGTGCTTTCTAGCTTGCACTTTCTCATTTATAAATGCCTATAGGTCTACATTTTGGAATTTTATTTATTTTTATGAGGCTTAAATACATAATTATTTTTTAATTATAAAATATAATATCATATATAACCATTCGAACCATTATATATCTTCAAACAATCACTTAAACCTCCTACAAATGTCTTTTCTGATTGTTTCTCTTGTATACTTGAAACCCTATAACATGTACCTTTATCTTTATCCATTATTTACATTGAAATTTTCATTAATTAAGATGTATGAAGTATATTTATTCCCCATAAAATCTCACACAACTTTTAATTTTAAATGAATAACTCAAAAATGTAATCACATCTCCTAAAATTGAGTTATTGGGGTTTTAGAAGGGTTTTAGAGCACCTTTATTTCATAAAGATGATTCATAAAATTAATTTCATGTACCTTGTAAATAAATAATATAATATTTATGTAATTATGGACCCTATATTTCCCTAATTTCATTCAAACAAAATCTTCTTATCCTTAATGAACTAAACATTTAAAAATTTCCCTTACTAACTTCAACTAGCTTGCTAGAGGAATAGAAGAAACTTCTACCAAAATTTAGACCTGTGAGTTATTCCTGAGCATGTTTTTGGATTGATGAAGGATATAATATGTTTTTTATACCTTATTAAATATTTAATGAATGTATTCTCTCTTAATACCTACACATAAACAACCTTGACCAATGGTGGCAAATTTTGTCAACATTCTTGGCGACCCTACTAAGATGTTTGCCTATTAAACACTCAAGACTAGTACCCTTATCTATTGGGATATAGAGTTATTAAAACATAACCAAATATGAAATTTAAAATGTCTTATAAATTAATAATAACACTTGTTCATAATCACTTAGGAAATTAAAAACTAAAACAACTACCAACTGAAAATATGCAAAATAGCACTTGGAAGAAAGTGAAAATCTAAAACTAATATGTACAACACTCAAAATATACCTAGATAAAATAAAAATAGTCTCAATTCCTTTCCATGTGGTTGAGATATATGAGGAAAAAACTACTATTTGAGTTCCATTCTGGCTAGATCAACTATTTTCCTACTTGTCAACCTCTTTGTCTTATGTCCAAGTGAATAAATTAAAGCAAACATATCTCTAAAATAGACAAATTTATCTTGTGGTTCAATACTCACCTCATATTTATCTTTATAACTAATAAATCTCCCAAATGTGATCACCTTTTGATCCATAGGAATAGCTACAACTTCAACCTCCAATCGATCACTAGAATAATGTTCTTATCTTTTTATTACATCTTGAGAGATGTCATTTTGCTTATAAAATACTTCAAGTTGTTCAATCTCTTCTTGAATCTCCAAATATTACCTTTTAGCTTCGTTAGGATATTATAAAATATGTTTTGATCAACATCCTCTGGAGTATGTTTTCCATCCTTCACAAGTAATTTATCAATGTATTCACAAGCATAGTAGTCCTACAAAGATTCTCAAAGTCTTGAATCAACTTGAGGTATTGCTACCATAATTCATCAAAACCTTCTTGATCCTCACTTGTATCTTTTTCATACTTTCTTAGCTCATTTCTAGGGATGGTATCTTATGAAACCACTTTTGTAATCTCACTAGTTTCTACATTATCATCTTAAACATCTTCATGATTGAATCCTTAAGGTTCACTTATAGTTAAAATTTGATTTTGCTCTTCAAGGATTGTAACATGATATTTTTATATGCCAAATTGAAGTTCATTTGACCAATATAACTCTCAATATCCTCTCTTGAAAAATTCTCCTCTTCACTTAGATTCTCTTATTTTACCTTCCATACAACAGGTCCTCCTTCAAAAAGGGAGATGATGGGAGGGTAAAAGGTTCCATTTGGTGGTATATGGATATAAGGCATTATAGGCTAATCTTGAATGATATTTTGGGTTGAAGAGGCATTAAGGATACTTAGATATTTTCAAGTAGGAGTTTCAATCAATAATTCTTTGAAATGAAGGCAAGAAACTTGTGTTAGGGATGCTTCATTGTTCTCTTTCCACTCAATAATAAACCTCTCACGTTTTGATAATCCTTGATCTTCATGGATAACTCCAACTTGAGGATTAGATGAGGGGCTCAAGAAACTTGGAAATTTTCCTTGTTGGGGAGTTTTAGGGAATTGAGGAATAATGGGTGGATTTTGCATGTGCATATGATATTTCATAGGTTTGCAAGTTTTAAAACTTGGAATATTTAAGAAAGTAGACTTTCTTGAATATTTAAGGGTTCTTATTTATAACTTGGGATTTTAGACTCAATTTATTATGTTCTTATGGACAGTTGTATTTTTTCTCTTATAGTCTCATTGTATCTATTGAATTATTATACATATTATTGATGTATATAAGCTAGATATGAAAGATATTATTGATTTCTATTGTATTCCCCTTTCATATCACTCTCTACACATTGTCTCTCAAAGTTAAGTCTTATTTATTGTATATTTTTTTAGGCTAATTCGAAAGAACATGATTTTATCAAGGCTAATTAGAAACATGGTTAGAGAAGGAAGTGGGGTAAATGTCATGATTAAATTTATATATTAATGGTTCAATGCCAATTGAATTGAAGACATAAATATTTTTATCTTGATATAAAGGATATGAAGGTACAAAAGATGCATTTTCATAAAATAGAAGACTAAAACACATACTAATTGATGTTCTTTAACAACTTGGACTACATAAACCAGATGTATATAGGTTAGATTCATCACTAATGTTTGTATAAATACCTCCAAAGTCATATATGTTTAATAACAATGTTAAAAAAATTTCAATAGATAAATTACTTTGAATACTGGTCTCACCGAGCATGTTAAAAATTGTTATCATTCAAAAGTGCACCCTTATAATAATGTGTGTTTGTTCTCACTCATGTTGACATAATGGAAAATATCCAAGGTTTGGGTGGCCTTTTATTGGATATAATATCTATATTAAGGGATGTCTCCCTTTGGTACACTAACCTAGTTCTCTCTAAACTCTCTAATTTAGTGATTTCTTGACTAGAAAAAGGCTAAAAGGAGCAATACTCAAATTAGAATGAAAATCAAAACTAACAAATTAGGGTGATACACCAATGTTAAATTTAATTATGCCTATACTTGACACAATTGGTGTTGGCCATTTTAGACCACATATCAAGCTTCTACCTAGATGCAATGCAATGTTTTGAAGATCAAAAATGGAGCAAGAGCTAAGTAAGTTCTAGATGGGGTGAGAGGACCTAAGGGATCATGCAGCTTATAAAGCTTTAGAAAGACTTTAAGTCTACCTAAAGTGTAATTTATAAATTTATAAGGATAGGACTAGAGTTATAGATACCCCATGGGATGCCAAGAGTGCTTGTAATGACTTAGAAGTGCATAACATTCATATGGCTCTTCATTGTGTTTATCTAGGCATTTTGGGTCTAGTGGTAGAGATTCTAAGTAGGAAATTTGTTATAACCATAATTACCATGTGTGGATGAGTCAAGAGGAATTGGTCATATGGGTTTGTTCATATTGGCCTCGATAATATATTCACCCATGTTTTAAGTCATCTAACTAAGCATAGTAGAAGATATGAAGACTCAAAGTTGGCCTCTCAGACAAAATTTGTTAATTTTCCATACTTAGCCATTTTTTACCAGACCATCACTAGGATGTCATGCAAGAGTAAATGGACCAGCCAACTTGTGCATTTAACATCTTCACTTAGAATCTTTGCATGACTATTAGATCATGTGCAATTATATTTCTACATGTTAGGATCATCCTCAGAATGTTTCAAGTCTGTGTGAACTTTCTGGCTCAAGTTGTAAGTTTTTAAAGATGGACCTGCAACATAAGACATTCACATTAATGTCAAGTTTAATCTCAAGAAAAATAAATCCTTTTTAACTTAAATTTGATGGCTATGTAAATTTCAATTATGGTCACATAAACATCATTTAATGGATTGAGGACATCAATTTTGAGCTCATAAAGTAGCTATTAGATTTCAAATAGTGGGTCCTAGTTGATCTAACAGTCTACATTGCATAATGCATTATGATCTAATGATGTGAGATGAGTCAAAGGGTCAAAGAGATAAAAATATTGACACAAGGTGTAAGTGCATGAGGTTGGTAGACTAGTATCATATCCTAAAATCAAACATGGGGCTACCACATGGCATAAGTTAGGATAGAGTTGATAGGTCAAGGGGAAGATCAGTGGCTCTCACTTGATCATACTAAATAGGATCAAAGGTGTAAGATTAGTCAATGAGTCAAGGATCTGGATCAAATAATGATATCTAACTAGAATAAATGAGATCCCAAAGTGTTTGATGAAAGTCAAGAAGACATTTTAGATGGAATAAAATGGGTATTATAGGGTCATCCAATCACCATTGAAGCTCGATCGAATGCCATGAAAAAGACATAGTGATATATTCAATCATAGATAACATGAATAGACCACTATTAAGGTTGAATGTGAACCTCTTTCTCATAATTTTGCATCATATAAGGATTTTTTTTACTATGTTTTCCATTGTTTTAAGAAGGATCTAGCTTTTCAAAGGGTTCCATAAAGGCATATAGGTGGACCCCAACAGTTCATCCCCAAGACCAACTGCATGAAAATGACCCCTTCTCTCCATTGTGTACACCATGATGAACCAGTTACGAATAATTACAACAAGACAAAGTTATAATAGACTAACCCTAGTTGTTGTAATTGTATAGATGGTAGATCAAAGCTTAAATCAACTTATCTTTGCCATTGTAACAAGAAAAAACATCAGTGTAACTATGCAACCACTTGAAGTAGCTTGAATCAATCAAAAGGGTTTGAATGAGATTAATTTTTGGATTTAGTTATAATAACATTCAAATGGATTTGAGCTCATTTGATTCCCTTTTGAGTGCTAAAATTCCCTCTCATTTACTTCCTTCCTTCTATAAAGGTAGCCTTCAATCTATTGATGATCATCCCTCTCTTGGGAATGACTAGACTCTACCAAGATTGAGCCTTGTAACCTCTTGAGATAAATAAGATGACTATTTTAAAATTTCATATATTAGCCTAGTGTGTTTGTGTCGATTTGATTTGATTTGTTTGTGTAGAGATTTATTCCTTATCAAGTCCTAATCTCACCTAAATGGTAGATTATCTAATCATATAGGTCATGTTTAGTGTTCAATGTCATTTGATTGAATCCAAAAATGGACATATTGACTAGATTAGTGCCTTGAACTAGGCCACTCCATCACCTCCCTTAGGTTTTGCTCACTTGATGAACCTCTGCATGAAATATTGATGCATGATAGGCATTTAGATTCATTTATATTATCATTTATTTCTATCTTACTAATGTTTTGGAGGCTCACATACGAGTGGATGGATAATATTTTAGGTGCATCACCTTTATTAATTTAAGATTTCCTTTTTAGTTGTTTTTTTTCCCTTTTAATCATAATATTCTATAGGTCCTAGTGGAAATGAACTGAGTGATGCATCAGATGAACTATCCTCATTAAAAAATACTAGAGTTTTAGTCTATTTATAGGAATCCCATAGCCTTAGACCATTCCCATGTTAATCTAGGTATGGGTCAGAATTGAACAAATTTGACTTCTATTGGGTGTTATCTAGATAGCTAATATTTTTGGCATGCCTGGTAGGACCCAAATTTAGCCATTGGAGTACAAGTTTACAGCATATTCATCTTCAAAGCTAATTTCTAATACTCCTTTTCCCCCTATATCAAGGTCAAAGGTACATTTTTATTCATAATTTAAGTTATCTTCATGATTTTCTATAGGATATGATAGCCTATAGAGAAGAATTGTGTTATTCTTCTCCTTAATAGTAGTTCTAATATGATCCTCATGACCCAAGTCAATCCTATCATGATCCATAATAGCCATATGATGATTATATATAGCCTCATCAATAGTATGAAAACTCATACTAGTCCTATAATAACCCTCATTTATGTTGTTATCCTCTTGATTAGCTAATCAAGTCCCTAAATAGTCCACCTCAAACTTCAAGAAATCTCTATTTGGTTATGAGAAAGAGATGATAAGCATAGACACTAGGAAGAGCTATAGTGAGGATATTTCCAAGTATGAAATTTAGATCATGAGAGAAAATCTACATTGGGCTAAAGAGGTATGTGCAACTTTCATAAGGTAAGGTCACTCAAAGGTTAGTTTTAACATTCTAGACATTGATGGTCTAATAGTAGCCATTGAAGAGAGGCTACTGGATTATGAGAAACCCTAGGATCTTCCTAATCAACACTATGTTTAAACTACCCTTTTCCATTTATGATCAACAAGATAATATTTATCATAGCCCTCAATATTCAATCCAAACCTTGCATAGCTTTCCTACCTAGAAGTATATCTAAGAGAGGTCTCAGGAAGTTGAATAAGTTTGTTATGAAGAATCTAATTTTCAAATTGCACACATCATAAAAGAGCCTACATATTCAAGTTTGTAAGAATAAATCCTTAGGGATATAGTTCATGATTTTGAAGCTAATCTATCCAAGCAAATTAACCTTGTAACTCAACATCTCCAGTATTTAATGGCAGTTGCAGAGGCAATATAGTAGAAAATTCCTTCTTTCACACCCATGGCTACAAAAAGTACATAAGCATAAGTTCATAAACCCAAGATCATGACTTGAAATTAGGTATAGTATTCCATTGAGAAATAACATTCAACCATGCTTTAAGATGTTGATTTTAAGAGCAAACTAGAGATTATTCATCCTCCACTCATTTCTCCTTAGAAGCCAAAGTCCTTCCTTCATGGAAAGCCATTCAATAAATAGTGTAGTAGAGAGAGGAGGTGAAGGTGATCTAAGAAGAACAACCTCAAGAGGAAAAGTAGGTATCTATGGTAACATCTCTAGACCTTTCTCATCTTGTTGAGTACTTTTAGGGATCTATTATGCCAATCCTAGAGAAGGAGCCTATCATTTTTGAAGAAATTGAGGAAGTTATAGCTGAAGTAGAGGAAGATGAAAGAGTATTGCATGATCAAAAGGAGGATATCATCATAAATAGACTTAATGTCAAGGATGAAATTGATGAAGTCAAAAAAGTGGTTACTATGATAGAAGATCAACTAAGAATATTTGACTAAATTTAAGAGGAAGACACTTCAATTGTACAAGTTGAATATGTGTTCCACGAGTTCATTGATATAATAATAGCTTCTGTCCATCATGAAGGAGATGAGATCCATGAAAAAAATGAGATGCCAACTCTCTACAAAATTATGAAGATGAAGCAAGTATAGCTAATCACAAACCTTCATATGATTCCATCCAAAAAGTATAAATATGTTATCAACATGTTTCAAATGGTAATAATGTAAATGAATTTCATGTCCTTTCATTTGATCATGATGAAGCCTTTTAGGATGACATGGAGAGCTTTTGAGCAAAGTTTGATAATCCATCTCCACCTCATATATATCTATTAAGGAATGTTCTATAATAATTATTATTGCAACTATTCATCAAGAAGAAATTAAAGAATTATAGCCAAGTCTAAATACTTATCAAGAAGTTAAATATTTTGACCAGACACTACTTCATAAGGATCATAATGAAGACATCAATCCAAGTATGCAAACTAAATTTCCAGTCCAACCTATGAATGAGGTTGAGAATACATTCTTGATGGAATAAAAAAGAGTTTGGGAAGAAGATGATTGGGTTTTGGATTTATATCTTCAATCCCTACACCTAAGAATGGAGATAGGAGTCTTAGTTGCATCATCTAGAAGTTATGAATATACAAAGAATATATGAATATACAAGTTCTCCTATCTACAAGAAGATGCCATCAAAGGGAATTAATCATGTTTCAATGATCTATAATACACAAAATAGCTTCCCATTTGACCTTGGAGGAAATCTTGTTACTTCAAGTTAGTTGTCCTAGGTTTGTCTTATTTCAATGAGTAGCACAAGTAGCAGTTTACTCCCCTTTTCATTATTTTTTTGTAGGGTAGTGGTCCTTGCATTTGTAGTTTAAGTTCCCCTTCTATTTTTTGTTTCCTTTCAATAAGTGCCTTAGTCACTTTGTTCTATTTTTTTCCTTTTGGTATTTATATTTTTTTAAGAGGAGTTTTCAAAGATCAACAACTAGTGTTAGATCCAAGTTAATATGTTGGGTCCAAGTAGAGACTCCATGCCCAATGGACTGGACTAGACTCATGTCCTGGGTTCTCTTGAATAGATAAGCATGCAACCCCTATGAGTTTCCAAAGATGTTGGCCACTTTGTCCCACATATTGAGCTTCTACCTGGATGCAGTGTAATGTTCTAAAGATCAAAAATGGAGCAAGAGCTAGGCAAGTGTTGGATGGAATGAGAGGACATAAGTGATCATACAGCTTATAGAGATTTATAAACACTTTAAGTCCATTTAAAGTGTTATTTTCAAATTTATAAGGATAAGACTAGAGTTGCAGAGACCCCACAAAATGCCAAGAGTGCTTAGAATTACTTAGAAGTGCATATCATTCATCTAGTTCTTCATTGTGTTCATCTAGACATTTTGGATCTAATGGTAGAAATTATGAGTAGGAAGTTTGTTGATGCCATAATTACCACATATGTATGAGTCAAGAATAATTGGTCATATGGGTTTGTTCATATTATCCCTAAGAACATATGTGCCATGTTTCAAGTCATCTGACTAAGCATAGTAGAAGATATGAAGACTCAAATTTGGCTTCTCAAACAAAATTTGCTAAGTTTCCATACTTAGCCATTTTTTACTAGACCATCACTAGGACATCATGTAGGAGCAAATGGACTAGATAACTTATGTATTTAATATATTCACTTAGAATCCTTACATGACCATAGGATCATATATAATTGTATTTCTACATACCATGATCATCCTTAGAAAGTTTCAAGTCTGTGTGAGATTTCTAGCTCAAGTTATAAGCTTCTAAAGATGGACTTGCAACATAAAACATTCATGATAACATCAAGTTTAAGCTCAAGAAAAAAAATACTTTTGATATTAAATTTGATAGTCAAATGAATGTTAATGAAAATCATGCGAACATCATTTGATAGGAGTTAGGACATAAATTTTGAACTCATAAATTAGTCATTGGCTTTCAAATAGTGGGTCTTAATTGATCTATTATTCTGTGTTGCATCATATATTATGATATAATGGCACAAGATGAGTCAAAGGGTTAGAGAGCTCAAGAGATTGACATGTAGTGTAAGCATGTGAGGATATTAGACTAATAGCAGATCTTGAAATCAAATTTAGGGTTGCCACATGGCATAAGTTAGGATAGAGTTGATAGGTCAAGGGGAAGATTAATGGATCTCACTTGATTGTACTAAGCATGATCAACAATGCAAGATTGTTCAATGATTCAAGGATCCATATCAGATATTGACTGCTAATTAAAATAAATGAGAGCCTAGAATGTTTGATGAAAGTCAAGAAACCATTTTTGACAAAATCAAATGGGTATTATAGGTTTATCTTTCCACCATTTAAGCTCAATTAAACTCCATGTAAAGGACACAATGATGTAGTCAAACATAGATAACATGAATACACTACCATTAAGGCTGAATATGTACCTTTGGATCAGAATTTTTCATCATAAAGGGACATTTCTATGACTATTTTTGTCATTATTTGAATAAAGAGCTAACTTTTCAAATAGTGCCACAAAGGAATATAGGTAGACCCCAATAGTTTATCCCTAGGACCAACTACATGAAAAGGACCCCTTCTCTCCACTGTGTATGCTGTCACACACTAGTTAGGAATAGTTGGCAACAAGACAAGTTTCTAAAAAACAAATCCTAGTTGTTATACCTACATGGATAGTGGATCAAAGCTTAGAGAAACTTGTCTTTGTCATCACAAGAAAGAACATTAGTGTAACTGTACAACCATTTGAAGTAGCCTAAATCAATCAAAATGCTTTGAATGAGATTAAATTATAGAATTAGTTTTAATAACATTTCAAATGGATTTGAGCTCATTTTATTTTCTTTTGAGCACCAAAACTCCCTCTCTCTTTCTTCCTTCATTTTAAAAAGGTAGCCTTCGAGCTATTGATGATGATCCCTCTCTTAGGCATGACTAGACTCTACCAAGATTGAGCCTTGTAACCTCTTGAGATAAATAAGATGATTTTTTTAAAATTTAATATATTATCCTAGTGTGTTCATGTCTATTTGATTTGTATAAGTGGTAGAGTTTTATCCCTTGCCAAGTCCTGATCTTACCTGGCTAGTAGATTGTTTGGTTATACAAGTCATGTTTAGTGTTTAATGGCAGTTGATTAAAGCCAAAATTGGACATATTAACTAGATTAGTGCCTTAAACTAGGCCTCTCCATCACCTCCCATAGGTTTTTCTCACTTGATGAACCTCTACATAAAATATTGATGCATGACAGGCATTTGGAGTCATAGATTCCATCATTTGTTTCTTTATCACTAGTGTTTTGGAGGCTCAAATATGAGTGGATGGATAATGTTTTAGGTGCATCACCACCATTAGTTTAGGATTTTCTTTTCAATTTTCTCTCTCTCCCTTTTCACCCCAATATTATATAGGTCTTAGTGGAAATGAGTTGAGTGATGTATTAGAAAATCTAGCCTCATTAAGAAATCCTAGAGGTTTGGTCTAAATATAGGCATCCCACAGCCTTTCGATCATTCCCATGTTAGTCTAGGTATGGGTTAAAATTGAAAAAATATAACCTTTATTGGGTTCTACCCAGATATCTAACACTTGGGAAGCTAAAGAACTTACACACATTCACTTTATATTCATACAAGGACTCTTACATTAGTATTTCATATAAAGGTTTTGGCAAACATTCACACTAGCATGGAAGAAATGAACATTGGTTGAATTCACTTCTCAATTAAGTATAAATTAGAATTAGACACTTGATATGACCTTCACAAATTATCATATATTGAATTCAGAAAAAAACATAATAAAATCAATCATTCACTAAGTTACATCAATGAATATGAGGCACACACACTTTATGAATAGCTTGAAAATGGAGGAAAAATCAAATTCTTATCGCTTCAAAGGTGATGTAGTAAAAACATTTGATATATGTTTTGCATAAGCAAAATCATAATTTTATAATCTTCTTTCAAAAATAGATGCACACACACATGCACACACACAGATATATATATATATATATATATATATATATATATATATATATATATATATATATATATATATATATATATAAGGAATAAAGGAGAGAGGAGACAAAGCAACCCTAAACTAGGGATGAGTCATCATCCTAGTCATCCTTCACTCTTCCTTCAACTTAACCATAAAACTCCAAACTCCTACATATTACATCTAAATCTTAAATGTGTTTCTTGGAACATGGAATAGTAGAGAGAGATAAGCTTGTTTGAATGTTTTTGAAGAAGTCTTAGTTCCTTATTAATGACCTATTTTTAAGGGAATTAGTCTCCTTGCATGATTTGATGGTCTTCAATGCTTGAATAGGTGTTAATCATCTTTACTTAACTCCTTATGAACAACACATTTAATCTCCTTGAGACTCCCCATCATTATATTGAGTGACTTCATCTATCTTCCTTGTATCTTGTACTTTGACCCACCTATGCACCTATATTCTTGCGTGCATATTTCTTTCTGTTGACTTCCTCAAATTGCTCTAAGGTGGCATAGAAGGGAGAGGTTTGAATGTTTCATTTGATGAAGGAGTCTCCTCCATGAAAATAGACCCTCAATTCTTGATTAAGTCTTCAACTAAACTCCTCCATTCTTGCATGTTCTTATCCACCTCAATAGTGTTGATTGAAGGATTCTTCTTGTTTGATTTGACTTTTTTCATAATTATCTCCAAGGTGTCATAAAAGTGAGAGAAATGTCTTATTGATGTTATTGAAGACTCCTTCCAACCTTGATTCTTTTTTGAATACAAACACTTGACTTCTTATTGATATCCAAATGGAAAAGAGCACATGTGATTCACTTGGCAAGGTTCTTGAGTATTTTAATGCATTGATATAGTGTTGGGATCTTTTAATGATTCAAAGTATTAGTTTAATAGTTAATTTATTTTATTTTTAGTTATTTGGGTTATTTTACTTGCTAGTTGGTTTTATAACCAACTTGTTCTTCTGCAATCCTTTATAGCTTGCCTATTGTACAAAAATAAATATAGAATTTTTTATATTAAATATTTCTACATTATTCCTCCATTTATTTGGGCCATCAATGGTATCAGAGCCACATTATTTAATAGGAGGAAGCCATGTAGGGAAGGAAAGAACAAGAATTCTTTTGAATCCCATCATGTCATCTTTACAGTAGTAAGATGCTTATAGATTAATGTTTGAATGATTTTTTATTTGATTCCATAACTTGGCATTGTATGGTGCATCTTAATGTATTGTTTCAGTGCAAATCACAGCCAATAGTATGCCTTGTATTTTTGGTTGAGTTTCATTTCTATTTTTTGATCATTCACTTGTATGATGGTTGAGGTTGAAGAGAATAATTCAAATATAAATCATAAGAATCTAAGGTTGATGAAGACTTTCAAACAATAATGTCAATCAAGTTACTTTTTGTTGGAGGAGATTTGAGTATAGGTGAAGCAATTTTGAAGAGGAGGAATTCACTCCCTCAGTGTGGTCCTTCACCATGGTGATTCCATATCCAAGTATATGATAAACATTTTGTGTTGAATATGATGCACCTATATCATTGGTATTTTCTTCTAAAATTTTGTTTAAATATCCCCTATTTTATCTATTAGATCTCATTTTTTTACTAATTTATTTTTACCGTTAAAATAAATAATCTAGTAACCATTTGAGTAAAGCAAGGTAGAGGAATGAGTGACAATTGTATGGTATTCATATCATATTTTTCAACATGATCTCAATGTTAAGATGTCAAAAACCTAAATTTATTCCAAGCTTTTTATCGAGCCCCACAAGAAACTAGAAAAAGGAAAAGGTGCAGTAAAAAGTTTTTACAAGCAAGGTAAAAAGAATTTTATCTGGTCAAAATCTTATTTTTTATAATCAAATAACTTTTGGTTATGTTGAAAATATGCCCACCAATTTTAAATAATCATTGTATTAGAATTGGTCATATAAATTTTACAAGTATTAGCCATAAAGGAGGTCAAGGGTTCAAAAACCCATTCAAATGTTTTTTTATAAAATTTTATTTTTTATCTTATTTTGTATTGCAAAGTTCAAATATTGGATAAATAAGGGTGTAATAGGAGTTATAAGGTGTAAATTTTTTTCACAAGTCTCAAGATTCTCTTTTATTAAGAAGCTATTTGGAAGGTAAAGGGTAAACCTCAATAGCATTCCCTATTTTTTAGCATTATTTTGATAAACACCATAGCTAAAATTGTGAGATTAATTTTTGAAAATGGATGCTTAATTCCTAAAATTATAAATAATGGTCAATGAACATATAAAATATATTAATATTCAACAACTTGTGGGAAGTAGTTGAAAATAAACCAACATTACCCACTGATACCACAAAGCTTATAGAATTTCATAGACATGACAAGTGTGCCCTTAATTTATTGAAATCAAATTGTAGTGCACAAGTTATAATTCATATAGAATCCATCAAGTTTGAACCTTGAAAAGCATGGAAAGCTCTAAAAGACTTATATGATAAACAACCTACCTAAAATAAAATTAACCTTCTTATGTAGTTACTCAACACTAAACTATATATGATGAAGATGTTTCAGAATATGTATCATGAATTAAGAATTTGAAACAAGAATATGGAACTACTAGTGGTAATATTGATAATGAAATTCTCATTTCTATTGTTTTGAATAGCCTTAACCCTATCTATAAGATCTTTATAAAAAATTTACAGCTTAGTGATAAGATTAACAAATCTACTCTTGATTAAATTTGTGAGTTGTTCACTCAACATGAGCAACAATTTGCAAAAAAGAAATAAAAACCTACTGAGAAGGCCTACTATACAAAAATAGGTAATCCATTATATGAGAATAAAATAAAACATTATTCAAAGCACTTTTAGAGATAGAAACACTCTTTGAGGCATACTTCTAGACATAAGCATCATTCTAGACATAGGGATCATTCCAGTTCTTCAAAGCATAGACATCACTCTGGTTCTCAAAAACATGAGCATCACTACAAACATTCAAATGTAAACAAGCACAAGCATAGGCATTCTTATTCATGTGGCTATTCTTCCTCTAGTTCTAGTGGATGTGAGAAAACATGCTATAATTATGGTGGTGTAAGACACCTCTCTAAAGAGTGCCCCTCCAAAATGAGGTCCTCTTGACATTGATAGAAAGTGGAAGCACACTAATTTGGTCACTCTAATTACTCTTCTAGTTTCTCTTCTACATATTCTTCTGATGGATGGGATGATTGAAAAGTTTCTCACTCCATAGATGTTGATTATATATTCTAAGATGGTAACACACCCATCTTGTGTGAGCTATTAGGTTCAAGATTGGGATTTGATGTAGTCACATTTTTTTTATGTACTTTGCTTTCATAGATCTAGTGTTGATATGATATTTGATGTGGAGCATTTTAGTGGTTTTTACTTGGTTTATCTACTACACAACTTCTCACCTCTCACCTGATAGGGGGATAAGATATCGCATATTAGTTTTAGATCAGTCATTGGTGATTTTAATGAGTCATCATCGAGTTGTTAGCATTGTTAGTGTTGAGCAAAGGCTTGTTGGAGATGTTGGAAATTATTGGGCATCAATTTGAAATGTGTCATACACAATATTGAGGAAATCACTTGTTAGATAGATTATGTGTGAGGATCGATATAGTTAGATAGGGTGTGATCTTGTTATACTTTAGTGTGGGGATGATCAGGGCATTGATCAGTCTAAGATGCATAGTGTACTAGTTTCAATTGTAGCAAATTCTACTTGGATGACTCACATTTCATTACTTCAATCTTTCTATACCCTTTTAGATAAAGGGAGAGTTTGTTGGGATCTTTTAATGATCCAAAGTATTAGTTTCATAGTTAATTTGTTTTCTTTTTAGTTATTTTGGATATTTTACCTTCTAGTTGGTTTTATAACAACTTTTTATTTTTCAAGCCTTTATAGCTTGCCTATTGTACAAAAATAAATGTAGAAGTTTTTATATTGAATATTTTTTCTTACAATATTTCTCCATTTATGTGGACCATCATGGAGCTTATGTCTTCTTCCTCTAAGGTGGCATATAAGTGAAAGATATTTCATGATTTAATTATTTATTTCTTAATTATCATGCAATAGGCTTTATGATAGTGTATTTGATGATGAACAATCACAACTCTCTATACTAACCATTATTGGAAGTGTGCATCTTTTTTATTTTGGCAAGCTTATTGAATGCATAATAAAAACCTGCAATTTGATGTATTTGTATTATTTTAATAAATAAGGAGTATAAATATGATTATAACATTATACTTATTGTGTCACAGACCTTCAAACAAATTTTTAGCTCCAAACTCCACATACAACTTCCAAAAATGATCTTGTGTGCTCTTTAGGCCTCAAGAAACCCTAAATTGGATTTGGGGGACTAAAATGAGTTATAAGTATCATAATACACTAATAATATACTTAATATATAAGTGTAAATTTGGAATACCTATAAAATATTTAAAAAAATTAAAATTCATTACCAAACTCTCAAACACAAATTCATAAAAAAGTGTTGTTTGTTGTCATTAGGGTCCCCTGAACATATTTTTCAATAATCTGAGCCTATTTTGAATTGGTTTTTATTTTATAATAATGGATTTAGACCTATAAATAAATTATACACTTTATCAAATCATTTTATTCCCTAGGAAATATTTGAAACACTCATTTTCACTCCATTTATGATCAAATTAGTTAAAAATATTGATTTATTTCATAATACAGTCATGTGTTTTGTCATTTTATCTATCATTAGGTATAGTATAGATATGAAACTATTTTTAAACATTAAATGAAATAAAAATATATCTCCATGTAAGATTTCAAGATATTTCACTAGTAAAACCCAAAATATTCACATTTTTAGTGTTTTCTAGCTTGCACTTTCTCATTTATGAATACCTATAGGTCTAAATTTTGGAATTTTATTGAGTTTTATGAGTCCCAAATACCTAATTATTTTAAAATTATAACATATAATATCCCCTATAACCATTATAACCATTATATATCTTCAAACAATGACTTAAACCTCTTTAAAATGTCTTCTTGATTATTTCTCTTGCATGAAACCCTACAGCTTGTACCTTTATCTTTATCCATTATTTGTATTTAAATTTTCATTCAGTAAGGTATATTAAGGATATTTATTCCTCATAAAATCTCACATAAATTTTATTTTCAAATGAATAATTAAAAAATGTGATCATGTCTCCTAAAACTGAGTTCTTGGGGTTTTATAAGGGTTTTAGAGCACCTTTCCTTCATAACAATGATTCATATAATTAATTCATATAACCTATAAATAATTAATATAATATTAATTTAATATGGTAAACTATCTTCCCCTAATATTATTTGAGCCAACTCTTCTTATCCTTCATGAACCGAACATTTAAAAATTGCCCTTACTAGCTTGCAACTAGCTTGCTAGAGGAATAGAAGAAACTTCTACCAAAATTTAGACCTACGAGTTATTCCTGAGCATGTTTTTGAATTTATGAATGATATAATATTTTATTTATATATTTTTAAATATTTAATTAATTTATTCTTTCTTAATACCTTCACATAAGTAACCTTGACCAATGGTGGCAAAATTTATCAATATTCTTGGCGATCTTGTTGAGATGTTTTCCTATTAAACACTCAAGAATATTAGACTTATCTATCAGTATATATAGTTATGAAAACATAACTAAATACAAAATTTAAAATATTTTATCAATTAATAACAACACTTGTGCATAAGCACTTAGGGAATTAAAAACTAAAACAACTACCAACTGAAAATGTGCAAGATAGCACTTTGAGAAAAGTTAAAATCTAAAACTAGTATGTACAACACTCAAAACATACCTATATAAAATCAAAATAATCTTAATTACTCTCCATTTGGTTGTCAAAGATAAAAAATAAACTACTATTTAAGTGCCATTTTGGTTGGATTAGCTCTTTTCTTGCTTATTAACCTCTTGAGCTTATCCCCAAGTGAATCAATTGAAGCAAACATATCTCCACTATAGAGAAATTTCTCTTGTGATTCAATACTCACCTCATTTTAATATTCAAAACTAATAAATCTCCCTAATGTGATCACATTTTTATCCATAGGAAAAACTACAACTTCAGCCTCTAGTGGATCACTAGAATAATGTTCTTGGCTTTCTATGACATCTTGAGAGATGTAATATTTCTTGTAAATTGATTAAAGCTATTAAATCTCTTTTAAAATCTCCAAATATTACCTCCTATATCCATTAATATTCTTATTAAAATATTCTTTTATCAACATCCTCTTGATCATGTTTTCTAACCTTCACAACTATTTTATTAATGTCTTCACAAGGATATGTAGTCCTATAAATGTTCTCAAAGTCTTGAATCAACTCAAGGTATTGTTTCCATAATTCATCAAAACCTTATTTATCCTCACTTGTATCTTTTTCATCTTTTAATAGCTCGTGTCTAGGGTTGTTATATTTTGAAACCACTACTTCAATCTCACTAGTTATTTCCTTGTCATATTGAACATCTTTATGATAGACTTCTTGAGGTTCACTTACAGTTGAAATTTGATTTTTCTCTTCAAGGATTGTAACATGAACTTCTTCTATGCCATATTGAAGCTAATTTGACCAACACAATTCTCAATCATCCTCTCTTGAAAAATTCTCCTCTTCACCTAGATTATCTTCTTTTGCCTTCCATACAACATGTCCTCCTTCAAAAATGGAGATGGTGGGAGGGCAAGAGGTTCCATTTGGTGGCACATGAATATAGCACATTATAGATTGATCTTGAATGAGATTTGGCATTAAAGATACTTAGATATTTTTAAGTAGTAGTTTCATTCAATAATTTTTTGAAAGGAGGGAAATAAACTTGTGTTAGGGATGTTTCATTCTTCTCTTTCCACTCAAAAATCAACCTCTCACATTCTAATATTCCTTGATCTTCATGGATAACTCCAACTTTAGGATTAGATGAGGGGATTAAGAAACATGGAAATATTATTGGTTGGGGAGTTTGAGGGACTTGAGGAAGAATGAGTGGAGTTTACATATGCAAATGACCTTTAATAGGATTAGGAGTTTTAAAATTTGTAATATTCAAGCAAGTAGACTTCCTTGAAGATTCAAGGATTCTTGTTTCTAACTTAGACTCAATTTATTGTGTTCTTATGGATAGTTGTTACCTTTATTCTCTTATACTCTAATTTTATTTATTAAATGATTTTACATCTTGATGATATATATAATCCAGATATTCAAGCTCTTATTTATGCCTATTATGTTCCCCTTCCATATCACTCTCCATACATTGTCTCTCAAATTCAAGTCTTATCTATTGCATATTTTTAGGCTAATTAGAAACATGGTTAGAGAAGGAATGCGGGTAAATGTGATGAGTAAATTGATATTTTTATTGGTTTAGTTCCAGTTTAAGTGAATCAATTAATATTTTTATCTTGATATGAAGAATATGAAGGTATAAAAGTTGTATTTTCATAAAATAGTGGACTAAAATGCATACCAATTGATGTTCTTTAAAAACTTGGACAATTTAAACCACATGTATATAAGTTAGAGTCATCACTAATGTTTTTATAAGTGCCTCAAAATTCACATATATTGAATAATAACACTAAAATTTTTTCAATAGATAAATTACTTTGAATACTAGTCTCATCGGGCATGCCAAAAATTGTTATCACTTAGAAGTGCACCCTTATCATAATGTGTGTTTGTTATCACTCCTATTGACACAATGGAAAATATCTAAGGTTTATGTGGACTTATATTATATATAATCTCTAGATTAAGGGATAGTTCCCTTTATTATACTCACGTACTTCTCTCTAAACTCTCTAATCTAGTGATTTATTGACTAGAAAAAGGATAAAAAGAGTAATTCTCAAATTGGAATGAACATCAAAACTAAAAAATTAGGGTGATACACCAATGTTAAATTTAATTATGCCTATACTTGACACATTTAATAAGATAAATAACTTTCACACATTCACTTATATTCATACAATGACTCTTACATCAGTATTTCATATAAAGGTATTGACAAATATTCACACTATCATGGAAGGAATGAACATTAGTTGAATTCACTTCTCAATTAGGTATAAATTAGACTTAGACACTTGATATGACCTACACAAATTATCATATGCTAAATAAATATGAAAAATTTTGAAAAAAACATAATAAAATCAATCATTCACCTAGTTACATCAATGAATATGAGGCACACACACTTCATGAACACCCTGAAAATGGAAGAAAAATTAACTTCTTATTGCTTCAAAGGTGATGTAGAAAAGAATTTTGGTAGAATTTTTTCATATCCAAAATCATAATTTTATAATATTATTTCAAAAATGAACACACACACACAATATATATATATAAGGAAGAAAGGAGAGAGGAGACAAAGCAGCCTTAAACTAGGGATGAGTCATGATCGTAGTCATCTTTCACTCTTCCTTCAACTCAACCATAAAACTCCAAGATCATACATAGTATATATGAATCTTAAATGTATTTTATTTTAACATGGAATAAGAGAAAGATATAAGCTCATTTGAATGTTTTTGAAGAATCTTAGTTCCTCATATATGACCTATTCTTAAGGGAATTGGTATCCTTGCATGCTTTGATGGTCTTAAATGTTTGAAGAGGTTTTGATCATATTTACTTAACTCCTTTTGAATAATAAATTCAATCTCCTTGAGACTCTCCATCATTCTATTGAGTGACTTCAAATATCTTCCTTATATCTTGGAGTTTGACCCACCAATGCACCTATATACTTACATGCATGTTTCTTTCTCTTGATTTCCTCAAATTTCTCTGGGGTGGAATAGAAGGGAGAGGTTTTAATGTTTCATTATTTAATGAGTATCCTCCATTAAAATAGTCCCTTAAGGATTTATTAATTATTCAACTAAACTCATCCATTCTTGCATGTTCTTCTCTACCTTTATAGGGTTTATTGAAGGTGTCTTCTTGTTTTATTTGAATTTTTCCTCAACTAGCTCCAAGATGGTGAATATGTTAGAGAAAAGAATTTTTTATGTGTTTGAATACTCCTTCCAACCTTTATTCATTTTTAAACAAACACTTGACCTCTTCTTGATCTCTAAATGGAAAAGATCACATGTGATTTACTTGGCAAGGTTGTTGAGGCTTTCAATGCATTACTGGAGCTTGTGTCTTATTATTCCAAGGTGGAATATAAGTGATATATATTGAATTATTTATTTATTTAAGTATTAATTTTCATGTAATATCTTTATGAGAGTTCATTTGATGATGAACAATCACAACTCTCTATATTGACCTTTCTTGGAAATGTACATCTCCATTTAGGCAAGCTTGTTGAATGCATAATGAGAACCTAAAACTTGATGGATTTTTATTATTTAAATAGAGTATAAATAGGATTGAAAAATAATCACCATGGTTTCACATACCTTCAAACAAAGTTTTAGCTCTAAAATCCACATACAACTTCCAAAAATGCTCTTTTGTGCTCCCTAGGCCTCAAGAAATCTTGATTTATATTTGGGAGTCTAAAATGAGTTTTAGGTCTCACCAGACACTCCTATTCTCATTGGATATGTGTAAATTATTTATATCTAAATTTTTTTAAATCTCAAAAACTCTTAAACAAAAATTCATAAAAAATATTTGTTTGTTGCCGACAAGGTCACTTGGAAATGTTTTTCAATGATATGAGCCTATTTTTAAAGTTTAACAATGTATTTAGACATATAAATTAATTATACACCCTTTAAAATTATTGTATGCCCTTGAAAATTTCTAAAACGCTCATTTCTCACTCTTATGAGCAAATCAATCAAAAACCCTAATTTCCTTCATGGTGTGGACTTGTGTTTTTCCATTTTATATCTCATAAAATATATTAAGGACATTAAAAAATATATATATATATTCAAATACATAATCATATATATGAGGTGGAGATGGATTATCAAACTTTGCTCAAAAGCTCTCCATGTCATCCTAAAAGGCTTCATCATGATCAAATGAAAGGACATGAAATTCATTTACATTATTACTATTTGAAACATGTTGATAACATATTTATTTTTGGATGGAATCATATGAAGGTTTGTGATTAGCTATAATCATATATTTCCATATTAAATTTTAATAGATTTCACTTAGTAAAACCCAGAATATGCATTTTTTTAGTGCTTTCTAGCTTGCACTTTCTCATTTCTAAATGCATGTAACTCTGAATTTTGAAACAAATTTGATTTTTATGAGGCATCAATACCTAAATATTTTTAAATTATAAATTTTAATATCCCTTATAACCATTTCAACCATTATATATCTTTAAAAAATCACTTAAACCTTTTTTAAATGTGTTTTTACTGTCTCTCTTATATGCTTAAAACCCTGCAACTTATACCTTTATATTTATCCATTTTTTGCATTAAATTTTTGATTTAATAAGGTGTATTAAGTTTATTTATGATTCACAATATCTCACACAAATTTTAATTTGAAATTAATAACTCAAAAATGTAATCATGTCTCTTAAAACTGAGCTATTAGGGTTTTAGAAGGGTTTTAGAGCACCTCTCCTACTTAATGATGATTCATAAAGTTAATTAATATTGTCCCATATATTCCCATAATGTAATTTTAACCAAATTTTATTCTCTTTATGAATCAAACATTTGAAAATTGTCTTTACTAGCTCGCAACTACCTTGTTAGAGGAATAGAAAAAACTTCTATCAAAATTTAGACTTGTGAGCTATTATTGAGAATGGTTTTAGATTTATTAAATATATAATATGTTTTGAATATATTATTTAATCTTAAATTAACTAATGGATTATTATTTAATACCTGCACATAAATAACATTGATCAATGGTAGCAAAAGTTATCAACATTCTTGGCAACCCTATTAGGATGTTTGTCTACTAAACACTCAAGACTAGTAACCTTATCCATTAGGATATGGATTTATGAAAATATCACCAAATATGAAACCTAAAATGTCTTCTCAATTAATAAAAACACTTTTTCATAATCACTTAGGGAATTTAAAACTAAAACAACTACCAACTAAAAATGTGTAAGATAGCACTTGGAAGAAAGTGAAAATCTAAAACTACTATGTAAAACACTCAAAATACACCTGGATCAAAGCAATAAAATCTTAGGTAATCTTAATTTGGTTGAAAAATATGAAGAACAAGTTGTTTTTTCTGTGTCATTTTAATTTTATTATTTCTTTTCCTACTTGTCAACCTCTTTGGCTTGTATCCAAGTGAATCAATTGAAGCAAACATATCTCCAATATAAACAAAGTGATCTTGTGTTTCAATGCTTACCTCATGTTTATCTTCAACACTAAGAAAGATCCCCAATCTAATCACCTTATGATCCATAGGAACTACTTCAAATTTATCCTCTAGTGGTTCATTAAAATAATGGTGTATTTCTATGACATCTTGAGAGATGTTATTTTGTTTGTTAACTACTTAAATTTGTTCAAGTTCTTATATAAGCTCTAAATACTACCAACTAGATTCATTAGGTTCTTCTTGAAATATTTTTGTATCAATATCCTCTTGATAATTTTTTTCACTCCTCACAACTACTTTATCAATTTCTTAACAAGGATATGTAGGCCTATGAAGATTCTCAATGTCTTGAATCAACTCAAGGTACTACTGCCATAAGTCATCAAAACATTTTTTATTTTCACTTGTAGATTCTTCATCTTTACTTATCTCATGTCTAGGGATTTGACCTTGTGAAAAAACTTCTTGAATATCAATATATATTTGTATTTCACCTTGAACATATTCATGATAGACTTCTTGAGGGTCACTTTCAGCTAGAATTTAATTTTGATCTTCAAGGATTGCAACATGATATTCTTCTATGCTAAATTAAATCTTATTTAACCAACACAACTCTTGATCATCATCTCTTTACAAATTCTCCTATTCACCTAGATTCTCTTTTTTTTTCCTTCCATACAATAGGTCTTCCTTAAAAAAGGGAGATGTTAGGAGGGTAACATGTTCCATTTGGTGGAATAGGAATATGGGGCATTATGGGTTGCTCTTGAATGGGCTTTAGGGTTAAAGAGGCATTAAAGAGACTTTGAGATTTGGAATTAGTATTTTAATTCAATAATTATTTGAAATGGGGTCAAGAAATTTGTGTTAGGGATGTTTCATTCTTCTCTTTCCACTCAATAATTAACTTCTCGCATTCTGATATTCCTTGATTTTCATGGACAACTTCAACTTGTGGATTAGATGAGGGGCTCAAGAAAATTGGAAATTTTCTTAGTTGGGGAGTTTGAGGGACTTGAGGAAGAATGGGTGAGTTTTCATAAGAATAAGATCTTTCATAGGATTGGGAGTTTTAAAACTTGGAATATTGAATCAAATAGACTCTTTTAAAGATTCAAGGGGTTTTTCTTATTTCTAACTTAGGATTTTAGACTCAAATTCTTGTATTTTAATGGATAGATGTTTCATTTATTCTCTTTTAGTCTCATTATATATCTTCAATTATTCTACCTCTTATTTATATATATAGGTCTAATATAAAAGCTCTTCTTGATGCCTATTGTGTACATCTTCCCTATCACTCTCCATACATTGTCTCTCAAAGTCAAGTCTTATCTTTTCCATATTTTTTTTGGTTGATTGAAAAGAACATGATTTTGACAAGGCTAATTGGAAAGATGATTAAAGAAGGAAGGGGGTAAATCTCATGAAGAATTTGATATCTTGATGGTTTAGTGACACTTGAGGTGAAGCCATAATGATTTTTAGCTTGATATGAAGGATATGAAGGTACAAAAGATGTATTTTCACAAAATGAAGGACTAAAATATGTACTAATTGATGATCTTTAGCAACTTGGACTCTTTAAAATAAATGTATATAACTTGGAGTCTCCATTAATTCTTCTATAAATGCCTCTAAAGGTTGATATTCTAAAGAACATCACTAAAAATTCCTCAACAAACTAATTACCTTAAATATTGGTCCCACTGGGCATGCTATAAACTATTATCACATAGAAATGCACCCTTACAATAATGTGTGCTTTTTTCACACTTGTTGACATAATATAAACTCCCCAAGGTGTGGGTGGCCTTATATTAAAGAGAATCTCCAAATGAAGGGTTTTTTCCCTTTGGTACACTCACTTACTTCTCTCTAAAATTTCTAATTTAATGATGTATATAACTTGGAGTTGCCATGAATGCTTGTATAAATGCTTTCAAAGGTTGATATGTTGAAAAAAAACACTACAAATTCCTAAACAAAATAAGTACTTTGAATATTGGTCCCACTATGTGTGTTAGAAATTGTTATCACTCATAATTGCACCCTTACAAGAATATGTTCTTATTTTCACTTGTTTTGACACAATGGAAACTCTCTAAGGTGTGTGTCATTATATTAGATATAATATCTAGATTAAAGGTTATTTACCTTTGGTACACTCACCTACTTCTCTCTAAAATTTATAATTTAGTGATTTATTGACTAAGAAAAGGGTAAAAAGAGTAATACTCAAACTGAAATGAATATCAACACTTAATTATTAGGTTGATACACCAATGTTAAAGTCAATTATTCTTATACTTGACACACTTTAGAAGCTAAATAACTTGCACACATTCATTTCATCTTCATACAATGAATCTTACATCATTATTTTATATAAAGGTCTTGACAAACATTCACACAAGCATGGAAGGAATAAATATTGGTTGAATTCACTTATAAATAAGGTATAAATTAAACTTAAACACTTTATATGACTTGAGATAATTCTCATATGCTGCATAAATTTGAAAAATTCAGACATAAACATAGTAAAATTAATCATTCACTAGGTTATATCAATGAATATGAGGCACACACTTCATGAACAACCTAAAAATAGAGGAAAAATAAACTTTTTATTGCTTCAAAGATGATGTTTAAAAAAAAATTGTAGATATTTTTCATATCCAAAAGCATAATCTGATAATATTCTTTAAAAAATTAACATACATATAAAAAAGGAATAAATGAGAAAGGAGAAAAATCAACTAAACTAGGGATGAGTCATCATCTTAGTCATCCTTCACTCTTTCTTCAACTCAACCATAAAAATCCTACATATTAAATATAGAGATTAAACTTATTTTCTTGGAATATAGCATAGGAGAGAGAGATAAGCTTGATTGAATGCTTTTCAATAAGTCTTAATTCTTTGTTCATGACCTATTTTAAAGGGAATTGGTCTCCTTGCATATTTTATCAGTCTTTAATGCTTGAAGATGTGTTAACACCTTGTTAACAAAAAATTCATTATAATTAAGACTCTCCATCTTTCTAGTGAGTGACTTTAGCTATGTTCCTTGTATCTTGGAGTTTGACCCACCTATACACCTATATTCTTTCATGCATGTTTATTTCTCTTGACTTCCTCAAATTTCTCCAAGGTGGAATAGAAGGGAGGGGTTTGCATGTTTCATTTGTTAAAGTATTTTAAACCATGAAAATAGGCCTTCAATGTTTTATTAATTCTTCAACTAAACTCTTTCATTCTTGCATGTCTCTTTCCATCTTAATAGGGTTGATTGAAGGCTTCTTCTTATTTTATTTAACTTTTTTCATAATTAACTCCAAGGTGGCATATAACTGAGAGAAAAGGATTGTTTATGTTTTATAATACTCCTTCCAACCTTTATTCATTTTTTAACACAAACACTTTACCTATTCTTGATCTCCAAATGGCAAAGAGCACATGTGATTTACTTGGCAAGGTTGTTGAGAATTTCAATGCATTGATGAAACTTATGTCTTATTCATCCAAGGTGGAATATAAGTGGGATATATTACATGATTTATTTATTTAAGTATTAATTATCATTAAATATCCTTTATTATAGTGCATGTGATGATGAACAATCATAAATCTCTATATTGGTCTTTCTTGGAAGTGTACATCTTCTCCATTTTGGCAAGCTTATTGATTGCACAATGAAAACCTATAACTTGATGTATTTGCATTTTTTTAATATATAAATAGTATAAATAGTATTTTAAAATAATCACCATTGTGTCATAGACCTTAAAATTAATTTTTAGCTCCAAACTCCACATACAACTTCTAAAAATGCTCTTTTGTGGTCTTTAGGCCTTAAGAAACCCTTTTTGGGTGTGGGGGTCTAAAATGAGTTATAAGTCTCACCAAAAACTTATAATATACTAATTAGATATTTATAAATATTTAATACCTTTAAAAAAATTAAATTTTATAAAATTATTCACCAAACTCTCAAACAAAAATTCACAAAAAAGTTCCTACTTGTTGCCTACATGGTAACCTAGAGATATTTTTCAATGATTTGAGCCTATTTTAAATTAGTTTTATTTGTGTAAGCATGCATTAATATTTTTAAATGAATTATACACACTATAAAATTATTTTATGCCCTCATAAATATTTGAAACACTCATTTCTTACTCTATTTATGAGCAAATTAATCAAAAATCATGTTTTCCTTCATGGTGCAGACCTTTATAAGTATTAAATGACATAAAAAAATACATCCATTTCAAATTTTAAGATATTTAACTTATCAAAACTTAAAATATGCACTTTTTAGTACTTTATAGCTTGCACTTTTTCATTTTTGAATGCCTGTAGGTATGAGTTTTAGAATTTTATTGAATTTTATGAAGAATAAATATCTAATTATTTTTGAATTAAAACCTATTATATCCTATATAAATATTTAAAACATTATATATCTTCAAAAATGACTTAAACCTCTTATAAAATATCTTTTCTAGCTATCTTTCTTGCATGCTTGAAACCCTGCAACCTGTACCTTTATCTTTCTCCATTATTTGAATTGAAATTTTGATTGAGGAAGGTGTAGGAATGTTATTTATTCTCCATAATATCTCAAATTTATTCTAATTTTATTCTAATAACTCAAAAATTCAATCATATATCTTAAAATCAAGCTATTGAGGTTTTAGAAGGGTTTTAGAGCATATTTCCTTCTTAACAATGATTCATAAAGTCAAGCCCCTGTAACTAAAAAATGATGCATGAAATATTGAGGTAATATGAGAACATATATTCTTATAAGATCATTATAACCAAATATTCTTATCCTTCATGAACCAAATATTTTAAAATTGCCCTTACTACCTTGCAACAAACTTGCTAGAGGAATAAAAAAAACTTCTACCAAAATTTGGACTTGTGATTTTTTCTTGTGCATGGTTTCTACTTGATTAAGGTTGTAGGATGTTTTATAGATATTTTTCAATATTCACACCATGAATGGAGTCTTCTTGAATATCTGCACATAAGCAACCTTGACTAATGGTGGAAAATTTTATCAATAGTTATTTTTTGTAGTAAAAGATACTTTTGGGGATGGTCTAGGTGGAGTATTGTTGCAAGAAAGTTTGATATTTTTATACGAATAAATAAAAGTGAAACCTTATGAAGCTAATTATGTTCCACATGATTTATAATTGGTTAACATAATGCATGATTTACATGTTTATAATCATTATCAATTGGGGAAACCCTTAGAAATCAAGACTGGTAATTTAGGACTCAATTTTATCTTTACACATCTATATTTAAATGTTTGACAAAGGTGATGGATTGAATTTTTTTCCAAATTATGACTTTAATATTAGCTACATAAATCAAAAGATAAAAGAGTTGTAGATGATCTTATCCATATAAAGTACATATAATTTATGACTAGTATTAGTAGTAACTTTTTAAGATTAGGTTATGATGTAGAGAAATTAGTAAAAACAACTTTGAATCAAGATTAGCTTCTTTAGGCATATATCTACTAGCCCTCTCAAATCACTATTTACGATGGCTTGAAAATTTTATAAGGTTTACAAGACAATTAATTAGGGATTTGATTACCCTTTATCCTCTTTTATCAACACACAAAATTACAAATTCAAACTCTAAAGGGAAGTATTATGTATTCAAGGTTCTTCTCTCTTTTAGGTCTCTCTCTAATAACCCTCTGAAGTCACTTTTATTTATTGTTTGTCAATCATACAAGGTTTCAAAATAAAAAATGTATCTTTTCATATACCCATTAAGGGCTTACAACTCTCCTCTATTTTTAAGGTCCAACTCTCAATAAAAATGTATTAACTCAAACCTTTTCCTATTAATTAGGTCTATTAGGCCTAAAACTAAGTTTTTTCTCTTACAAGCTCCACACATGCCAATATTGAAAATAAGTGTTTGATTCACCTTTATTATCTAAAACCCAACTCCCATGCCAACTTTTAAAGTTGGATTCAACTCCTAGGTACCCAGACCTTGAAATGCTCTAAACCCTTCACTACGTCTTTAATGTAGGCCAAGAGAGAGCAAAATTAAGCTTTCAAGAACAAAATTGGGTTTTAAGGACTGGTTTAAATCTTAAAATTTGTGTTTGATTTTTATAATAAACTAGAGATATAAAACACCACTCTTTATTTGATAAAAGATTTTAAAACTATCAAAACTCACCTAAACAAAACCCCAAATAGTAGTGTACAGGCCTATGTGGGAAGAATTGAAATTTTTGATGAAGTTTAAATATTTTTGAGGTTTTAAGTCTCTAAAAATGTTAATACCAATTTATTTCCTCTATTCACAACTATTATATCACATATATCATGTAAATAATACAAGAAACTCCAATATTCCTTTGAAATTGACTGATGGTTATACTAAATTGTGTATAGACTGAATTACCATTGCATCTACATGTAGATATTCAATATTACTTAAATGTATAAATAAATTAAATTCAAAAAATTCATTACATCATATAGATTACATTTAAAAATAAAACACAATCCAAAATTTAAACTCTTTCATTGACTTTCATGTCTTATATAAGCTTGCACAAAATCCTTATATGACTATCTTCTTTCTTTTAAATGTCACTTCCCTTTCTCATTATTAGAGATTTAAAATCTCCTTATCTTCCTTCATTATGATCTATTCAAATATTTTACAAATAATATATACTTATATAAATTATTTAACTATTCAATATTGCTCCAACATAGGTCTTGAATAGACTTAAAATGAACTTTTAAATAGACCATTCACCAAACATGACAAATGACATGATCCAAGGTGATAAAAACACTATAATTCACATTAAGACCCTATAGACTCTTAAAAAACCAAAATACTTCATTAATATTCACTAAAATTTTGTAAAAGTCTCCTAAACTAAATAAAATAATTCAAAAAGTTGAATTTAAATTTTGGTGGGAAAGTGCCAAATTCAAATTCTAAACTATTTAACCTGATCAAAACACTTGGAGATGATTCCAATGTGAAATTTAAGACATCTATGACCTCTATAAATAAATAATCAAACGAAAATTATTAGAACAAGCCTAAACTTAAACTAAGACTAATGTTCTTGTATCATTTTCTTAAAATATCTCTAGGAGATAAATTTTATGACCAAGTTAAAAAAGCCTTGACAAAAAATCCTCTAGATCATATATTTGAATGATTTAATTTTGAGATATATGTATTCCTAAAGTTTAATGTAATAATTCATGTTCTAAAAAAATATAATTTGAGATTCACAATGCTTAAGAAGTTTCATAATTCTCCTTATTCTGGTCATCTAGGAGTGACCATGCTAATGGTAGAGTTGAAACCATTGTATTTTTGGAAAGGAATTAATAAATATGGATTTTATTTTGTGTTAATATGTCTATAATGTCAATAAAAGAAATTAGAACACATTCATCCTATATGATTATTGTACCCTCATGACATTCTAAATTAGAAATTGCAAATTATTAATATGGAATTTGTCAAAGGACTATCCATCTCAAGAATCAAGCATGATATGATATTGGTGGTAGTTGACAAACTAACCAAGGTGACACATTTTAGACTAGGTGACTTGAAAAATGATGCACCAACTTTATAAAAATGGTTTCTGTAAGAAATTTATAGTTTACATGGGATCCTAGTGAAAATCATTTCTGATAGATACCCTCATATGACCTCTCTATTATGGAAAACTCTTAATGTAGCCTTGGGAACCCAAATTATTTCATCACAGCCTATCATCATGAAATATATGTGAAAATAGAAAGGGTAAATCAAATTTTAGAGGATATCTTGATAATTTATTGCATGGATCAACAATACATGGGGGAATAATATCTTCCATTAGTGAGTTTTTATACAATAATTCTTTTCATTTAGATTTAACAATGGCACCTTTTGAGGCTTTATATGGAAGAAAGTGTAGAACACTTATATTTGGGACATATTAGAGGATAGAGTAGTTTTAGAGATTGAAATGGTTGCTGAAATAGAAGAGAAGGTGAGGTTGAATAAAAAGGTTAGTTGAAGATAATGATAGGCAAAAAAATTATGCTAAATTTAAAATAATAGCAAGGCATTTCTCTATTAGAGATAAAGTTTTTCTATGTGTTAACCCACAAAAAAGCTCTATTAAATTTTTCAAATCATCTAAGTTAGAACCTAAATATGTAGTAAATTTCAAGGTTATGGAAGTGATTATTCATGTTTCATACAGAATTGATTTGCCACTATCACTTGATCAAATTCTTAATATTTTTCATATGTTTTATTTAAATAAATATGTGGTTGATGTTTCACATGTACTTTATTGTAATGCTTTACAAGTTTTGGATCTAGGAGTGGTAATAATATAACCTTTCAAAATACTTGAAATGTGCAAGTTTAGTTTGTGTAATATAAAATTGGATCTATGCAACGTCTATTGAGACAAATATTATGAAGATAGTGCCACTTAGGAGGATTATGAATAATTTCAAAAGTTATTTTCTCATTTATTTGATTGATAAATTATGCTTAACTTATAACATTTTTAGATGTGTTTCGTTTATAATAACATCATCAGGATGATGACCTATTTAAGGAGGGGAGGATGTTACATCATATTTTATCCATGACAATCAACACATATTTCAAATATGTAACTTGTTCATTAGTATGCTCTTTTCTTGCCCATTTTGACGGATCCTGAGAATCAAAAACTGATACAAGTGTGCGTAATAGTTTGTAATATTTAAGTTTGGAGTAATATAGTGAAGCCGTAGCCATTCGACCCCTGCCTACTATCACAGGTTTCTTTTGCTGGTAGGAGCGTATTCCGCATTGGCTCTCTTATTTCTTTTGGCGGCTCTCTGCTGGTGAACTTGTTTTTTATCCAGGAGTCGCTTGGTTTGAAAGAGCTTGGATATTGCACAGGAGGATGTTCAATTCTGTGCAATGTGGGTGGTTGTCTCGACATAGAGGCTTGTCTCCCTCTAGATGATTCTCCTCTAGAGTATCCTCTTCCTCTTGGTTTCTCTGGTCGCTCAGGTACTTCATGGTGATGGCGTGACCAGGCTCCATATGCTTCATTAGACTGGATAGACCAGTCGTTGTGTCAAGGTCTGTAGTGTCTTGCACCACATTGTATATTTGTCATTGGTTGCTCTAGTTCATCTGCAAGTGATTTAAGAGTTGCTGCATCTTCTTCTTCATCAAAGTCTTCATCAGGAAGATCATCTAGTGTAGGCTCATAGATATCTTCTTGAAGATACAGATCTTCATCTGCGTCAACTATATCCCACCACGCTACTGCGTTGGAGGAAAAAATAGCTTTAACAGTGGGATTTTTGCAAGAGCAATTGGGAGCAATGTGGCCGGGTTTGCGGCAAATATAGCAAATCGGCTTGTTGGAAGGAGGACGAGCATTGCACCGTTTCTTGAGAAAACGGTGAGGAGGAGCATAAGAATGCTTCTTAGGGAAAGAGTGGCGCTTGAAGGAGACATGTTTGCGGCACTACTTTTGTTGGCGACGAGGTTGTAAAAATGGTCGATAGCTGAATGGGGCTGTTTCTGGGAATACAGGAGTGATCTGGGATGCTTGGTGCTTACTGAGTTTTTGCATGGACTTAGTCTCAGAGACTAAAGTCATAATTTGTTGTTTCACAAAATCCATGACATCTGAAAGGGCTAGATCTTTGATCATGAGTCCTTTGAGGTCAATATAAGAAAGCACTCAGTCAATCAAATTATAAGGCATAGCATGCAAAAATTTTAGCTTAATCTCAGTAGAGGCATAACATCTGCTTTCATAAGCCAGTTGCCTGAATTGCTTGGCAAAAGCATCAAATTGCTTTAAATTGCAGAGCTCCATTTTTAGTAACCATTTCTTTGACTCCAGTTCTCTATTGCCAATCAGAGGTGAAAACTCATTAATCAATAAAAGAAATAATGCTGCTAAAGAATTAGGTTGGTTATGTACATGCTCATATTGTTGTGGCTCAGTCATTGGCTGCCACCATAAACTAGTGACACCCCATAAAAATTTTGTCGCAAAGCAAGAACTGCCACTTTGGTCTAGATGGGCCTGAATAGAAAGGACACGCATGGTATTACACCAGGTAGTGATTTCATTCAAAGGGTTTAGCAGGTCATCTATATTCAAGTACCAAGGCTGCAAATGTATATGGGTTCTTTGCATAAGGGTATGACTAGGTGATCTTTTTACAGTTTTGAATGTAGGACCAAAGGAGACTGAACATAGAGGCTTAGAGGATGATTCTGCCTTTTGGTCTTCTTTTGACAGCCAACTCAGACTATCATCTAGAATATCTATTTTAGTATCAATGGATGATACTTTTTTCTCTATATTATTTACAGTATCCTTAATGGACAAAACATCTCTACACAGATCATCAAAATTTTCAATAAAATGAGAATTAAATCTCGCCGTATAGTTTCTTTGCTTGAACTCATTAGAGGGGTTCTCATATGCAGCTGCAAAGTACTGCATGGTTCCTGTTGGTTACTTGTGGACACCTTTTGGCGGCGGCCATCTTCCTCCTCTGTACAGAGTAGTAGTATTTTCTGTGTAGAATTCTATACTGTCTTCTCTGGGAAGACTCATGAATGTGCCTGGTAAATCATTGCCTTGATTTAACTCTTCATCTTCGATCAATATATGACCGGTTTTTATAGATCTACGGGAAGAAGACGTAGATGGTCTTGTAGGAGAGAGACGGGAATTTACAGACAAGGATCTTGGCAAAATATTTACAGTTCTGCCATCACTGTGGTGGACTATGGCTTGACCTTTCATCTTTGGAGAGATGTTTTTCAACCAGTCAAGTTTCCATTCATGGGGAATTTCAACTGCTTCAATATGGCCTTTTTGCAGTTGGATAGTTCCACTTAATCTTCTGGCATATGGCAGATTCTCAAGGATTTTGGGGTGATTGGTGTTGGTCATGCTATAGACAACGGAGATGTTAATGGATGCATATTTGAATTCTCCGAGCATGTCTAAACAAAACAGAGAGGTGAACAAACCCCAACAATCTAAAGATCCATGTTTCACTTCTTTACAACCTTTATCACGGACTGCGACAGAGAGGTTGGGATAAAACTCAAAATAAATAATATCATCATTTAAGCGGCCAAGGCTAGATAATTGACAAGAATGCTTAAAGCTAACTTGGCAGTGATCACACAAAGCTAGATATATAACAGGCTTAATATTGCTAGGAATCAAGGGTACTATATGGACTCGGATCAAACCAAAATGAACAAATTTTACATCTTCATGTGACCTGATATAATTGATTTCTTGCTCAGGTAACAGAGAGAGTAAATTTGTCTGGTAAGTTTTCTTGGGTTTGTAGCAGAGGGTTAACTCGACAGACTTGATTCTAGGCTTAACAAAAGACAAATAAGTAGAGGTATACAAAAACTTAGATTTAACTAACTCAGACTTTTTATACACATGAGAAGTTTTGATAGCTGGAGGTTTGAATAAACTGGTTTCTTTCTCAAGATTTTCTTCAGTAACATCAATATTGGGACAATTCGATATTTGATCTGGGACAAATGGAGGGAGTTCATACATGCCTTCGAACTCGGATTCGTTCATGATTTCTACGGTAGATGTGGATGGTGATTTTCCAAATTCCATGGCAGAGAGATTTGGGTTCTGGTAAGCGAGAAATTTTTGGTAAGGGAATAAAGGGATACAGAGATAAAAGCGGCCTATGACAATTGAATAACGGCCTGTGACTCGATGCAATATCTTTCCCAAAGAAATTTTCAAAGCAGAGAACTCAAAAGATCATTCCGCGAAATAGGAAAAATGATACACAACTTACAGTAGGCTGGCTTTGATACCAATCTTTTATAACGTCAGTAGACGCCTCCTTTCTTCCAGAATTTGATAGCTTGATGTAGAAGAAACCTGCGATAGTAGGCAGGGGCCGAATGGCTACGGCTTCATTATATTACTCCAAACTTAAATATTACAAACTGATAGTTAGATTATTTATTTGTGTGGATTAATCATATGTATTCTATTATGATTGTTTTATTTTGGCTATTGTGTTTTCCATTCTGAATCTCTATTTATAGCACATATATTCATCAAAAAATGTATGGTTGTGGTTATATTTTATGCATTTTGGCATGGATATTATAGTGGTATCCATATCATTTTTTATAGTTAATTTTACATCTATAATTTTATAAATTGACTGGCTAGATTCTCCTTGTCTGAGGTGGATGCAGGATAATTTCACCATCACAAAGTAGTAAAAAGGGAGAGTATCATAAGGGAGAGGATGATAGATACTTATAGTTGGGAGTACACACAACCTACTAAGAATCATATACACATTGAGTTATTTTCCTTTGATTTCTTAGATTTCATATAAGTTTTATATTGGTATTATAGATGTTTGCATTTATTATGATTTATTTTTGCTTGCTCATGAGGATATTACATGGTAATCAGTTTTATAGTGAATGTTCAACCATCTTGAATTGGTGAATATTGGATTTTTCATGTATTTTAGGGTTTAGAGTTAAATAAATTTTCAGTACTTGTGGATGTGTTGTTTTCTTATTTTTGTAGGTTGTTTTAGTAGTTTTATTATTCATGTCTTTGTGTGCATAATTTTTAGGTGTCCTCAAAATCCTTTTTTCTACTCACATGTTCAGGTCTTATTTTGGTTGTAACCTTTCTTTGCAACTATGAACATATATATTACATAAAAATTATAATATGTATAGGATCTTAATGCATTTAATTTGGTAACCAAATTTATTGGTAATAATTTTGGATTTAAATTGATTATTTCAACCACCATGTAACAATGGTACGGTCACATCAACCTTTAAATACATCAAGTGGGTCAAAAGACATGATGTATTGCAATAAAGTGATAATAGGATTATGATTAGGGTTTCAAATGTCATGCAATTCAACAAATATTTTTGAGTGGGTAAGAAGTTTTGGATAAAATAATTGAGAGTGGAATTCCATAATTGATTCTTTAAACTTGTCATCATGCCCATTTTTTTGGATACCACTATAGTCTTGCATGAGAAAATGGTGGCTGAAAATAGAGGAGAACAAGAAATGATTACTCTAACAAATGAGGATTTTTCAAAATGATAAAAAGGAAGGGTAAATGGAAAAAAATGAGGAGGATATGAATAAAGTGGGAGAATGGAAGAATAAAAATGAAGATAATAAATGGGGTCAAGGCATGGCATTTAGATGGAGTAATCTTTGTAAAATATAAATCAATAAATTAAAAACACCTTTGAGTAAAATAAAACCATATTCATATATGTTTCAAGCTTCGAAGTAATCTATCAATGGAAAAAACAACCCAATATCTTTTATATAACTATAATTATAATATTTTCTCACTCAATGTCATAACATAGCCCCATAATAGTAATTCATTATAAAATTAAAACTATCCTTCCTGGGATAAGATAAATCAATGCACAACCACATGTTGAATACAAATTTACATGGACATGATACAACCAAAAATATCATGAATTCCCCATGTTATGGTCATCTTAAAATAAGGAAAATTTATTTTTATTGACTGGTATTAACCATAAGAGTTTTTTAAAGTCTACAACTCATATCAACAGTTACATTGTTCATATATATAATTGTTGAAAAGTAAATTGTTCATATACACTTAAAACCTAGTTAACAACTATCATACCTTCATAATAGTTCTTTATGACTATTATAATATATATAGTATCTATTTTGGAAAATTAATTTACAAATAAACTATTGGATTAAGACAAACCCACTATTCAACATAAAAAGGTATTTTAGATTTATTTCTAACATCATGCCACAACCAATTTAATTGCTTATAAATCAACAATATTCTAGGTAAGATGTGGATCAAGGAATCATATTAAATGTTGTTAAGACCATTAGTGATTTATATAATATCACAATAATAACCCATTTAAATTCTAGATAAAACTATGTTAACTATCAACCCATAATAATGGAAGTGTACCCTATAAAACTGAAATCCATTATATGGTAAAAACCTCCCATCTAACATACAAACTCTGACCTTATTAACTAATAAAAACACATAATAAACCATAATTCAAATGGAATATACTAAATATGTTATAATAATTGAGAGTGGAATTCCATGACTGAATCTTTAAACTTGTTGTCATGACCATTTTTTAGGGCATCATTATAACCTTGCATGAGAGAATGGTGACAGAAAATAGAGGAGAACAAGGGATGGATATTCTAACAAACAAGGTTTTTTTGAAATGATAAAATAAAGGGTAAAAAAAGAGGATACACAAAAAAGGGTATAATGGAATAAGGAAAATGAATGCAATAAATGGGCTAAGGGTATGATATTTCAAAGGAGTGACCCTTATGAAATCTCAATCAGGGAAGTACTTAGAACTCTAAATATGATATGAGTTATTTTTAGGGACTAATCTTATCATGGATAAATTAGTAATAAAAATTTATTAATTATTTTATATCATATACAATATATTCTATTTGTATTAGGGTTTATTATGTGTTTTTATCATTCAATAAGGTCTAAGTTTTTATGTTAGCTGGGAGATTTTAACCATGTAATGGATTTCAATTTTATAGGGTACACTTCCCTTATTATAGGTTGAGACTTAGCATAGTTGTATCTAGAATTTAAATGGGTTATTCTTGTGATATTATGTGAAGCCCTAATGTTTGTATGGTGCCTCGATCCACATCTTACCTATAATATTTTTAGTTTATAGGAAATTCCATTTCTTGTGTCATGATGTTAGAAAGAACTCTAAAATAGTGTTTTATGTTAAATAGTAGGTTTGATTTATTATAGTAGGTTATCTATAAATTAGTTTGCCCAAACATGTGTGTGTGTGTGTGTGAGCATTGTAACTATTTATTTGAGTTATATATTTTAGTAAACTCTTATGGTTAATACCATTCACGTTGAAATAATTTTTCCTTATTTTGAGATGACCATAATATAGGTAAGTCACAGTATATTTGGATATAGCATAAGCATGTAAATTCATATTCAACATCTGGTTATATATTCATTTATCTTATACCATGAAGGATAATTTTAATTCTATAATTATTTATTACTATGAGGTTGTGTTATGACTTTAAGTGAGAAAAAATTACAATTATAATTATAGTAAATATATTAGGTTATTTTTGGCATTGGTAACTTACTTCAAAGCTTGAAACACATATGTATATGGTTGTAGCTTACTCAAAGGTGTTTATAAGATAAAATGGATGTATATGATTAATTTGAGTAAATAATTAAAAGAAATAATAAGGCTCATTATTTTTTCATCATTGATATTTATGGAATTTCATCTTGAGTTATTTTTAGACTATATTGAATAGGAAATGGTCTTGATGTCAAATTCTTCTTATAAACTCGAGGATGTGAGTTCACTCCCACCCATGGGCTTATAAGGAGGTAACACATATTAGATTGAGATATTTTATTCAATTACCTCTAAGTGGTAGTAAAATCATGAATTATATGTGGGGAATTTAGGGTTAAAGAGGTAGAGAAGGATGGTAGATGATTTCTAAAGTAGGTTAATTGTTTACAAAACTCAAATAGAGTATATATTGAATTAATTATGCTAAGATGCTAAAGATAGAAATTACAACTATGTTAGATATTGCAATGATAATGAAAATAACATAATTATTTTAATGCTAATACATATCTAGATCTAAAATAGACAGACATAAAGTATATTAGATATAGATTCTAAATTAGTCACTTGATTTTGTATATTATATATTTTTAGTTGTGAACACTTATGCCAACTTAAGATGATTATATTAAAACTACTATCTAAATTAGAAGTATGAGTCCAATACAAAATACCTACTAAAATTGGATGCAACCACATGGATGCTTCTACGTTTTGTATCACCTTCACTTTGATATATCCAGATCTAGGTCATATACTGTCAATTATTGTCAAATATAAAAACCATAGTTCTTTATATTCATAGTGGTTATGTGAAAAATAGGTTAGTGTGCACACAATGTCGAGCTACCCAAAGACCCCTTTGTCAATGAGAATTGCCTATATAGCCAATACTCTAAAGAGATCCTAAGATTTATCTAGTTCTCCCCTACATGTTGGCTTGTTTTTTAATCATGCAATATGTGATAAGTAAGTATAATGGTTATCTTGCTTTTAACTTAAAAAATATATCTCTTAAGTTGTTCTTTTAGTACTTCAAATTTGTAAATGTGTTGTCCTTGTGACTAATATGGAAATAGGATTAAATATGGAAGTTTTTCTCACTTGAGTGCTTGATAGAATGACTTTGGTAAGTTACCTATTGAATTACTATTAAAACACATTATTAATCTCCATTCTAGTTATTTAATGATTTGGAATGTCTATATAGTGTTATAAATGAATTGTAGACCCTATTAGGCACTAGGCTTAATCAAGACTTAATAGGTTTCAATGCATGCTTATGTGTTTAGGACACCCTACCATGTTTCTCACCTATGTGCATGATTTTTAAAGTTTTTACATGTACCATTAAACTTACCACACATTTCTTCAAGGTCATATCAAGTTTACAATTCATCCTCCATTTGATAACTTTTATGAAAGATAAAGTGGCCAACATAGACATGTTGAACATGGCATTTAAGGCTTCAATGATTAATCATGAGAAACTTATGGACAAGCTATCATATTTATTTAAAATATCTATCATTTACTATGAAACAATCAAGATTGATTTTGAGGTAAGTCATGATTTGTATAATAAAGTTGAAGCATTCAAATAGACTTATGCTTCAATATTTGCATCTTCAAATCATATATGAAACATGTATACTAAGGCTTTTAATTTGAATGTAAATAAAAATATAAAAATTAGGTATGTATTAGTAGTCATTAAAAATATAAGCATTGAATAATATGCTATTCAATAATATGCATGATATTGATCAAGGTGAGGAATGGATGAATATTGATATTATATTTATATCAATCACTTTAGAGAATATATCACATAAAATCACTTAGGCCAACCATAAGATTATGTTTTGTTTATATTTTAGATAACGTTAGGGCACTAAACACTTACATTGGGATAGGAAACTTGCATCAAAATAGGCATATAATTGGATGTAAGTGTTCAGGTAGTTAGAAAATAGGCACATGTCTAGAACTTGTAAAAATAGAAGATTATCATGTTTATATCAGTATAGGTAAGATATAAGGCATGGGTCACCAAAATAACATTTATCGGACTAAGATAATAGTAATTAGGCACAAATATAGTGTATGCAAGTCTTTTGGTATTAGGAAAGGTCTATAAGTTGAAGGTACAACCATGATATGTATTTGCCAAATGTACAAGATTAAGGTGTTATATAATTCAGAAATAGTCTCTACATTTTCCTCCCTTTAATCTAGTAATAAAATTATTGGTTTAAAAGAGAAGAAATATGTACCTAGGTGTGTATAACATACCTTATCTTTGCTTAAGTCTGACTTGAGTGATGTTTTTGTGATTGACCTATAACCAATAGCATGTTATAGTATATTATCATTTCACATAATCTAAAATTGAAAACATTTAAATAATTAAAATTAAAAGAGATCAAGGTTTAAAAGTCACGTGTATCAATGCAATCATCTTGCCTTTTGGTAATTTTATTTGAAATGTGTATCATTATAAATCACTAAAATTGAGATTAGGATAAATATAACTATGGAAAGTGCATATTTTTAAAGAGATAGATATATTGGATGACACATGCCTCCAACCCTAGAGAAAGGATGATTTTCCACCCAATAGTTAAATTTATCTCAATCATGCAACCCAATCATACCTATAACCTAGTGAGTGTGAGTGAACCAAGTCAGCTCTCACTATAATATGGTGAGGTTGAATGTTGTAATCAAGTCCAAAATATAAAATTAGAAATATTGAGTTATTTAATCACCTCAACCATATTAAATCAAACCAACTACTATAATAAATTGGTTCAATATAGTCTATAAAAGTTCAACCTAGTGGGTGATGTCAGCCTTGAAAATGTTTAAAATATAAAATTGATTTGATTTTTTAATATTATGCGCACATTTCATAGCATATTCACCTAAGATATGTCTCAAGTTAAAATTATGTATAACAATGGTACCAATGTATATAATTATGCCACAAATGTGTATATGAATCATATAACTAGTCAATTTGGCCAATTTGGAATTGTGTAATTATGGAAAACATGTTTCCCAAAACATGTCCCCCTATATATGGAAAAATCTAAAACCTAATATAAGTGCCAATGTGAATAATGTGTTTCTAAGACATTCCCCCATTATAATCTAAGTATGTTTTATACTGAATAAATATGGAGAACATGTTTCTAAAACATGCCCCTACTAAATATGAAACTATGACAAATGTGAAGAACATGTTTTCAGAACATGACCCCACTATAATCTAAATTTGTGAATCAATGTGTAATTCATGGCTCCATGGCATGCCCCCACTTATATTCCCCCTTTTTGAGGTGAGGTAAAGTAGAAAATAGTAGTTACCTTACCTCAAAAGGATAAGATAACCATGTAAACTATGAATGTACCATGTATCATATAGAGGGAACATGTATAGGTAGATATATCATTGAAGCAGGAAGAATGTGATCACACTAAGTTCTAAGATAAATGATTTAGATCATGGAAACATCTAGATAGTAATAATATAATCTCAAAAAGCAATCAATTGCACACACAAGAGCATTCAAAGTCAAATCAAAAGATAATGTTCCAAAGATACTATAAACAAAGGGCACGTTTAAATGTTGTACAATCAAAGGGACATGACTTAGTGAAATATCCACAAAGTAAGAAATCATATATTCAAATGTCAACATATAACAAGTAATGACATATTTAAATGTCAAAGAGGCAAACAAAGGCACAGAGGCCACAAATAATGGAGCATATTTAAATTTTCAAACAAGTAATATAATATCAAGGTGAGACACTCAAGGAAGTTCATAAATGAAATCATAATCAACCAGCATAAACATATAATAATAGTCCTTAGATATATGTGTTAGTAAAAAACATTAAGTACATAACATATCTAGTACACTACAAAATATATAAACATGGATAAAGGCATGTGTGAGTACATATATGAGCTCAAACATGATAATGTAAAGTGACCATAGAATGATATAACTTGGATGTATCATGATCGTAGAGGTGAATGTCCCCAATGTCCTAGTGACATGAGTATATGGAAAACCCAATATCTAAAAGTGCATAGATTGTGTATTTGTGTATGCTTAAATTACACACAAAATATGTGTGAAACATATGTGTATATATAAAATACTAATATTCTATCTACCAACATGTATGCCAAGGAGCTAATAGGATATGTTAGTGCTAAACATATTTTTGGATTTTTGAATTTTTTTTTAATTTTTGGGGATTTTTAGAATACATGAAAGGAAAATACTATAATATGATCACATCCAAAGGATGGTCATAGGTACCTCTCCATTTTGAACCTAGTGTAATAAACTAGTGATGCTATCAGGGAGTGTGCACAAGTTAATATTTGACATTATAGGATAAGTTATGTTCTATGTATGTTTAATAGGACTATGTGGTTATGGAGAAATAGTAGGAGTAGGGATTTGTAGAACCCATTACTGAGTTCTTTATTTTTTATATGTAATAGTAGTAATAGGAACATATGTAGGTGATTTAGATGTCTAATTATGGTGTGTAGTAGATGAGGATTTTGAGGAACCCAATATGGATCTCTAATAAAATGGTTTAATAAGTATTTACCACCTAATAAAGGTAAATATCTATTGCTTACCATTTTATGAATTATTAACTTTAGGAGGTTTTATATTTATCTATTTGGGTATAAATTTATCTTGTTCAAGAGGATGTTCATATGGAATTATATAAACTATAATTACCTGATTGGCATTAATTTATTTAACACACCCATGTATTTTATAAGGTACTGATCAAATTGTATATATCCACAATCATCCCAATAAAATATCAGACACCCATGGAAGGTATAATTGAGAAGGTAGTAACCACATGGATAGGACCCACCTATAAAGGTAAGTCAATATCACTAAGAACCTATTTTCAGGGCCCATCAAATTCTCTAACTAATTTGGTAAAAGTATATAAATCATTATTTGTATAACCCAAATGTATAAGTAATGGCATGGTACAAATTTTGTCATTTTAACCATTCTCAATCATAATATTGTGTATAGGCTAGTGGTCAAGGTATGCTCAAATGAATAAGGAATGAATATCTAAGTCATCATCCCTAATATCATTATCATCAAAAGTAATGGAGTATATTTGAACCATAGGAGGTGTATGCCATGTATATTTAGAAATAATATTATCCAATGGCTGATCATGATGAGATGGAGGAGGGTGCACATTATATGCCATTTTTACTTTTGGATCTTTCTTTGAATGATCTTACAAATGATTGTTAAATATATATTTTTTTTGGTGTTCATCAAGTTATGAACTTGATTCCTTTGGAATATCATCAATTTTAATCTTTTGGTCATCAATGAGGTCTTGTATATTATGATTCAAGGTAAAACATAAGTTTGTATAATGCCTAGGGCCTTAGTGATAGTCATGATAAGAATCTACATCATACCCTTTGGGTATAGGTCTAATCATATCAACCTGTATAGGATGAGGGAGAGATATAAGATAACACTCTATAATCTATGGGAGTAATAAGTGGGAGACTCAGATAAGTGTGAAAATTATCTTTATGGTACATAGAATAAGACAAGCCAATTAGATGGTCATGACTCCACATTAACTATGGTGTTTGTTTCATTTTGAGGCTCATGAGGTTTGAATTTTAACTTGGTTTGATAGTAAATTTGGTAGTATATGTAGATGTAGTTGGTGTGTTTGCTACATATTTAAGTTTTTTCAATGAGATAAGTTTCATTTTATTATCATGAATAATATGACATAAGCCATCAAAATATTTGAAATTTTTAAATACAATGGACTCATTTAAAGGAGAAAGCAAAATTTTCTTGAAAATATCTTGAAGCTCTTTATTTGTCATAGGATTGGTCATTTTAGCTAACATTATCATGTACCTCAAGACATAATCATTGATAGGTTCATTGGTTCCTTGCTTGATCTTTTAAATTTAGCCATTAAAAACCTTTTTGTTAATGTTAATAGAAAAAATTCTAAAAATTGATCTGCAATGGGTTTGAATGCATTTACTGATTGAGTTGGTAAATCATAAAACCATCATAAAGCATAATATTTTAATCTCCTTATAAATTATTGGTCAAAAGTTTATCATTGGAGGCATAATCAAGGCATGCCACATAAAAGATCAGAGATGTTATTCAAGATCAGCCTTATCATCATAAAATGTGAACTTAAGTACAATAAAACCAATTGGAAAGGGGTGGAAAGATATCTATGGTGCAATAGGGTTATGCAACACCTCCTATGAATCAATAGCATAAGGATATTTGATAGAATTTTGTTCAAAATTTTTAACCTTAGTTTTTAAAAGTTTATACCTTGTATAAGAGATAACACCTCTTGTTATTTTAGGTTGGACATTTTAGAAGTCACCAAAGGAGGTGTATCCATAGGTTAGGTAGATGTACCCATTAAACTAATATTTGAGTTGAAGCATTTAGGTTTCCCATGGTAGATGTGGCAATAGTAGTATCAGAGAATAAAGGTTGAAAGACATACCACATGACTCCACTATATGTAGGTAGATTGATTAGTAAAGAATCAGTTAGAGTACCTTCTAAGGAGTCACCTTCACTAGGTGAGGAAGACTTAGCCTTATCATGGTTACTAATTTCATCTCGTATAACATACAAAAATACATCTATTAAACCCTTGTCATTATTGAGATGAGTAATCAATGATTCTTTATCTTCCATTTGAAATCAATTTTTTTTATTACTTTTTTTCATTGCTTAGAAATGTAAAATGTTAGAATTTGAACAACAAACTAAAACCCTAGCTGGATAAAAACCCTAAAAATAAAAATTGTTTTTGCCTTCACACGAATTGGGTTCACCAAATATTTAACCCTAAAATGTACATATGGGCAATATAAGGTTAAATGGGTAGAGATAGTCTAGGGCACAAGGATGGTAGACTAACTCTAAATTTGGCCAATTATTTGAAAACCCCATATAGAACATATACTAAAATTATTATACTAAGATGTTAAAGATAGAAAGTATAGTTATGTTAAATATTACAATGATAATGAAAATAATATACTTAGTTGGTTTTGATGTTGATATAGATATGTATCTAAAACAAGAAAAAATTATATTAGATATAGATTATAGACCATTCTTTTGATTATATAAATTATAAATTTGTATTTATGGACATTTGTTTCAACCTGGGATGGTTGTCTCAATGCTACTATCTAACTCAGATACAAGTGTCTAGTATGGAATACCTACTAAAATTAGATGTGACCATATCAATGCTTCTATGTCCTATGTCACCTTCACTTTGATGTATTCATATCTGAGTCATAGAATATCACTCCTTGTCAAATAGAAAAACCCTAGTTCTTCATCTTCATTGTGACTATAGAAAAAATGGTCGAGTGGGCACATGGTTTCAAGTTACCTCAAAGACCCCTCTATCAATGACCTCTACCTACATATCAAATACTCTAAAGAGGGCCTCAGAATTATGTATTTATCCCCTAATTTTTGTCTTGTGTGCGAATCATGTAATGTTTGATAAACAAGTATATTGGTGGCATAGCTTGTAACTTAAAATATATATCTTTTGGATTGTTTATTCAATACTTCAGACTTGTAGATGTATTGTCTCTATGACTGAGATGGAAATAGGAGAGAATAGAGAATCTTTTATCATTTGAGTATTTTATAGAATGTTTTTTTTAAGTTGCCTTATGATTTACTAAGCCTTTTTAGGTTTATACTAGGTAAGGACTAAATGAGGATTCATATTATATTTATATCAATGCCTTTGCATAATATCTCACATAAAATCACTTAGGGTAAACAAATGAATATGTCTCATTTTAAATTGGATGAGTTTAGGGCACTGGAAATTTATATTGGGATAGAATACTTGCATCAATATAGGCATCTGACTGGGATGCAAGTGTCTAAGAAGTTAGAAAATAGGCATAGATCTAGAACTTGCAGAAATAAAAGATAAGCATGTTTATAGCATTTTGGGCAAGATAGAAGACCTAAGTCATAAGAATAACATTGGTTAGACTAAGAGATAAGTAATTAAGCATAGATAAAGAGTGTATTTGATCATTTTGGCAACGGGAAAGGTCTAGAATCTGAAGGTACATCCATTATATATATTTTCCAAGTGTACAAGATTGAAGAGTTATATAATTCATAAATAGTCTCTATAGAGGGTTAGACTATATTATTGAGTTGATATTGTCAAAAAATAAAATTGAATTTTTAACTTGAAAACATATGTATGCAAGAAATTATATATGTATATTTTTTGTGATAAACATATTAACAAAATATGAAAATTAGAAAATAAATTAGATTCAACATTGATAGTTGAAGTATGGTTTTTGTGTTATGTAGATTTGATTTGATTTGATTTGATTTGATTATATTCTATTTCATTGTCTATTCTAAATAGTTCTAAAGAGCATTCTTATATTAAGGTAAAAATGTGAGAATTTCATTGTGAAATGTTCAAAATCATATTGATAGTTCAAAATGGATTAATAAGGCCTAAATGAAAGGTGGATGAAAATTGAGTTAGTGTTTTCTATAGTTGTGTAAAGGTTTTCATTATTGTAGCTGATTGTATTGTATTTATGTAGATTATTTATGAAACTAATTTGTGATTTATGTTAAGTTTAGTTTTATTAATGAATAAGACTCCTTGTTAAGGGGTGATGAGTCACAAGTAGGGAGCCTAGATACAATCACTAATCATTAGTCAACAAGATGGGAAATGATACCAATGTGTTATATCATATAGTATGGTTGGCGTGGACTATGACCTAGATTTTGAAATATAATAATACTATAAAATGCTTTTACCAAAGTAATGTTATAGTTGTATATATTTTCAATCGATAATACATTCTATTTTATGTGTTTGCTTGAGGTTATAATAAATAGAGGTGTACCTAAGATATATATGACTGGTTACATGTAATATTGTTTGTACTTTCACATGTGATTAGAAAATGGTTCTTGATACTTGCATTGTCATTATTTTCTCTTTCATTAAGTAAAGGGCCACTCCTAGTGGGGAGGTGTACAGGAGAGTGTTTGTTTTTGGTTAGAGGTAAAGCACCTAGATCATGCTCTCCCTCTCTACAACTAAATCTTAACTAATCTTGATAAATACTCATTGTTAATATATTGATTTCATAATTCGTTTCATTGAATTTACATTGTACTATTATATTTTTGATATTATTATATTTAATCAGCTTATATGGTAGTGGTTGTTGTCAAACATGTACATTCATTATTTATTATTTTTTACTTTAAAAAGGGTTGTTTATAATGATTGTAGATGGTTTGGCACACTCTGGCATTATTTTATTGTTGTGTTGTACTTTTAAATTTGAATTATGTACTATTGTGTATTCTTACAATTTTTAACCATTAAGACCCATTTATGGGCTAAAAAAATAATTGGTAACATGATTAGATCAATGTATTACTATGTAAAATGGAATTATTTAATTTAATTGATTTGTATAGAAAAATAACATAGAAATGTATTTGAATGGTGTATAAAGTATAATTTTATGCTATTGGTACATTCAGTGGATAAATAGAAGATAGCTGGCCTTATTTACTTTTCAAAAAAAATTTAAGAAATTTGAAGTTGAAACTAGTATGATTATAATATGGAAAGCATTGTATTTTACGTCAAACACAAAGTTGAGCAAGCCTAACACATCCCATATTTAGAATGATGTACAAATGGAATTTCTAAACATGATCATAGCACAACTTCTAAGAATGTAAAATTTGAAGAAACAACACACGTGGGATGAAATCTTTCCTTTAATTTAGTATAAAAACACTAAATTTATATACATATATACCTCATACAACAATTTAAAGGTATACTTAGGTTTCCAACCTCTATCACCCAATGGCATATTTTATCTTATACTACCATCAATAGTAGTAACTCTATTTTCTCAAAGGGAAGTTGAAAATTTTGCCAAGATCATTTAGCATATTAAACACATTCAACAGCAAGTGAAGATCATTATGCAATATCCAAATTATAAGTACAAGTATAACCATGATTATCATAAAACACCATCCACATTATAATTTGGTGACCAAGATTACATTAATTTATAGAAGGAAAGATGGGCATTAACATACCACAAGATTCATTCACTTTAGTACATGCCCTACACTATCACTAAACAAGTAGGAGATAACACTTTTGAGACTAATATCCATTTTTATCTTGGGTTTCATCCACTCTTTAAATAATAACTCTCACACCATTATTTTCCACCTTTGATAGACACTTTATATGTCACATAGATATTTCATCAAGCAGAGATTAATCCTAACTATAGTACACCAACAAATTTGGATCAACTAATTGACACCAAGATTAAACAAATACATTAACAAGAGATCTCTCTCTTTCATATTTATTAAAATAAATCAAGTAATTTCCCATGGAAAATGGTTTAAAAAACTATAGGTTGATAAATGTTTATAAATATTGTGCTAGAAATGTATGTAGTGGGAAGATTTGTTCTTCAAGGAGGGGCAACTGATCCAATAGGATATAAATATTTGATTATATTGCGACACCATGTTGTTTTTATAAGACATGTGTTATTCATTAGTATCTTTAAAATCATCCCAAGGATGTGTGTGTATACTGAAAATTCCTAACACTTCCTATGTGATGTCACACAACTCTTACAGTGTCAGTATTGGATTGCACAACACTAAAGTGGTGTTATTAAAAAACAACCAACTAATGATTGGAAATTAAGTGGTTATTCCTAACTCATATAATGGTCCAAATGATGATTTAACTACCTCCTTTGTATATTAATTTATGTTTCCATTATTTTTAGTTATAATTAATTTAGGGAGTACATAGACATCACACATTTGATCTCTCGAACCTAGTGCAAAAATTACATAGTACAACATTGAAATGGCAATTCTGATATGGTGTTTATTCTCTTATTTTATATTTTCCTTATCTTTATACCCTCTGATATGTCCCTTAGACTATGTAATTTAATATTTTCTTCTAAAATAACTTATTTAATTTTGTAAGCCACCAGGTGTTCCCTTGGGCCTACATCAATTGGTCTAGAATGGGTGTTAGTAGTGCATTTGAGATAATTTTGATCATGTCCCCATTTTCATTATCTACTTATTTAATATCTCTCTTCCCATTATTTATCCTGTTATTTTTTGGTCCCATGAGAAACTTACATTTTATTCTTTTGGGGTGTATGACATTTTAACCCTTTAAGGTCCTTTAGGGGTTAGTGGTACCTTATTTCCCATTTTATGCTTATTTGATGTCAATATTTGCACCAATATGGGCCTAATTTTTTATATCATCATGAGATCATTTATATAAGGCATCTGAGAATCTAAAGTAAATATAAAAAACATATAACATTTATTGTCAAATCATTCTTGTAATCACTTAAAATTTACACTTGAGTGTTAAGAGTGCTACTTGAGACCACATATCCCTATCTTAGCCCTAGACCTATCCTAGAGCCTATTTTCACACTTATCCAACCTTCGTATGGGATACGGGTATCCCTAGTCATCCCTAAAGTAGTCATATAACCTTATTCTTGCATCTTGTCCCTTTATCCCTCAGGTTCTTCCCATTGTACACTAGTGCTATAATAGGGACAGTAGTCACACATGGTTTTAGTGTCCCAATATTGGATCTAATGTCCTTTCCCTCCTTTTTCCATAAGTGGATATCTTTTCAAATATTATACCTCTTAAAGTTGGCTTAGACCTATTTTAGCACCCGTAAAAGCACTAGAATGGTATAAATGCATGACTTTTAGCCCTCTAACCACTAGATGGAAATCATATGCAAACTTCGAATAATTTGTACATAATTAAGGTCATCAATTCATATTCTACCCTACTTATGCATAATACCTTCTATAGCATTTCTAAGCTTATATTTCCAGTCTCAATAACATTCAAAGCACTCAAGTAAATTATCATACTATCTTCACTTGTACTTTCAATAACACTTAAGTTGGGGATAACTACATCAATTTTGATCCCTCTTTTGAGTATTGGAATTTAGATAACCCTCATCACAACAGGGTGTTGAAGATGTCCAACCTACCCCACCAGCAAACACACTTTTTTGCTTATATCAAGCGGATGCTCTAGCAACATGGAGGATCAGGGTTTACTCATAAAATCAATAAAAATAGGGCACCTACAAGGTTTTATAACTCATACATGTAGGAACATACCTTATAGATCCAAACATAGGCACACCTAAAAGCTTAGGATAGTCTTACACAGAGAACACTACCACCAAAATAAGGACACTAGTACTACATGGCACTATTATCTAATTAGATCACTACTATCTAAGAGGGGTTTTGACACTTGGATCCTATTTGTGACACTCATACCAATATTTTCCTTAGTTTTCAGCCTCTAGATCATCCATCTCAACATTTCTAGCTAAGTTCTTATTTACATTATTTATTGCTATTTTTTACAAGGTTAAAATTAGTCAATTCTATAAAAAATCAATATCTATATTTAGTACATATTTTTACCCTAATTTACTATACTCAACTCTTTAATAACATATCATTTACATTAATTAAGTCTTAAATGGTTAAAATTTTTGGAAAACCCAACTTACTTCAAATACTATTCAAACCCTAACCCTAGATGCTATTAAGATTTATATCCTTCTTTTTCCTATTTTCATTAGCTATGTTAATCTTTTCAAATTTAATGCATTCTATTTTAGAATCCCTAATTAAATTTGTTTACTATATTCCATCTTAAAAATCTATCTCTCTTCCATTAAGAAGAAGTTCTAAGCTTAGTGGCAGTCCTATTGAGCATACTCAGATTCCTTTTATTTGAGCTTATACCATGGACAAGGGACTAGTTACAACTCTTGTGATTGATCCTTCACACTATAATTATGTGGATTTAAATGATAATGAATCTGAATATGATCAATACCATCAATATCAAGATTATACACAAGGTGGGAATCAGGACACTCTCCCCCCCCACTTAACAATGAAAACCCAGTAAGACTATTTCAGATAATCTGGACTTATGTCCCTAAATTGGATGGGAGATAATATTGTAAAATGATTATTTTTTGGGTTCTAATCAATTTTAATGTAAATATTATGGTAATAATTTGGATATATTCCCCATTTATTATATTGGAAAGAATTTAAAATTATAAAATTTTGAATAATGTAGGCGTATTATTGATATTTGTTTTTCATTTGGACTATAGATAAGTCCAAATTATCTAAAATAGTCCCTATAGTCAATAAGGATGAGACTATATAAAGATTCAAAGATATACTTTAGGAATATCCCCATGATCATTCACATATTTTACAATCCATAATGGAAATAAAGAATAAATCAAATAATGGTCAATATTCTACTCCCCTAGATAATAACATTGTTACACTTACATTGGGGCTAACACAACTAGCACAACAACTAATTGTAACTCAATAAACTTTAGTGATAGTTTCACCTCTTATGGCTAGTTCTTCCTGTCCATATGTGTAATCCCTTATGTATGAGGTTCATACTCTATAGGCTAAGGTGTTACATCTTGAGCAGGGAGCCACTAGGCCACCACATGCCTTAGATTCTCATATTATTTTGCACACACATTTGGCACATCACATAGATTTAACTCATTTTCCATCCAAATTCATGGCACCTAATATCACATTATATGATGGTAATGGTGACCCATAACACCATCTCTTAACCTTCCACACAGCATGTTTGGACTACATGTCCAATGATTGGATCCTTACTAAGTTGTTTCCATGAAATCTAAAGGATTATGTTTTAAAATGGTTCTATGATCTATTGAATAAGTCTATCACCACATTAAATCCATTGGAAGATGTGTTTTTATCATACTTCTCAAAAATATCAGTGATAAGATCTCATATGCTCAAGTAGCACAACTAAAACAAAAATTAAATGAGCCTATTGTAGAAAATGTCTTGCAATATAAGACTATATTGGCCAATTTGACTAGCCCCATAGAAGCTAAATATCTCCTTAACATATTAAAATAGAGCCTACTACCAAAATTACATGAATATATATTATTTAATACGTTTCCAACCTTCACATATCTACGTCATATAGTGAAAGAAAGAGAAATCAAGCTTCTCTCTGTGAGAAAACTAAAATATATAAGTGGATCATAATCAAATAGGAAGAGTTCAAGTAGGGATCCATACAAGGTAAGGGATAATGAAAACAAGCATGATTCAAAGTCCATAATTAATGCAGCTTTAGAACCATCTCCTCTCCTGGTTTTATCAGTTCCTCCATGTAGAGTTTTCACCAACCTTCTAGAATCTCCAGCACATGTTTTATTGTATCTCTTGGAATGCAATGTCATATCTCTCCCTCCCATAAAAAAGGTTGATGAAAAATGGCCTCTTCCAAAGATCTATTATTTCAATGTATTTTATGAATATCACAAGGCACCAAGCCATACAACAAATTGATGTATAAACTTGAAACATAAGATAAAAATTTTGATAGAGGATAAACTTATTGATGTGGGAAAACCCACAAAGGCACCCAAAATTCAAAAAATGGAAGCTAAGGCATTGAAATATTCTTAGATCCATTTCCAAAACATATAGCTAATGAGGTAGAGAGCACTTCAGGTATCCACTACATGTATCAAGAACATACACCACTAACATCATATCACAATACTACAGAGGATGCATACCCACTACATAATATTATTTGTGTATACCATACTACAATTCTAGATAGACCACTTATCACTTTTTTAGAGTAGGAGATCGTTGATGGTGATTTACATTTATATACACTCTTTATATGAGCCTAAATAGATTAACATCATATTCAAAGTGTTATGGTTAACAATGGGTCAAGTATTAACATGTGCACTATCACACTTCTATAGTAGTTAGGGTATTCAAAGTAGGATATATCTCCTATAACATAGTTATTTGTGGTTTCAATGGCCATGTTTAGAGCTCACTTAGGGAGATTATAATTCCACTATAGGTTGGACCAGAATGTGTGGCCACTAGATTCTTAGTAGTACCTAGTGCAAGCACATTTGACATGTTATTAGGTAGGCCATGGATATAATAGTTATGAGCCATCCCATCCACTATGCACATATGCATAAAATATATACATGTAAATAAGGTGATCGTAGTTGAGGGTATTTCATATAAGTATCCTCTACTTATCCCATAGGTAGATGCACTATAGTTACTAGTTATAATAGAGTTACTAGTTACAGCTCTGACTACAATTCATATTAGTACACCATAGAATTTATTGGAGTTGCTAGTGCAGGCAAGGTCTGTGATCAATAAAAATCCAAGAGGAAAGATTAGTATGGTGTTAGTATGATCAAAATCAATCGAAAACACACTAATGAAACTTACACCTCTAGCCTAGACACTTAAAGAGCAAGTGAATAATACAAGTAACTACCAAATGAAGATAAAACAAATAATTTTACCTTCCATGAGATCAAAAGTTTTATGCTGGTAATGAATTTATGTTTTCAATTATGTAATCAAAAATTATTTGGAAATGGATATTCTTGCACCACCTCTCCTTGTAACCTTGGTAATTTTGAGATTAACTTTAACTTTGGATTGGATTGCTATTTAACATAATAACATTACACAAAAGAATCTTATCTATCAATGGGTGAGGCCTTGTATTTATAGCCTTCCAAACTAACTCTAACCCAAGTGTAGTTAGGTTAGAGTTAATTGTGTTTGAGTTCAAAATAACCCTAGTTAATTTAAGGAGGGAACATGTAATTAATATTTGGGATAGAGATCCCATTTATTAAGCATGGCTCTATATTTCTAAATTTATGGATTTAGAGAAGATCTTTTCAATTCTTTGACTTTGAGAATGATGACATCATCATGACCTAATTTTTATTGAAATTTGCTTTTTACAAAAATTATTTCACTAATTGCACATGGAAATTTAAATTAAGCATTTAATTTGATTTAATTAGTTAATTCATTCTGGTTATCATTTTTTTACTTTATAAATTATTTAAATGCCCTGTTTAATGGGTCCAAAGGCCAAACTATCAATTTATGTCTAAAGTTGATTGGAGATAAATTCATGAGAGGTTACTATTTTGTATAGGATAATACCCCAATTAGTGATGCCTCAACATGATTTTGAGCACTAATGTTTGATATGAGAACAAAATTAAGACATTTAATGATTTTTAGGCTTAATTTGCATTATTTGGTATAAATTAATCTAAAGTCTAGTTGGAAGCCAATTATGGCCAAAATAGGGTGTTCATAGTTTGCCCATGTTTGGGAAGGCATTTCAAGATGTAGGCATAGTAACATCATCTCAAATAATGAAAAATTCATTAATGCCTAATTCACCAAAAGGAGATGGATGAGCCCTAGATGCCCCCTCGAGGGAGTGAGAAAAAAATAAGGCCCGTGAACATTCCCTTGAAAATAAATAAATGATGTGACTATGAGTTAAAACAAGGGAGGGAAGACTAATTTTTCCAAAGGTAGTTATAATTAGTGGCATAGTGAGATGCCTTATTAGGGAAGATATAAAGGATGATTTGCCCAAAGCTAGTTATAATCATTAGCATAATAAGGTGAAGATAATGATTTTTTCAAAGGTGGTTATAATCATTAACTCAATGAAAATGCCCTAGTAGGGAAAATAGAGATAATGATTTACCCAAAGGAGGTTATAATCATTAGCACAATGAAGACCAATGATTTTTTCAAAGGTAGTTATAATCATTAGCACATTGATTTTCCCTAATAGGTGAAATCGAGAAAGGGTGCTTATATATTGAATCATACTTATAGAGTAAGAGTAAGTTGTCATAAAAGATAAGCATGAATTTAGGCTAGATACTAGTATGGAGATGCACATCTAAGCTAGAAGGTATTAAAAATTCATTTCTGATTTAATTACTCTATATTTAGGTAATATTTGGATAGGTTAAGATTTTGCTAGGTGAGCAAGGAGAAGTATGGTAGAACCATTTTTGTAGTCTCCACCAAAATTGTTTTTGTTGTAGTACATGATGATATGCACCATGATATAAAACACCATCATGACCTAGCCATAATATGCAAAAGTACTGACACTCAATCCAATAAACAAGTGAAAATAATGAATCAATGATAAAAGCCATGATGATGAAGTTGACATATGAATATTTATGGAGTTAAGTACCATGCACAATGAATCACCCAATGAACGCATTCATTTTAAGTCAAATCACAATAAAGAAATCAAATAAATAGGCAAAGAAAGAAATAAAGAAACAAAGAAACAAAACACACAACAAAACATCAATAAAAAAATGCACAATAAAAAACTAATAAACAAAAATAAGCAATGAAAAAAATAACAATAAATAAAATGGTGGAAAATAATACAAACAAAATAAATAAACAATCTAAAGTAGATAAAAATGCAATAAATAAACTATTCTAAATAAATAAAGATAAAATACAAATAACGATTAATTATAATGTTAGTGCAAACATAAAATAAATTATCCATGCATGTGTATAGAAGTGTTACTCTTGGTGATACGGTGACCCCTAAGCTAGATATCAATGGCATAAGTATAATAATGTATGAATAAAAAGACTAAAAATATTGTTAGGGTGTGGAGCTAAAAGCTTCACCTTAATGCAAACTGGGAGGTTTCTGAGCTGACAGTCACCGGTGTCGGTAGGCCACAACCGACGTCGGTCAGGGGACAGCGCAGAAGGAAACCAGCATCGACAGGGATCGACCGGCGTCGGTCACCTCCAGTCAGATAGGGAGCGACGTCGGTCGCCTGTGGCGGTCAGAACTGCTATTGACGAACAGTCAGTTAAGTGAACGGAGAGTTTACATGATAAAGACTAGTTTGAGTCTTTGAGCTGCTTGTCTAAATTAGTGTATGCATGAGATCTATATAATAGACTCATGGGCTATATTGTTAAGTGTAGAACTTGTAGAACCCAAGTGTAGAACTTGAAGAGTTCTTCCCATGGTAGAATCAAGTAGGATTCTCCATGTATGTAAGATCAGGTTTGATATGCAGGGTGTTGCAGGATCATGGTGGAGATCTACATGTGATAAGTAAGATCAGGTTGGTTTGCAGGGGTGTGTATGTGTGAGGGTCAAAAGGAGATCGGTGGGGGAGTAGGATCCAAGGTGACAGCAATACATCAAGGAGCAGGATCATGTTGAGATCTACTTGGAGTACCGGTTCACACTCGATTGTACTGGACGTATAATGAGGTGAACAACAGCTTGTGTTAGCTGTGTGTTGTGACCTATTGAGAGAAGATTACTCAGGTGCGAAGATTACTGGGAGCCCTTGAGGAGGAAGCCTCACAGAGGTGGAAGAAGAGTGTGATCTCTTTATTTTAATTTCCTTTGTAATGAGTTGAATACAATTGTGTGTTGTCTCTCATATTCTGTGTGTTTTCTCATTGATAGTTATTTGTTCTTCTGGTTATTTCCACATGTTTAAGTTGCTTATACAAAGGTAATCATGTGTGCTCTTAAATATGACAAGTTGTGTCAGAGATTTGGGAAACTTAGGTCCTATCAAATATTACCCCTAGGCTATAGGGAACAATGACACAAAAAAGAGGATAAGCATTTCCCCTAAACAATAAGAGATAATGAAACAAACAAACAAAATAGGGGGAATAGAAGAAAATGAAGGGGTAGCTGAGCTGACTCTAGATACACTAGGCAAGTGTACACTGCCTACATGGTTGCATGGACACAAGATCCAACATGAACTTTAGGCCAATGTAGTTCTCCTAGGAAATGGGATAGAAGAAAATGCATTATAATAAATTAAGATTATCATGTAGAGGAATATGGAAATGGTCTTGCAAAATGGCAAGTGCATATAAAAAAGAGAGGGATGACATTCATAATCATGAAAGCATCAACACAAATAATGCACACAAGCATGAGAGTAGGGTTTAGGCTAAAACCACACTAAAAGTAAAAATATGAGTATCCATTAATGAAATAAAATGATAATTCATAATGTCTATTGTATCTAAGGCTTGGAATGAGAATGAGCTCACAAAACAATGAGATCATAAATAACTCATAAAATGGTGAGAGCAGTGGAAATGATTTCTCAAAAATGGCGAGAGCATAAAATGAAGCCAAATGGTCATTAGTGTATCAAAGCTAAATACACAATGCTCATAATATAAACTTATAAAATGGTGAGAGCGTATAGCTAAGGCCAATAAAGATGGGGAAAGTAAAGATAAGTGCTAACTTGTGAAATAACTAGGGGTCCTATAATCCTTAAGGCAAATAAATGTTTAAAAAATAAAGGAAGGTGTAATCGAGCTAATCTAAGATACCTCATGTATCCAAGTGTTACCTACATAGTTTGTGTAGACCTCAAGTTAATGTAGTTCTCTTAGAAAATGGGATGAAAAAGACCAAGGTGCTCTAGAAATATACTGAAATAGATAAGATGGCCCATCCCAAAAAACTTTGATGCCTTTATATCTCGTGTGGAAATTTGAAGCTAATTTTTAATATTTTGTGATTTTTAGGATTTTTAAAAAAATTTAAAATGTTTTTGGAATTTTTGAGGTATCTCAACTCAATCGATAATGATGAGATAATAAATGGTCCAACTCACAAAATGGTGAGAGTGTGGCTTAAGTTTCTCACAATATAGTGAGAGCATTCAAACTTAAATTACTCATAAAATGGAGAGAGCACGATGAAGGGGGTGACTGAAATGGCCTCAATGTAATTCAAGCACTACCTACATAGTCTTAATGGACCTCAAGTCACTGTAGTTCTACCTTAAAATAGAGGAATATGAATAAATAGTAGTAAGTTCATGAATTAGGCAAATAACATAGTATATCAACAGTAATGGTAAGGTGATGCAGTAATGCATGGTAAAGGTGTTGCTCTTAATTGACCCACAAGTGGTTATAATTAGGAAATAACAACATAGGTTAATGACACTAATTTTTATAAAGGTGTTTATAATTAGTAACATTGGAAATGGAATATAACTTGACAATAATGAAGAATGAAATTGCCAAACTACTGTCATACTGCTCTTGGATATTATCTATTTTTGAAATACTAAATCAACTACTAAAATTTCATCAAAATCTCTATGCTAAAGGTTCCTGAAGAACTAATGGATCAGAACCAGGGTAAAAAGGGGTGGGGTGGGAGGGTAAAATAACTTCATCCAAATAGGCAAGGTATGGAAAGAATGTTATATGGTATGATATAAGGAAACTATCATTAAGGTACAATATAAACAATCCTCATAAATAATAACTCAAGTCTCTCAATATAAATAACACCTAAGATATATGATGTTCATGGGTTCATCAAGTTCATCTCCATCCAGTGTATCTAACCTATAATCTCAGAGTCATAATTAGCAACAATGACATAAGGACCTATCCAATTAGCCTTGAACATGCCTTTATTCTTTTTCTTGACCATGGTGTTCTTTTAGTTTTCATTGAGGATAAGATCACTAAGATCAAACTCTATGTGTCTGACACATTGGTTATATTAACCACATATCCGGTTTTGATATACTTGAAGGCTATTTATAGTGGCCATGAATTTTTCATCTAGTAACTATAGCTATTACATGTGAACAACTCTTTAATACTCATCATCAAGGATGTGCTTCAATGAGATACACAGAGAAGTTAACTCGACCTTGATGGGAAGAATGGCCTCAGTGCCATAAACAAGGGAATATGGTGTGACTCTTATTGGAGTATGATAAGTAGTATGGTAAGCCCAAAGGGCATACAAGATATGTAGGTACCAATCATGGTCAATATCATTTATAATATTATAAAGAATATTGACAATGGTCTTATTTGATGCCTCTTCTTGGACATTACCTTGTGAGTAATATGCAGTGGAAAAGTGTTGTGTAATGTCAAACTCAGCATAGAGTGCTTTGACATCTTTATTCTTGAATGATCTACCACTATCATATATAATCTTGGATGGGATATCATAATGACATATGATATGCTTGAATATGAATTTGGAAATGTGTTTTTTAGTCATGTAATTGAGGGGTATAGCTTCAACCCACTTAGTGAAATACTAGGTGGTAGTAAGGATGTGCTTATGGCCATCTGAGGATGAGGGTTTAATCTTCCCAATGAGATCAAGTCCCCATGTTGAAAATAATCATGGTGTGAGCATTGGTTTGAGTGTTCTAGCCAAAGCATGAATTTAATTGGCATGCCTCTAACATTCGTTACATATTTTTACATAAGTAGTTGCATATGCTTCCATAGTTGGCCAATAGTAACCAGTACATAAGAGCTTTTTGGAAAGGATGACCCTTTTGGTGTGGGATCCACACACTCCTTCATGGACTTCCCATAATTTTAATACATATTTTACCAAGTTAAAAAATCAAATCAAATCTCCACCAAAGATTATGCAATAAAGGGTTGGGCAAATTAGGTATATCAGGCTTGGTGTGTAAAGGCCTTTTGTTGTTTACAAGATAGATCTAGAAAAATGACTTGGTCATGAAGGTAGTTTTATAAGTATTAATAATATATATAACTAGGACTAATAATTTCATAAATAATTGAAATGGTGGAGGGTTCATGAATAGGTGTTAGAAGATGTTTAATGAGGAACTAATAGTCTTTTACCTTGTTTGTGTTTTGGATCAAAGAACCAATGGTATCCATGGCATCTATTGTCATTTTATTGGCCCAAGGTATGTGTTCAAACTAAATATGGGTAATATGTTACATTAAAATTTCCACCATGGCCTTTTATGGTAGCAACTTATCATCCTTGGTCTGGAATTGGTTTGTAACATGATTGATGATTAGTTGAGAATCACCATGAACCATGAGATATTGAATGTCCCATTGTACTACTTGATAAATCCACATAATGAATGATTCATATTTATACATATTATTAGTACAAGTAAATATGATACAAAATGATTTGGGAATAAGATCCCCTTATAGTGTAATAAATAACAAGTGTGTCCTTAATCCATGAGATGTGAAGGACCCATCAAAATAAATCTTCTAGTGCTACTCTTCAGGTGGTGTTTCTATGATAATCATGATGGACTCATATAGGAATGTAAAAGTGAGTGGTTTAAGATCTAAAAGGGGAGATTTAGTAAGTTTATCTATAAGACTTGTCCCATTATGGCCTTCTAATTGGCATACTCAATATTTAACTCGCTTAATAGCATGATCCACTTATCCATGTGGCCCTATAAAGTTATCTTTAATAGTATATATTTGAGTGGATATAATTTGGAAATGACTAGTATTTTTGTTAAGCATACAATGATGTAAATTCTAGGCTGAAAAGATCATAGCTAAACAAATTTTTTCTATTGGTGTATAATTATTTTATACACTACTAGTGTATGGATTAGATAGTACATGGTGACTTCTTTCCCATTTTCATCATGATGAGCTAAAAGTGCCCCAATGGCTTTGTTAGTGGCAAATAGGTACAGTAAAAATGGCCTCCCTAGAATTGGTGGTGATAAAACAAGTGTATTGGTAAAGTATTCCTTTAGACACTCAAAGGATTTATAACATTAATCATCCCAAAGAAATTTAATACCTTTATTTAAAATGTGAGTGAAGGGATGACATTTATTAGCCAACTATGAAATGAAGCTTCCAAAAGACTGTATTTTTTCCTATAAACGAAGGAGTTTATTCATAGTGGAAGGTTGCAGCATCTTCGTAATGTCTTGTACCTTAGCAGGATCAACTTCAATGCCTCAGTGAGAGACAATACAGCATAACAATTTTCATGAAGTTATATCAAAGATGACTTCTTATTATTAATTTAAACCTTATACTCATGAAGATTTTTAAATATCCTTCGTAGTAAGTTTTGAACCCCATAGAATAGATAGGCATTATGATCTAGGAATTTGACTTAAGAGAGGATGGTTAGTATGGTGTTAGTTCCAAAATGAAATAAACACACTAATAGCATAACATCTATAGGCCTAGACACTAGGGGGAGCTTAGTTAACAAAATAAAATGATAAGCACAACTAAAAGGAAAGTAATGAAAACACAAAAATTCCTTTCACCTTCCTTGGATACTCCAAATGCCTTTATAATGGTGGTTTGTTTGGCTTGTGCTTCAAGAGGTCTTCTTCAATGGAGTGTGGCTACCTTCATCTCCTCTTGGCACCTTTGGCTTGTGGCTTGGCTTGGCTTGGAATCAATTTGGCATGGTAACACTAGTTGATTGAAGCTTTTGGAACCAATCTTGCATTATAACTTTGCACAAATTAAGCTTAAAAATGATGTTGTGAGGCCTCATATTTATAGAGTTTTGGATTTGATCAGAATCAACCTCAACCATCCATCTCAAGATTAAGATGTATGGTTGAAGATTAATTTAATTTTTTGGAATTAATTTTTTAATTATCCTCATCATGGCATTAGAATAAGGGGCAATTAAGAGGCATGGAGGGCATCATGGAAGGCATTGATGAGGCATGGAGGGCATGAATCCTGATATTTGTGGCATTTATGGCATAGGGATGTCTTCCCAATAAATAAGGTCACCTAATGATTCAGATATTCCATTTTTATTTCCAAAACAAATTATTCAACAAGTTTCCATGGAATTATTAATTAGGCCTTGATTTGGGTTAATCAGCTCTTAAGCATGTTTAAGCACTTTATGCACAAATTACTTAAATTGATCAGAATGTCTTGTTATTGGTTCTAAATTTAATTGGATTTGAATTGGAAGTCCACGTTAGATGTGTTGGATGCATACTCCCATTTATAATGTTCCCAATAATAAATAACAAAGGCACGAGTCTTGTGTAAAATATTTGATAGGAAAGTGTAGTCCAGAACATGCAGGTGCAAATTTGGCATTTCAACTCGAAATGAACAGATCAAAGTTAGTTATCCCATAAATTACATTGCCCCATTTAGGGATACCCTAGCCAAAATCAGCATTTGAATATGTCATTTTTACATCATTCAACATGTTCTAGTGTTTTTAGGCCAAATTATGCATTTTGGGTAGAAATTAGTCAAAAGCCTAGTTGGAGGTTATTAGTGGCCAATTTTAGGTGTCTAAAATTTGCTCCTATTTGGGAAGGCATTACAAGCTATAATCATAGTAACATCTTCTCAAAGAATGAAAAGGTCATGCATGCCTACAACTACAATTATGATATACTAACTATATGATTCCCACTCGAGGGAATGGTTGGCACAAGGAGGTCAGTAAACAATCCCTCGAAAAGAAAGAAATAAAACAAGGAGACCAAAGAAAGAAAAGATGATGGGGTGAAAACACAATGATAGTAAAAAAGTAGTCAAAATCATTGAGAATGCAAGTGGGACGGTGCATAATGGTTGCCCAAAGATAGTTATAAGCATTGTACCCTGATAGTGGAAACGTGATATGATAACACAATGATTTGCCTAAAGGCGGTTATAATCATTGAGAAGATAGAGCTTCCCCAATTAGGACAAACAAATAAGATAATAACATGCCCTTGTATAGGTAGAAAAATTAAAGTGGGGATAACATAATGATTTGCCCAAAGGTGGTTATAATCATTGAGAAATGTAGGTGGGATGGTGTGCAATGATTTTCCTATAGGTGGTTATGATCATTAGACCTTGATTATGAAAAACATGATAAACTTGGCTAAGGATGATGACAACTTAACATAGAGGGTAATGATGAATGGGAACAACCAACTAGTAAGGAGATGCTCATCAGAACTAATAAAGGTTGAAATTCTTTTGTGGTTAATTACTCTATTTGGGATATGATTGGGAGTGGAATCAGGATGTTAGTGTCGAAGAGATTCCACCATTGCTAAATAGAATTCTTGAAGCTAAGGTTTGTTGTGGCATGTGATGGTAGACTTTATGATATAACACCATAAATAATTAGCTAAAATATGCATAAGAACTGACTCCCATAATCCAATACTCAATAGAAAACAATGCACCAATGATAAAAACTATGATGACAATGTAAACATATGAATAGGGATGGATTCAAGTGTAAGTTTAGATAATAAATTACCTAATGAACACACATAAATTGTATCAAGGAAATAGTGTTGAAAGTAAATAAATAGGTAGACAAACAAACAAAATAAGCAAAAATAAATAAACAATGCAATAAAAATCCTACGATCATTGCCCATAGAAAATAGGTGACAACTTAAAAAATGAACTAAATGGGAGAATAGAAGAAAAAGAAGGGGGTGGCCAAGTTATCTTCATATGCACTAGGCAAGTGGATGTTGCATACATAGTTCCATGCATGTAATATCTAATAAAAAAACTTCAAGCCAAAAGTAGTTCTCCCAGGGAATGGGAAGAATATGATAAGTAAAGAAAACAAACATAATGGATGTGATAGAAGAATAGGAATGGTCTTACAAAATATAAAGTGTGTGAGAGAAAAGGCCAAAAAGGATGGGGAAACTAAATGACAAGTGATTTTCCTGTAACTTAGAAAGGGTTCCCATAATCCTTAACACAAAGAAGTGGTTAATGTTTTTATCCTTTTCTAATGATTTTTATAAATATTTTTGGAAGTATTTTGGAGTGTCATAACTCAATCAAGAATGATGAGACACTAAATGGTTTAATGTCATAAAATGGTGAGAGCATGGCTTAGGTTGCTTGAAAAATAGCAAGAGTATTCAAACTTAGGTTGCTCATAAAATGGTGAGAGCATGGCTTAGATTGCTCGTAAAATAGTGAGAGCATTCAAACTTAGGTTGCTCACAAAATATTGAGAGTGTGGCTTAGGTTGCTCATAAAATAGCAAGAGCATTCAAACTTAGGTTGCTCATAAAATGGCAAGAGCATGGATTAGGTTGCTCACAAAATGGTGATAGCATTCAAACATAGGTTACTCATAAAATGGTGAGAGTGTGGCTTAGGTTGCTTATAAAATGGTGAGAGCATTCAAACTTAGATTGCTCATAAAATGGAGAGAGCATTGGGAAAAGGGTGACTGAGCTGACCTTAATAAGTATTGAGCACTTCCTACATAGTCCCAAAATATGACCTCAAATCATTGTAGTTATGCCCTTATAGTAGAGGAATTTGACTAGTGCAGTAGCCAATTCAAATAAAATAGGCACAGTTGGTAAAAAGACATAGTATGGCATAGGAAGTGTCAACTTGGTATGTCAAAGCTTAGTATTGCCCCTAGTTTTCCCATAGGTAGTTATAACTAAGACACAATGGCATAGATCAATGGTACTAATTTTCCTAAAGGTGGTTATAATTAGCAACAAGACTGGTGGTAAGAAAGAATAACAAATAAAATATGAAACTATCAAAACATCTATCACGCTATCCCAAAATATGATCTCTATCTGAAGTTCTTGAACAAACTGATGAACTGATCAGATACTTTGATGCTGAAGCTACATAATAAATGAAAAAAACCAAGGTCAAAAGGGCTAGGCTTTTAGAACACACTGGGTTGATAGGTCAAAAGCAGAAAGTGCATATGGCAAAGAGGACAGATAAGAATAGTATGTATACAAAGAAGAATAGTGACAAAAAGTCATAACTAAAATAGTCCTTACAGACAATACACCTTAGCATTCAATCATAGTACCATTTGAGATGAATAATATTCATTGGCTCTAGAAGTTTATCATTATCTGGTGTGGTAAGCTTGTATGCTCCTGATCCATAATCTGTAGTGATGATGAAAGGCCCTATCCAGTTTGGTTTGAATTTCCTTTTATGTTTCTTCTTGGCCATGGTATTCTTTTGGTTTTCTTTGAGAAAAATATCACCAAGTTCAAATTTTCTATACTTCACATGCCTATTATAGTTGCCTTTGATTCAATTCTAATATGCTTGAAGATTGTTGAGCATGGCCATAAATTTCTCATCTTTGCAGGTGAGCTACTCAATAGTCATACTCATCCAGGGCATGCTTGAAAGAGATGCATAGTGAAGGCAATTCAACTTTAATGGGAAGGATGGATTCAGTACCATAAAAAATTGAGTATGGTGTGGCTCCTATGGGGGTATGATGATTGGTATGGTATGCCCAAAGGTTAGGGAATATCTAGAGGTGCCAATCACAACTAGCATCATTAACAATCTTTTTGAGAATGTTGACAATGGTTTTTTTGGATGCCTCAGCCTGGCCATTACCTTTAGGGTAATATGCTATAGAAAAATATTGGGAAATGTTTTATTCAATACATAATTGGTATACATCTTTGTTCTTGAATGATCCTCCATTATTAGATATAATGTCAAATGGGATACCATAATGGCATATGAGATTATTAGAGATGAATTTGAAAATTTGCTTTCCAAACATGTAAGTGAGGGGTATAGCTTTAACCCACTTAGTGAAATATTTGGTGACAATAAAGATATATTTATGGCCATCAGATGAAGTGGGGTTAACCTTCCCAATGAGGTTAAGTCCCCATGTATAAAATGGCCATGGTGTCAACATCAGTTTTAGAGTTTTTGTTAGAGCATGAATCAAATTAGCATGCCATTGGCATTTGTCACATTTCTTTACATATGAAGTGGCATCTGTATCCATTGTAGGCCAATAATAACCAATACACAAGAGCTTTTTGGATAAGACTACCCTGTTATAATGGGCTCCACATATTCCTTCATGAACTTCTCTTAACACTAATGTAGACTCTATCGAAGTTAAATAACGAAGCAAAGTTCTATCAAAACTATGATGGTAAAGAGTGGATCCAAGTAAAGTATAATGATTGTAATGATGAATGAAGGCTTTGGTTTGTTTTAGGGATATGTTAGGTGTTAGAAATTGGTCATGAAGGTAGTTGTAAAGGTCTGAGTACCAGATAAAATTAGGACCAACAATATCATAAATCATGGCAATGGTTGAAGGTTCATGAACTGGTACTAAAAAATTCTTGATGAGGAACTGATACTCTCTAGCTTTATCTATTTCTTGAATCAATGAGCCAATAGTAGCCATGGCATCTATAGTTATGTTACTAGTCCTTGGTATGTGCTCAAATTAATTTTGGCAATTTGCTTTTTAAGAGTGTCAACCATGGCTTTATATAGAACCAACTTATCATCTTTGGTCTAAAAATGATCTGTGACTTGATTGATGATTAACTAAGAAACACCATAAACTTGAAGATGAGATATATTCCACTATATTGCTTGTCAAAGTCCTTCAACAAGTGCTTCATATTTGGCCATGTTGTTTTTACAAAGAAAGTTGATTCTGAATGATTTAGGGATTAGATCCCCCTGTGGTGTAATAAACAATAAGCATGCCCCTGATCCATGTGTAGTGAATGAACCATCAAAGTATAGCTTCCAAGGCTGTTCCTCAAGGGGTGTATCCATGATGGTAATTATGGATTCATCAATAAATTGAAACGTGAGTGGCTGGGTGTCCATGAGAGGTGCTTCAGTAAGTTGATCTACAAGAACTTGTCCCTTGATTGCTTTTTGATTGACATACTCTATTCAACCTCACTAAAAAGTATGATCCATTTAGCCATTCTACCTTGAAAATTTATTGTAGATAATAGATACTTAAGTTGATCTATCTTTGAAATGACCATGGTTTTATTATTCAACATGTAATGATGCAGTTTTTGAGCTACAAAAACTATGGCTAGGCAAGCTTTTTCAACAGGTGCATAGTTATGTTCATATGTAACCAAGATATGGCTAAAGTAGTATACAGCATGCTCCTTTCCATTATCATCATGTTGATCCAAGAGTGCCCCTAGGTCATGATTAGTAGATGATGGTATAATAAGAATGGCTTTCCTAGCATAAGAGGTAATAAAACAAGTAGATTAACAAGATAATCTTTGAGTTATTGAAAATCTATTTGGTAGTAATCATCCTAGTGAAATGCAACTTCTTTCTTCAAAAGGTTCATAAATGGATGGTACTTATCTGCTAACAAAGAGATGAAGCATCAGATGGACTAGATCTTACCTTACAAACTATGAAGTTGCTTAAAATTGATTGGTGGTAGCATCTCAGTTATAGCATGAACTTTAGCTAGATTGACTTCAATACCTTTATGAGACATGATAAAGCCAATTAGTTTGCCTAAAGTTATACCAAACACACATTTCTTTGGATTGAGTTTGACTTTCTACTCTTATAGTCTTTCAAATATCTTATGCAGCATTACTAAATGGTTAGCTCTGGTCTTGGATTTTCTTAATATGTCATCAACATAGTCTTCAACAATATCATGCATCATATCATGGGACATGATAGTCGTGGCTCTTTGATATTTAGCTCCCATATTCTTAAGGACAAATGGCATCACCTAGTAGCAAAATGTTCCCCATCAAGTGGTAAATGTTATTTTATGTTGACCTTCTAGTGATATTCTGATCTGATTGTATCTTGAAAAGCCATCCATGAGTGAAAGCATTTCATAACCTATCATGGATTCAATGATCATGTTGATATTAGGCAATGGAAAATCATCTTTAGGACAAGATTTTTTGATGTCTCAAAAATAAGTAAAAATTTTGATTCCTTTAGGCTTTTTGTGAACAAGTACTACATTAGATATCCATTCTGATTAGTCAATGGATCAGATACATCCTACTTCTAAGAGTTTTTCCAACTCTTTCTTTACCAATATAGCAATGCGAGGATGCATCTTATGTATCTTTTATTTTATGGGTTTGGCGTCAAGATTAACCACAAGGTGCTGCAGAACCAAGGTGGGGTCTAATCTTAGCATGTTAGAATAGGCCCACACAAATGTATCCACAAACTCTCTCAATAGAGCTATAAAAATGTTGTTTTCCTCTTTAGTGATGGATGCACCTAATTTTATCCATTTTAGGTCTGATAGAGTCTCAATGTTTACCTCTGTTGTATCTTCGACTAGAAGGGTTAAACCATCTTCTAGGATAGTAGGTAGTGACTTTAAATGTTGGACTATGTCAGGGTCTTTTGTTAGTACTTGCTCTTTAACTTCTCCTAGGCATGATGAATCTGAGTCTCCTAATGGTATATTTGGCCATGTAACAAAAATACTTATAAATTCTTGGAGAATTTGATCAAATATTTGTTGTTGCTCAAAACTAAACTTAGATCCATAGGCAAGTTCATTATTAGTGGTCTCCTAGTCTAAATTCAAATAAGAATGAACACCCCTATCTAATGGCACCTAAAATAGGTTTTTACCACTAGACTAGCCTTTATCTTTACTTTTTCCCTTGTCAAAAAGCACCTCAAAGAGGTTTTCACTTTAGAACCTCAATGTTTTACTTGTTTGTTTTTGGCTAAGGGTGTTCACTCACTCTCCAAAATAAGCAACAAGATCCAATGTGATTGAGAATCCTGATTTGTGATCTCCTAATGGAATATTATAACTAAGGCCTAAGAAATCATAGAATACCTCATCATTTTACAACTCATCAATTGGTAGACCATATTTTTGTTGGTCACAATCTATCAATTGGGGATAATATAATGGAAATATATTATGATGAATAGCTTGGGTAAGGGTACAAAGGGCATTATTATTAAACAAATTGGTTTCAACTAGGTTATCAAAGGTAAAGCTATGATTAGACTCTGCTTCACAGTCGACATCATCACCACTAGTCACTCATGATGGAGTTTGAATAAAATATGTGAGGTCACCCCTAGGTGGTTTAAATCTAAGTCCATAAGGTCTTTCATACTTAGTAATTGAAATTGGCTTGAGGGTTCCTTGTTGATTCAGTCTGAGGCCTCTTCCTTCAAAATTGTGACACTCCATGATCCTATTGGGAATAGGATACTTTGCACTTTTATAAAAATCAACCTAGTTATCATTATATAAACATGATTTGTCTCCTTTAAGAGGGTCAGGTTCTAAGCCAGATGTTGGTACAAATGTGATAGGTCCCTTGTCTTTATTCTTTTATTGCCAATGCATATATGGAATGAATTTAGGTTGCCCAAAGGTTTTCAAATTCTGAGGAAGATTGGTGATATGAAACTTATCATGGGTTACATATTCTCCTGATCCATTATCTAAAATGGTGAAATGATTAGAAGCTTTAAGAGGTGGCATATGGGAAAGGGAATCCAAGGTATTAGGATCTATGCAATTATCTGATGAAAGATCAATAATTATAGCCTTTCATTTATCCTACTTAGAACTTGGATTCATGTCGTACTGATAATTATAGCTATGAAACTCATCCTCAAAATGCTTGTAGTGTTCATACAGGTGTAAATATCTTAGAATATTCACCTCCATCCCTGAATGGGAAAAATTGATACATTGGTGCAATGTTGATGGGACTGCACGAATCTCATGTAACCAAGGCTTGCTTAGAATCATGTTGTATGATAACTCAAGATCCAACACATGGAAACTTGTATCATGGGTCAAAGGCCCAATGATAAATAGAAAACTAATGGTACCCTATAATTCTCTTTCCTAATTATCATAAGCTTTGATAGTTATTGTTTCTGGCTAGAGATCTGTCATTGTATACCCAAGAAGCTTGATGAGCTTGAGGGACAATATGTTAAGGCTAGATCCATTGTCTATAAGGACACATTTAAATTTATGTTGTTTGATACAAAATTCTATGTAAAATTGGATTTTATGGAGTGGGCCAAGGGAAGACATATCACTTTGGTTGAATGTGACTTGTTGGTTTGGAGCTAGGTGTCCAACCAAAGCTTGAAATTTATTAGGGGATATGTCACTAGTAATAGTATATTGGGTCAAAAACTCATTCAAGATGTTTTTTGGGATTATTGAAGTTCACAACAAATCTAAAATAGAAATTTTTGCTAGTGTCTTCTACAATTATTCCACAATATCAAACTTCATGTCTTGGTCAATAGTGAATGGTTTATTTCAAGTATGAATGATTGGTTGGATGATAGGCAAAGTGGTGGATGGTTATGGACTTGAGATAGTAATATTCAACCTCTGAGTTATGATTACACAATCAGGATTAAATACTAAACCATTATTGCTAACCAATTTTGGGAATGGTGTGGGACTAGATAGGATAAGTCTCAGTGACTAGTGCACTTGTATGTGGTCATGTGGCAAGAATGTGTTGTCATTATAATATCCAAAAGTGAAATTCCTAGTTTGATAGTTTGTCTATATGCACTCCCAGTTCAAAGAAGGATTATCCATGTGATTTCACTGAATGTTGTTGTTTAGCAATGGTCTAGGCTGATTAGTGCTTAGTCTAGGATTAATGGAGATGGTATTAACACTACCCCCTACAATATGACCTACAACCCTATATTAGTCATGTGAAAATACATGGTAGGTTTGTTAGTTGTTACCATTCTGACCTTGGTTTTGTTCATTATTTTATCATTGTGTATTTTTCTACTGATTTTGTTGGTTCTACTAGTTTGACCTTTGATTTTGATACTATTGATTTTGCTATTACACTAGCCGTTGTTGTTGTTACTGATTATTCTACTGTTGTTGATTGTTATGTCAAGGAAAGGGGTTTTGATAAATCCTAAGAATTTGATTTCAATTAGAAGTACCATTATCTAATTTTATCTCTCTATTACCCAACATATTCTTGATTAAATACTTGATTTGGACACATCTTCTTAGATTATGCCCATTGACCCGATGATAGTAACAAAATTCATTTTCATGGCACCAATCAGGGTAAAGAATTTCTTACGGCTAATGTTTTGGTATGGGAAAACTAATTAGATTAGTGGTAACAAGCTTTTAAAATATAGATTCAATAGGTTCTCCTAGGTCACTAAAGATACGACTTGTAGGGATGGTTCTTCTAGGAGGAGAGGTTTACAATGGTAAACACTGGTGTATTTATTGTGTAGGTCTTAGTTGCTTCACTTGTGGCATTGGTTGGAAAGGTTTCTAGGTAGGAGTAAGTTGAAAAGGTGTTGAAGATGATGTTTTCACAGTTTAGACATGATGAGATTTGATTACTCCATTTTCCACAACATTCATATTTTAGTTTGATTGCTTCGATCTTTCATGATTATTGGCCTATGTAGGTTACGATGCTTGCACTTAAATGAGATGTTGGTCATTTCCATGATTGGTACCTTGATTTTTATTAGTTAAATTAAGATTTATGACCCCTTTATTGATGATTTCTCACTCGATTAATAAGCCTTTATCAATGATCTCTTTGAACGTATGTGCATATTATAGTTATAGATGATAGGCTATCTCACTATTCAAATTTTTAGTAAAAATAGTAGCTAATTTTTTATCTAGTAAACTATGGTTGAAATGGCTTGCAAGGGCCCTCCATCACTACAAATAACTTACAAAACTCTCCCCAACTTTCTACTTTGCTTGTGTCAGGTCTACTAATAAAATCTCATGTTTGAGATTACAGGAAAAGTGCTACACAAATTTATCAAAAAGATCATCAAAGTCTGTTAATAAATCCTTGAGAAACTTTAAAAACCACTCCAAAGATTTTCCATCCAAGCTCATTAGAAACAATATCAAGAGGTATATGTCATTATATACCACTAGTTGACATGTGACAAAGAATTCAGTCAAATGAGCCTTAGGGTCACCTTTCCCTTTGTACTTATCAAATTTGGGTGGTTCATATCCTAGAGGAAATGGTATTTGCAAATACTCCATATTGAATGGATAGGAACACACGTCATCCAATCTGAACTTCTTAGTCTACTTCCTCACCTAAATGGTAGTAATCATATCCTTCATTTGTTTTAATTCTTGAGATATGAAAGTGGAAGGGATATTGGTTTGAGGGAGAATATTGGTTTGAATATATAATTGGGAGGTCACAAGTGGAACATTTTGATGAGGGTATGATAGAGACACCTGTTGGGGTAGATTGATTTGGTTGAGGAATGGACTAGGAATATGCATATGTGGATTGGGATGTATTTGAAATTGCACATTTGGTTACATGATATTCTAGTTTGGGTTGGTAATAAAAGATTGACTTGGAGGATTTTGTGGTTGGGATGGTAGGATATAATTATACTATGTCTATTATGGTTGAAAAGGGACATGATTTTGACTAATAAAACCTTGTTGTTGAGTGGGAACTTGTGAACCAAGACCCTATCTCTAGATTTGTGGCACAATTTAAACTAATGGTTATCTAGTAGGTACTTGAGAAACATGGGGACCTCCTTGTTACACAAATCCTTGTGAAGAAGTGAAAGCATGTTATATATTTAGCATCTATCATTGACCAATATTTGCACATTGTTGACTAGTCATTGCTTGGTTTTGGACTAATATATTATTCTACAACTAAAGAGGTATGTTTGTCATTACCTAGTGAGGAGGAACATTAGTTGCCCCTGATTGAGGTGGCAATGTATTCATCCTCTATTACATTGATACACTAGATTGTGTTTGGTGTTATGGAATACTACTTGCTACTTGTTGAGGAGGAGTAGGATTCATCACATTTTGTCATTAAGGTGTAACATTATCCATTGTTTAATTATCTAATCCTATAGGTTGTACATTTGAGGAAGTGTCTGGTTGAGGTTGGGGTACAAAAACTCTTATTCCTTGGTATGATGATCTGCTCATGGGATTAACTATAGGCACATGTTATTGGCTAGTTGTTTGTGCATTAGTACTACTTTGATCAAGTTTGAACATTGTTCACACATTGTCCACTATGTTTGGCTCTCTATTTAGTGTAGAATCTGAAGACACTTCTTCAATAACTGGCATATATATCAAGTTATATATCGAAGCATTTTATACAGATGGGTCAAAACTCAGATTTTCTTGTCTAGTTAATTCCATGAACACTCTTGTTGAAGGACCTAAGTCAATGAGAGGCTTACTCACCATGTTCATCTAATTGAAATCACATGCTAAATTCAAGTAGGTTTGGTATGTTGTTTGCATTTGGTTAAAGTGATCTTCCATGATGTTTTTACCTCGATTGGATATATTAGGGTTTTGGTATGTTGTTTGGACTAGAGCCATAGGATTACTAGAATAAGCCTATTGATTGTAAATGATATTGTGGGGCACTCTTACTAGACTTGGTAGATTTTCATGGGGGATGTCTGTTGGAAACTTAGCCCCTACATCTATGACCCTAAATAATATCTCATCTTTGTTCTCTAACCAATGTCACTCAAATAAAAATGGATCATACATGGAAGCTAAATTAGTAGAATATGGTTGTTGAATTAATGGCTCATCCACCATGGGTATTGTAGCTAAGTATTATGTGGTTTGTTTTTGGTCTTGTTTTGTGTAAGGTGGTGTGTTAACCAAATAGTTAGCTAATGGATCTTGGCTTTGTGTCCTTGATTGAGTATTATAAGAAGGATAAGAATCCATCTCATAAGCAATTTTATCGCATAGGGGTCTTGCATCATTTCTTCCTGTGCAATTACATTACTAATCCATGGATTGTACATGAGTCCACTATGAGTGTAGGAACACATGTTGGGATCCATAGTCAATGCTTGGTCATTAAAGATGAAAGATTTCTACAAACTCTAAAAAGGATAAAATCTAAAACAAATGATGCCTACAACCTGGTCTAGATTTGTCAAAAGGATCAAAAAGGCTTACACAAAGGTTTGTGAGGAAACAAGCTAGCATAAAATATCCAATATTTCACTTTTCACACAAAGATAAGCAAGTAAATGGATTGAAAAATCAAAATGCCAAACTTTAAGGTCAAAGTGTTTCAAATCAATCTAATCTAGGAATTTAAAAGTTGTTAGGTCTTTTGGCCAAATGCGGTGTCAAAGCTAGGCTCAAAAGAGGCATATGCTAGGAATCTTGGCCAAACAGTGTTAAAAGCTAGACTTTGAAAATAGATGAAAGTTTTAATCTAATGGATTTGAAATACTTATAACAAACACTAGGCATTTGATTCTTGGACATGAACTTGGTCAACTAGGTATAAGGTATGAAACAAAAGGTACTTTAGCAATAGTTTATTTTCACATAAATAATAGTATAAAAACTTGGTTCTTTTTAACAAACAAGCTAGACAAAGGTGAATAGTATAATTGTGCTTTAGATAAAGGATCAAAAGTACACTTGGATCGATCTGAATATATAGGAACAAATTTTAAATTCTATGCAAAAGGGGCCATGAAATAAAGTTTTAAATGATTTGGGTATTGTAATGATGCTATACTACGCAAAATTAGTGACAAAAAAGTTTGTTTCAAAAACTCTAAGACAAAGACATTTTTCCACAATTTTGACAACATAACCCTAACCTTCTTAACTCAAAATGTTGTGGTGTATAGACTTAAAGTGCAAGTGTCTAGCACAAAATAGCTTAAGTCTATCAAGTGATGATAATGATTATGAGTCTAAAATGGCCTTCAACCTAAATTGTAAATTAAACCTAAGTTCCCTCAAGTTTATTGCAAATGGAGAACCCACTTAACACATCAACCCTATGAACTTATAAAGGTGTAATTTTGAAAATAAATTATAAGTGTAAGAATTTAAAAGCTTTGGTAAAGGTCTAGACTCATTAGGCAGCATAACTACGCCAAATTGGATGATAGGACTCTCAATCTTTTGATGCACTTTTGAACAAGGTAAATGGATGATCTCACGCAGGCAGCATAATGCCTCTTTGTTTAAAGAAAAATCAGGACCATCTATTGGGTTTGGATTGTTTGTTTACACCAAGTTTTGACTTCAAATAAGACTTTAATCTAGGATAAGGCCAACTAACTAATCACCCTTAGATCGTAAATTGAGAATGTTGCTTGGTATCGTTGGAATTCTAAAATATACATCATTTGAGAGGATTCTAAGTGTTCATCAAAAAGTAAATGCACATTATATAGTAGGGTTTTTACACCCCCCCCCCCTTATCTCAAATGATATTACTATGACATAGACCTTGAGGCACACCTTGCACCAATAATACTTCCACAACAAGTGGGGATTTATCTAAAATCTAACAAGTTTTTGAATGATCTAGGGGAATTAATTGCACAATGACTTTCATAACAAATAATGCAAAAAAAAAGCATGGATTTTGGGTTCATATCACTCAGCTGCTTGTAAAAAAGGTATAATCATTTTTTCAATCACTATATAATATTGTTTGCTCAGTGTAGTGTGATGTCTAAAGTGCCACTATGTCCCATGGTGCAACTCCAAAGGAGTCAAATGAAGTCAATGTTGGGAGATGAAACCCTAGGTCAAAGCTTCCCTAAAGGACTTTCGAGAGGTGATGAAGTCCCCCTCACAAGCCAAGATGCATAAATAAATAAAGCATGAAAATAGAAAGACTTTAGGGTCATTTTCAAGGTCACCCAAACTTTGATGAGTTTTTGGGGAGTGATTTAGATGAATTTCTTTCTAAACCTTAGACTAGGCTACTTGCAATAGGAATGGCTCTTTTGATTCCAAGGGTTCCCTATAGGGGACAAATGGAAGAGCATACACACAACATTCCTCTCTTTGCTAAACAAAATCTAATTAAACAACCATTACAATCAAAAATTGAAAAGTGTGTTCAATTTTAAATCCAAATAAAGTGTTTGGTGGTGTTCTTTTGACCCCTTGGTCTTAGTTGCAAACTTTGAAAAACATTCATCAAAAAGACCTAAATTCTTTGTTAAACACCAAAACAAAGTTCCTAATCAAATTTTGAGCATGCAAAAGTGATTTAAACATGTTTTGATAAAATATCTCGCTTAGTCTTGCAACAAAATTGTTAGCCTATTCTTTAGCTTTGAAGCTCTTTTGAGTTTGAAACAACAAACTTTGAAAACATAGCTCTTGGGTCTATGTTTTTGGAAAAACATAGTGACCGACATCAGTCAATACCACTGACATTGGTTATGGGCAACCAAGATCTAACTGATGTCAGTTCTTCTAACTAACGTCGATTAATCCAAGTAACCAATGTCTGTATTTCTATTGACATCGGTTACTGTGTAAAAATTGTGGCAACCAAAAATGGTAAAATAAAGTTAAAAATTCAATTTGTAAGAGTTTTAAAGTCTCAAATGATTTTTTTTAAAGTTGCAAGAGGATCTCTTTTAGGTGTATGATGCATCTAGTCCCACTCGGAATGCCATATGTGATCTAGGAATTTAACTCAAGAGAGGATGGTTAGTATGGTGTTAGTTCCAAAAGGAAAACAAAATGAAATAAACACACTAGTAGCATAACATCTCTAGGCCTAAACACTATGGGGAGCTTAGTTAACAAAATAAAATTATAAGCACAACTAATAGGCAAGGAATAAAAACACAAGAATTCCTTTCACATTCCTTGGATGCTCCAAATGCCTTTGTAATGGTGGCTTATTTGGCTTTTGCTTCAAGAGGTATTCTTCAATGGAGTGTGGCTACCTTCATCTCCTCTTGGCACCTTTGGATTGTGGCTTGGCTTGGATTGAAATGAATTTGGCATGGTAACGCTAGTTTCTTAAAGCTTTTGGAACTAATCCTGCATTATAACATTGCATAAATTAAGCTTAGAAATGATGTTGTGAGGCCTCCTAGTTATAGAGTTTTGGATTTGATCAGAATCAACCTCAACCATCCATCTCAAGATTCAGATGTGTGGTTAAGGATTAATTCATTTTTTTGGAATTAAGGTTTTAATTATCCTCATCATGGCATTCAAAGAAGGTGCAATTAAGAGGCATGTAGGGCATCATGGAAGGCATTGATGAGGCATGAAGGGCATGAATCCTAATATTTATGGCATTTATGGCCTAGGGATGTCTTCCCAAGAAATGAGGTCACTTGATGATGCAGATATTCCATATTCATTTCCAAAACAAATTATTCAACAAGTTTTCATGGAATTATTAATTAGACCTTGATTTGGGTTAATTAGCTCTTAAGCATGTTTAAGCACTTTATGCATAAATTACTCAAATTGATCAGAATGCCTTGTTATTGGTCCTAAATTTGACTAGATTTAAATTGAAAGTCCACGTCAAATGTGTTGCATGTGTATTCCCATTTAGAATGTTTCCAGCAACAAATAACAAAGGCATTAGTATTGTGCAAAAGATTTAATATGAAAGAGCCATACAGAGCATGTAGGTGCAAATTTGGCATTTTGACTCAAAATGAATTGATCAAAGTTAGCTGACCCATAAATTGCATTACCCCATTTAGGGATACCCTGGCCAAAATCAGCATTTGAATATGTCATTTTTACATCATTTAACATGTTTTAGTGTTTTTAGGCCAAATTGTGCATTTTGGGTAGAAATTGGTCAAAATCCTAGTTGAAGGTTATCAACGGCTAATTTTAGGTGTCTATAGGCATGACTAATTATGTTATGTGGTGTGAGAAATGGAGTTCCCCTATGAACTTTTGTATGGATGGACAGACGGCCTTCGAGAGATGGGCATTATGAATATGGTGACCACTATCCCTATCTAAATAGAGGGGAGGCCTAATGATGAAGATGTTTAGGTTCACTATTACATGTTGAATATTGTTTTTTTTATAAATTTCTAGACATAGTAATCTAGATTTTAACCCTCCTAGGGTAGATCAATTAACCTAGATTAACCAATGCAGGTGATCGCCTAGAGAGTAAGACTAAATCGTATTCCCCTATCAACTATGGGTCGATGCAAGTGAGATTCCCCTAAACTATATAGGCCCCATAGATATATTAGATGGGATATCAAGGAATGGTAGGGGGTGGGTTCTAGATAGTAGATAATGATAGCCTACCCTACACTATAGAGCTTCTAGCTAGGGAGGTTCCTAAGATAGAGATGGAGAAGGCATATATAATATAGAGACTACACCCTATCTTGGTCTAGGGAGGGTATTATAGCCCCTATATAATGAGGAGATAATATACCCCATGGGAATCTATCCCCAACCCCTAACCAATAAAACTATATAAACAGGGGACTGTCTATGATTTCTATAGGGAGGGGGTGCCCCTATCTCTCAGGCAAGTACCCTTATCTCTCAGTCAGGTGTAATATATATATTTTTGTCATAGTATATATTTTTTTGGAACCCTCATTCCCCATATCTATATTTAAATTTGTATTTTGAAAAAAGGCTAAACACGACCCAATAAACATAAGTAATGAATTTGTAATTTATAAATTGGTTCACATGTATTGATTAAATGATTGCTTTATGAAATCTATCAAATTATTCATGAAGCTCAAAGATCAATAAAACATGTAAAGAATCAACATTTAGAGAGAGAAATTAAATCATAAAACATTAACCAACATAACATAATGTAACCCATGACGGATGACCTATACAGGTCTTAGATTTACCCAATATGTCATCGACATAGACTTTGACAATATCATGCATCATGATGAAATATAATAGTCATAACTCTTTAATATGTGGCCCCAACATTATTAACTCCAAAAAACATAACTTGATAGCAAAACATTCCCCATTGAGTGGTGAATGATGTTTTGTGTCGGTCTTTTAGTGCGATCTTGGTCTAGTAATATCCTAAAAATTCATCCATAGGGGAAAGCATTTCATACCTAGCTATGGTTTCAACTATAATTTTGATATCTGACAAAGTAAATTCATACTTATGGAAATCCTTATTGAAGTTTCTAAAATTAGTCTAGATTCTGATACCTTCTAGTTTTTTACTAACAAGCATAATGTTTGAGATCTACTCTGAATAGTCGATCAGTCTAATGCATCTTGCTTCCAAGATTTTTTCTAACTCTTTATTTACTAAAAAAACAATACAAGGATGCATTCTATATAGGTTTTTCTTCATGTCTTTGGCATTAAGATGCACAACAAGGTGGTGTACAACCAAGGTGGGCTCTAAACTTGGTATATCTGAATAGGCCCATGTAAAAATGTTAACAAACTCCCTTAAAAGGTTTGTAAAAACTTTGCATTCCTCTTTAGTGATGAATGCACCTAAATTTATCCACTTAGGGTCATCTAGACTCCTAATTTTAACTTATTTAGTATCTTCTCCTAGGATAATTGAGCCATATTATAGAATAATTGGAAAGGATGTGAATTGGCCAACAATGGCAAAGTCCTGTAGTCGGATTGGTTCTTTATGATCTCTCAAATAGGATGAATCTAAATCTCCTAATGGTAGTAATGACCATGAAAAAAATGTTCTAGGACATTCTTGGAAATTTTTATCAAAGTCATGTTCCTCTGTACTAAGCTTATACCCAAAATCAAGTTCATTATTGGTGGTCTCTTGAGCTTCATTTGAAGAAGGGTGAACATCCCCATCTATTGGTGCTTGAAATAGGTTTTCACCAAGAGACTGGCCTTTTTATTTACTTTTACCCAATTCCAAAATCACCTCAAAGAGGTTTTAACTTTGGGAACTCAGTGTTTTATTCTTTTACTTTTGGCTAAGGGTGTTCACCCACTCTCCAAAATAGGCTACAGGATCTAGTTTGATAAAAAAAAAAAACCCTGTTTGTGGTCTCCTAATGAAACATTATCTTTAAGGCCTAAAAAAATACAAAAGGCCTCATCATTCTCAAACTCATCTAAAGTTATTGTGGATTATTTTTGGTCCTAGTTTATAACTTGAGGATAATAAAGGGGGAGAGGGAAATTTCAAATTATTGGTGTAATGGTGTAAATGGTATATGGGTCAAATAAGTTGGCACTGGAAAGGTCTTCGTATATGTTATGATTAGACTCTAATTCACTATCAACATTATCATCACTAGTCATTGGCATTGGAACATGAATAAGATACATGGGGTCACCCCTAGGTGTTTTAAATTTGAGACAATAAGTTCCTATGTATCTGGTCATAAAAATGGGATCCAGAGTACCCTATTGATTTGACCTAAGGCCTCTACCTTCACATGCCTAGTTATCCATGATCCTATTAGGGATGGATTATTTTGGTATCAATTAACCAATTTGTCATTATATAACTAGGAATCATCATTGACAAGTGATTCATATTCTTGACTAGTGATAGATGTGAAAATAATAGGCATTGGGCTATGACGTTTTGTTTTTCCCTTCCATCACCATTCCATGCATGTTGGCTTAGCTTTGGGCCTTCTATAGGTCTTGGGATTCTATGGAAGCTTGGAAATATGGAATGTGTCATGGGTAAAATACTCTCTAGGACCATTGTCTGAAATGCTAAAATGATTACACATTTCAATAGGAGGCATATGTTTATATGAGGCAAGGCTATCAATGTCTATGCAATTGGCCTTTGGTAATTCAAAAAGTATCTCTTTGTCTTTGTCCTTCTTGGGTACTAGGTCTAGGCCAAAATGGGAATTTTAACTTTCATATTCGACCTCCAAATGATTGCAATGTTTATATGGTTGTAATTATCCATAGATAGTTACCTCCATTCATAAGTGAGGGAACTTGATACACTGGTGCAATGTTGAAGGGATTGAATGAATTTCATGTATCCATGGTCTTCCCAACAAAAAATTGTATACTAAATTGAGGTTTAACACATGGTAAAGTGTATCATGGGTCAAAGACCCAATTATCACTAACAAACTTATGGTTCATTATAATTCCCACTCTTCATTATCTTAGGCCTTGATAGTAATAATCTCTAGATGAAGGTTGGTTATTGTATATCTCAGATGCTTTATTAACTTTAGAGACACAATATTCAAGCCCGGTCCATTGTCTATGAGGCCATGTTTGAATTTGTGCCACATGATAACAACTTAAGTGTATAATAGGTTATTATGGAGAGGGTCAAGGGATGACATATCACTTAGGTCAAAGGTCAACTATTGGCTCGAGGCTAGGTGTCTAACCAAAATTTGGAATTTATCTAGAGTAATGTCATTTGGCACTTGGGATTGCCTAGGATTTTTATAAGGATATTCTTGTGGATGGTAGACGTATACAAAAAATCTAAAATAGAAATTTTTTGGGTGTATTTTGGATTTATTCCACAATGTCATATGTTTTTCCTTAACAGTGGTAATTGGATTACTCCTAGCTGGCATAGTAGGCTGGATTGGTTCAATGGTAGGAGGTTGTGGACCTGGGATGGTGATTTTAGAACATCAATTTGAAATTGAACAATATAGATTGGATACAGGACCATCATAACTATAAAATTATGGAGATGGGCTAGAGAGGATAATTTTTTATAATCGATGCACTTGGTTATGGTCACAAGACAATGAAGAGTTATCAATATAAGGTCTTAAAATGGTAATCCTTGGTTTTTATTGTGTTTGGATATAATCACAAGTCAAGGAAGGATTATTTGCATTGGTAGGTTGATTGAAATTTTTAGTAAATGGTTTTGGTATGTTGGTATTTGGTCTATGATTGATGGTAATGGTAGATACATGACCTCCTGCAATATGAGCTACAACTTTATAGTAGTCATGTGCAACTGCGTGGTAATTCTATTAGTTATTAGGGGTATTTTGGCCTTAGTTCCTTCCATTAATTTGATATTATTATTATTTTTTCTAATATTATTATTGTTGTTATGGTTGTTGTTGGTACTATTAGTTTTATTTTTATTGTGGTCTTCATTATTGTTATTATTGATTGGCATTGTTATGTTGTGGAAAAGGATTTTGGTAGATACTCAAGTTTTGATTAGAAGTAAATGATCTATTATACAGTTGAATCCTTCCATTTTCCAACACATTTTAAATAAGGTACTTCAAATGCACACAATGACGTATAGAATGTCCATGCACATGATGGTATTCACAAAACCCATGCTCTTTATACCAATCTAGATATCGTATACCCACATGATACTATTTTGGAATCATCTAACTAATCATATTGGTCATAGATAATTTATGAAACACTAATTTAATAGGATCACCAAGTGAACTAAAGACTCTAGTATTAGGCCTTCTTCTTGGAAGAAGGGTTTGCAAAGGCGATGGCTATAATATTTGAGGATCTGGTCTAGGTTGAGGCATAGGCTACACTTGTTGGATAGGTTACATTTTTGGAATAAGTTGCATTTATGGAATAGGCTGAGTAGATGGTTTTTTTATCATTTAAACATGATAAAAATCAATTACTCCATTACTAACAACATTCTTGTTGTAGTTTTATGGTTTAGGTTTGTCATAGTTATTAGCTTGAGTTGGTGTAGATGTTTGCGCTTGGACTGGGATAGGGTTTTGACTTGGACCTAAATTTTGGTTTTGGCTCTAATTATATATATAGGAATACAACTTATAATACCATTGTTAAAAGGCATTTTCAATCTATATGCCTTTCTCAATGATCTCTTTAAATGTGTGCGCACACTAAAATTCTAAGTGATATGATATTTCATTGTACATATTTTTGGTAAACACAATTTCCATTTATTTATCTGTAAAGTTATGAGTGAAGTGACTATCAAACACTCTCCATCTCTATAATTATCTCACAAATATTTCACCAACTTTCTACTTGGATAGACTCAAATCCACTATTGAAATCTCATGCTTGAGATTAGAAGAGAAATGTTTTACAAATTTGTTTGAGAGATCATCAAAGTTAGATACTAAATTTTTTAGCAACTTGAGAAACCACTCCAAATCCTATCCAACTATACTCCAAGGAAAGAGAAAGAGTAGGTATATGTCACTATAGGCCACTTGTTGGAAAGCAATGAAGAAATTTTATAGATGCCCCTTAGGGTCTCCTTTACCCTTGTACTTATCAAATTTTATTAGCTCATAACCTAGTGGAAATGGTATCTGAAGATACTTTATTTTAAACATGTATGAACACACATCATCCAATTTAAATTTATTGGCCTGCTTTCCTGTCTAAATGGCTATAATTGCATCCTTCATGGGTTACAATTTTTTGGCCAAAAAACTTGATGGTACATTTGGTTATGGTTATGGCTAGGCAATTAAAGGTGGATTACCTCAACAAGGGTGTAATATATGTATGGAGTATAATGAAATGTTGGTTTAATGGACTAATCAACCAAGAATATGCATTTTTACATTAGGATTAGGTTGTTGATACTACATAGATTATTGGTAGATATTCTAGTGAAAACTTAGAATATGGCATTGGGTCTGAGGGAATTAGGGTTGTAATGGAAGGATATCGCTTTGTGGAATATATTGTGCCAACTAAGGTTGAGTAGGGACTTATTTTTGAGTAGTCAAACTTGGTTTAATAAAGGGAAATTAATATTGACCAAAGCCTTGTCTTTGAATATGTGGCATTGTTGAGTAAAAGGCAATAATTGCCTAATAGGTACTTATTGGACATTAGCACATTTTTTTTTAACAAACATTTATTGTGAACTAGATGCTTTTTGGGTTTTTGGCATTCATCATTTAACAATATAAATACTTTGTTGATTATACAATGTATTCAATTGTAGAGGTACATTAGTCTACAACTATTGAGGTACATTTGTCACTACCTATTGAGGTAGAACATTTTTCCCCTATTAAGGTGGTGTAGTGTTATTCCTTTATTACAATGGTAAATTGGTATATGCCTATGGCCATATTATATTAACCATAATCTATTAAGGTAGGATATAATTCATCATTTATTGAAGTAAAACATTGGTTGGTTTTTTATTACTTATCCCCTATTGTTATGTGCTTGAAGAACCATCTAGTTGAGGAGTGGGAGTAACCTGTTGTGATTGAGAAGTAGTCATTCCTTCCCCATGATGTTTTAAACCACTCATGTTATTTACTAGAGTCACTTTTTTTATTGAATTATTTATTGGTGTGTTTAACTCACTTTGGCCTAAATTAGAAGACATGTGTTATCCACTATATTTGGCACATTGTCTTGAGTAGAGGCAACAATCACTTCCTTAATGAATGAGACATTGAACATGTCACCTACCAAAGCACTTTGGGAAAATGGGTCCACACCTATATTAACATGAACTAAAAAATCAACTATCACTCCTATTATAAGAGTTAGCTCTATGAGTGGAGCATTTTATGTGGCCATGGCATTGAAATTTTACACTAAATTAAGATAGGTCTAATATTCTTGTTTCATTTACATGAATTGGTCCTCCATGGGGCCCTTTCATTTCAAAATAATATTTGGATATTGGTGTAACATAGGTATGAGCTATTGAGGGTAACTAGTAGAGGCTTGTTTAATAGTTTGGTTGTAAGGTACGTTTCTAGGCACTCTTACTAGACCAGGTAGGTTTTCATGTGGAAAGTCTTACAAAACCTTGGACCCTACCTCTACAGCTCTAATTAAAACTTCATCCTTATTTTCAAACAAGTGATGATCAAAAAATAATGGTTCATATGTTGACAACATGGTAACATAATATGGTTATTGCTGGATTTGTTGGATAATAAATGGCACACTAGCAAGGTATTGAGTTATTTGTTCTTGGTCCTAACCTAGATAAGGAGGTGTATTAACTAGGTAGTATGCTAATGGATCTTGGTTTTGTTTCAAATATTGAGAAGTGTAAGGAGGATAGGGATCCATCTCACAAACTACATAATAACCATATAGATCTTGAACAAAGGTATCATTCATGCCCATGTTTTTACATTTTGAATTGTACATGGTTCCACTATGTGTGTAGCGAGGCATATCTGAATCTATGACTAACGTCCCACACTGAAAAGGGCTAGAGTTCAAAAAAATTCTTAAAATGTGGTCTAAATGGTAAACGGTCTACACTTAGCATAGGAATGGAGCTCTTATCCAAAATGGACAATGATAAACTTGGTCTCAAATGTCCTCAAGGTCTAATGTCTTGCACATAAATGGTCAAATGAAAGGTAAGTTATGAATCCTAGTTGTAGCAAAGTGTTTTGAAAAAAAACTAATTTAGGTCTAAAAATGACAAATAGTCATAGGTCTTTGGGAAAAAGGCATAAATATAGACTCAAATGGTATGGACGAAATCTAAAAACTAAGGCAAATACTAGGTATTTGGAAATAAGGCACAAATCTAGACTTAAAAGGTACAAACAAAATCTAAAAACTAAAGTAAATGTTAGATCTTTGGAAACAAGGCACAAATATAGAATTAAAAGGTATGAAAGAAATATAAAAACTAAAGAAAATGCTAGGTCTTTAGAAACAAGACATAAATCTAGACTTAAATATAACTAGGTCTAAAAACTAAAAGACATATGCTAGGTCTTTGGAAACAAGTCACAAAGCTAGACTTGAAAACACACTTGGTCGAGGTAAAACTTGCAAGGAAATTAGTCTAAAATTTTGAAACACTTGGACTCAAATTAGGAACATAAATTCAAATGCGAACTTGACCTTGGTACAAGACACTCATCCTAGGCATAAGCCTAAAATTGATTGGGAAATTCAATCTCAAGTAAGCAAAAATAAGCATGATGAGTAAAGCATTCAAGCCCAATTGATAAGCAAGACCCATGTAAACTAACCATGCTTAAGGTTATACTTGAAAAGAGAGTTTTGACCTTATTTCTAAGTTAAAAAATAGACACAAGGTACATGGAAAATAGACCACTTCCTAAATCTTTAGAAAGGAGTCTTTAAAGCAAATGATGAATAATTCAAAGGTAATAGGCAAACACCCAAGCCAAAATTAAGCGAGGCATAAGTATAAACCACTCAACATTTGAATCTAAACTTCATAAGACAAATTTTGAACTTGGTTTAAAAGACTTGGGTTATTAAATAGACAACATTCTAGACCCAAATAGATGTCACAATGATTGTAGATCAAAGGCATGCATGGTTTTGAACTCAGTTTCACATAAGGCAAAATTTTGAAATAATCCAAGCAGTATAATGATGGTATCTTGCTCAAAAGGTATGACCATGGTTTTTGTTTCAAAACTCCAAGGCAAAAAATTGGGATGAAATGGGTAACGTACTGACTCCCCTTTCAAACAAGTGGCTCACACACACAAATGTTTTGAAAATGTCTAAGGCAAAGTGTGGTACTAAATAGATAGAATAACACCTCTTAGGCTAAAGGGGTGTAAAAACATGTGATTGGTTCATGCCTTATTTTTGATGATTTTTTGACAAACAAAATAGTTTTAAACCTAAAATAATAAAAATAAAATAAATAGACACAAAAACACCTAAGTGTATCATGTTATCCCTAAAAACTGACAAGTTTGTTTCATATTGTCAAATTCCATCGATATTTCCTTCGAGAGAAAATAATTTGTTAATCTAATAAAATTAGATGCACATAAAAAGTAGGGTTTTTTATGCCCCCTCTTCTCTCAATAATTTGTATGGTGACATGGAACTTCAAGATACTCACTTTGCATTGAAAATATTTCTATGATATGTGGGGTTTATCTAAAAACTATAAAGTTCACGCATTCTAAATGGTCCCAAGTGTAGTTAACACTAGAGATGCAATCATGTCAATTGAGTTCATACCAGATAACTTATTATGCAAGGATATATTCCTTTGCATAGCGACTCCATCCATTTATTTCTTAGTGGAGTATGATGTTTAGCTAGACCTTACTCATGTTTTTGTTAGGATTAGAGAGGCTAGGCACTCAACACCTAGCAATCTCAGTATCGCATGCCCTAATTTATATACCCCATCATGGAGTGAGGTTGAAATAATGTTGGGAGATGAAATCCTGGATCAACGCTTCCCTAAATAGATTATGGAGAGGTGATAAAATCTCTCCCAAAAGCCAAATGCAATAAAATAAATAAATGAAACTAGGACTTTAAAGCTAATTTTTTAGATCACCCAAGTTATTCAAACTTAGGGAGAGCATAGACAATGTTCCTTTTAGATTGGGACTAAGCAAAAAGGTAATGAACAAGGTGATTTTGGTCACTCGAGTTCCCTAAATGGGACAAGGGGAGAGCATACATGCAAAATCTAATTTACAAAAATAAAACAAGACAATACAAACAAAAAGTAATAAACCAAAATAAAGCTCTTAAGAGCACTTAGTCTAATATTTTTGTTATTTTTAAAGCACTAAGCATAATTTCTAATGAAATTTAGCCCCTTGTCTTTGTGGCTGGTATTTTCAAACTTTGAAAGATAAAATCAAAGTTCTTAGATGATTTTTATGCACCAAAACATAAGTGTGAATAAAATTTTGAAGTGTTTAAACCTCATTTGCTTCACCTTAGTTCCAACAAAAAATGTTTGGGGGGGTGGGGCGGGGGGGGGGGGCGGGGTGGCGGCGGGGGCGGGGCGAGGCGGCGGGAGGGCGAGGGCGGGTGTCGAAGAGGGCATGGGTCTTATCTCTAGGCTAAATAGCTAATTAGAAATAAACTTTCCATTTTGAGCTCTCAAGTTTTTTGTTGACATAATGTAAAACTACCTTTTACAGTGCAAAACCACATCTCTTAGTGCAAAACTACCTTTTGTAGTGCAAAACTACCTTTTGTAGGTAGGTTTGCACTACCTTTTGTAGGTGCGAACCTACCTCTACAGTATAAAACTACCACTATAAGTGTAAAAATTCATTTATAAGTACAAATATACCTCTAATAGGTGTAAAACTACCATTTCAGTGTAAAAATGTCTTTGGCAAGTGTAAAATTGCCTCTTGTTGTGCTTCGATCGAGAGCTCAATTTTTTCACTTTTTTGGCTATGAAATCAGAATTTTAGCTTGAAAATTTTTATCAAAAGGTTCTAAAAGGCAATACAAAGATTTTTTTGGGGCACGGTGGGCTGGTCATGCCATTACGTAATCAATAGGAATCCAAGAGGGAAGACTAGTATGGTGTTGATATGATCAAAATCAATCAAAAACACACTAATGAAACTTACACCTCTAACCTAGACACTCAAAGAGCAAACAGAAAATACAAGTAACTACCAAATGAAGACAAAACAAATAAGTTTACCTTCCATGAGATCAATATGTGTATGTTGGTAATGTTTAATGTGCTCAGTTATATGATCAAGAATTCTTTGGTAATGGAGTTTCTTGCACTACCTCTCCTTATCACCTTGATAATGTTGGGCTTGGTTTTGGCTTTGGCTTGGCTTGGTATTTTAGCATAATAACATTACACACAAAAAAAAAATATCAATAGGTGAGGCCTTATATTTATAGCCTTCCAAACTAACTCTAACCTAAGTGTAGTTAGGATAGAGTTAATTATGGTTGCTTCAAAGTAACCCTAGTTGAGTTAAGGAGGGGACATGAAACTAATATTTTGGATAGAGATCCCATTTATTAAGTATGACTCTTCATTTCTAAATTTATGTCTTTAGGAAGATATTTTTAATTCCTTAACTTTGAGGATGATGACATCATCATGAGTTCATTTTTATTGAAATTTCCTTTTTACAAAATTCATTTTCACTAATTGCACATAAAAATTTCACTTAAACATTTAATTTGATTTACTTAGTTAATTCATTTTGGTTAGCATTTTTTCACTTTAAGAATTGTTTGTGTGCCCTGCTTAATGGGTCTAAAGGCCAAACTATCAATCTGCTAAGACGTAAGTTAACTAGAGATGAATCCATAAGATGTTATTATTGCATATAGGATAATACCTTAAATAGGAATTTCTTAACATGATTTTGAGCATTAATGTCTAATGTATAGACAAAATTAGGACATTTAGTGATTTTTAGGCTTAATTTATATTTTTTGGTGGAAATTAATCTGAACTCCAGTTAGAAGCCAATTGTAGCCAAAATGGGGTGTTTACAAGGTCTACTCCTATAGTGCTTCCACATATACATACTCTCCCATAAATACCATTATTAGATAGACCCCTACATTAGAGATATATTACATATTCTATAGGACCTCCCTCTTCTCATTTTCTTCTGGGATTAGTATTATTGATTTCTCGGAGTTCTCAACACAAGGCACCTATGCCAACTACAACATCTTCTACCAGATGGGTCCTTAAGACCGCTACAGTTCATAAGACACCACAGTTAGTGTCACAGATTCCTATCACCACTTCATAAGAAGGGATAGATATATATCACTTAGTGAAATAGATTCTCAGACCATAGTTACCTTTTCATATAGCACATATGATCACTATTCCTTTATTTGACACATGCCACATTAATAGTGAGTCTCCCATGAGACTCATTGGTTGATATTGTTCCTCCCTTATTGTACATACTTTACTTCTCTCTCACTCCTTGTATATAGTATCATCTTCATGTTGATTGTACATAGGTTATATCCAAAAATTATAAAAATAATATAATTTTTAAGAAACACAAAAACATTCAAATATTTACTCAGAAAACACAAAATTATAGATTGTATGCATTTCCATGTTTACATTTATTATAGTTTTCAGACACTATATATGCTAGCTATCTTAGTATAGTTATTTTTATTATGATACATGTTTCACTTATTCTTATCGAGAGCTTGTAGATTGATATAGGACTCAGGTCCACTACACCAATCTAGATTTGATATTATCTACCCATTGGGGGCATTTACACAGATACATGGGTTCTTCATTGGACACATTCACCCATTTGGGGGCACCCTATACACAATTTTGATTACCAGATGCCATGTTTCTATACTCTACACCATAGTTTTAGCATTGTTATATCTTGATATTAATCATGCTATACTTACTCATATTTTTTTGTTGGTTATCACTACTTTAGACTCAGTATATGTACATCTTAGCTCTTACATATATTTTTATTACATGTTCATGCATACTTTCATTTATATCTTTCCTTGTTTATAATTGATTATATATCTATGCTTCTTATATTCAATGGGCATTTGAATATGCCATTGTTATTTGACTCTACACCACTTCTTTTCATGGTATGTATGCTTTGGATATGTGCATATGTCCTTGTGTGTGCCTTCCTGATTGTGTATGTAGACATTTGAACATGTCATTCTATGTGGCTCTAAACCAACTTGCTTGATTCTTATGTCTATGGACATTTAAACATGTCCTTGTATTTCTTGTTTTCTCAAATTTAGTGACATGTGCCCATGTCCCTTATATTTTGGCCCCTTGGCCTAATTTGTGTCTCTCATGTGTGTTGTATGTATGCTTTCCTGTATGCCTCATGGCCATAACACTTATCTTTTGCTTGTTACACACTCTAATTTTAGATGCCATGAGGGACCTCATGCATCTCCCCTTCCTACTTAGGTGTCATAATGGACATCATGCCCCATCCCCCTAGGTAGTTACTTGATTATTACTCAAATTTTTTGTTACATACATTTTTATATCTATCTTGGCAACCTTGTGACTACTAGACAACATACATCACACATTAAAAATTTATACTTAGATTATCTTACATTCTGATACTATGTATGCATATTATATTAAATTATTATGCATATATCATATATGCTCCCAAAAAACATATTTTACAAATTTTTTTTATTTTGAGGATAATTTTTACACAAGTTCAAACAAGTCCTCTCAAAATAAGGGGTATTTACAGGGGTTTGTCACAAAGATCAGGCTCTCATAATGCACCTAGTACATTTTCCAACACATAGACTCAAATTACATAAATCAAACTCAGATTAACATAGTGAGAAATAATAACATACATATCAGTTACAGTTACATAGAAATCAAAGTAATTATACATTAGCACCCAAATTATGACATTAGTGCCACATGGTGATACTATCCAAGATATGGTGTTATTTTCTAATAGCCTTAGTTTCAAAAAAATCTAGATTGGCCAAAAAATTACAAGTACAATCTAGGTTTGCACATTTTTAGTTATAAATTTACCAATGTTGGCTTAGTTTAACTCAAATTCATACCAATTTAGCTTAGATTCATATCAGTTTAGATTAGATTCATACCACCTTCTTTAGATTATGGGAATCATACATGACATGACCATTCCCATTTATAGTTTAGATACTCATATATAAATTATTACAACTCAATCCAGAATCTATATGCTCAGATATAAGATTTGGGGCATGTGTACGCACATTGTTTTTATTTGCTCACTACATATTGATTGATCAAATGGAATGGAAAATTACATGTCATTCTCTACGTTGTATACATCAGACATCATATTCTAGGTTGTGCACTAATTTCATTCTTTACTCTATCTATAGTGGTTGGCATTCCTGAGTGGCCTAGAGCCACCTAATAAATCAAAGTTGCTGCAGAGCCAACATTTTTAGTTATATATCTCCAGTTAGACATTTCTAATTATATTATGCAGTTTCAAATCTACTACACATGGATAGGTAATGATGAAGTCATAATCTATTTGAGTTATTGAGCCACCTATATGAGAGGCTTGGACACACCATCAATCTAATCCAAGTTATTCACAAGTCATGATCCACCAAGCAAGGGTACGTAATGATGGAGTCAAAACCGGATTGAGTTACTGAGTCACCCAAATATGAGAATTGAGCAAGCCATCAACTCAGTCCATGTTATTCACTGATTAATCACTATATACATGCACACACATAGGTTGTCACCAGGTTAATGCATTGGTTCTTATACCTAATGAGGTGTATCCATTTATTTCCTCATTCATATCCATTTATTTAGTTTTACTCAGTTTTGCTTCTTTACTCAATTTTGTCTTTACTTTTGATATCTTTTAAGTAAGGGCTGATTTATGCACATTTCATTTGTAGGACACGTAATGGGGCATGCTTCACATACTCAGATCCAAACTCACGAGCTTCATCTCTTAGTTAGTTCTAGGTACACTTTTTTTCTTTTATGCTAGTTATTTTGCTTTGTTTCATTTTTATAATAAAGGGGGATCAAATGTAATCACCTAAAAGTGACACTTGAGTATTAAGAGTGCTACTTGAGACCACCTATCCCTAGCTTAGTCCTAGACCTATCTTAGAGCCTATTTTCACACTTATCCAACCTTCATGTGGGCCAAAAGTGTCCCTAGTCATCTTGAAAGTAGTCACAAACCCTCATTCTTGCATCTTTGCCCTTCTTAGACACTAGTGCCATAATAAGGACAGTAGCACCACATGGTGCTAGTGTCCCAATATTAGCACTAGTGTCCTTTGCCTCCTTTTTCCAAAAATAGATATATTTTCAAATCTTAGACCTCCTAGGGTTGGCCTGGACCTATTTTAACACCCGCATAAGCACCAAAATAATATAAATACATGAATTTTATCCCTCTAACCACTAGATGGAAATCAAATTCAAATTGCATATGCAAACTCAAAACAAGTTGTGCACAATTAAGGTTATCAATCTCTATTCTACCCTACTTCTAAATACTACCATCTACAACATTTCTAAGCTCAGATTACTCAGATTTACAGTCTCAAACACATGCAAAGCACTCAAGTCAACCATCATACTAGCTTCACTTGAATTTACACTAACACTTAGGTGAGGAGAACTACATCAGGCCTAATCCGTCTTCAAATTATTGGTATGTAGACAACTCTCATCATAGCAAGGTGTTGAGGATATTTAGCCTACCCCACTAACAAACACACTTTTCTGCTTATATCAACTGGATGCCCTAGCAACATGGAAGATTAAAGTTTACTCATAAAATTAATCAAATAGGTCATCTACAGGATTTTAGAACTCGTGCATATAGACACAGACTTTACAAATCCAGACACAGGTACACCCACAAGCTTAGGGTAGTCTTACACAGAGGACACTACCACCAAAATAAGGGTAGTAGCACCACATGGTGTTACTGCTCAATTAGGGCACTACTATCCAAGAGGGTTTTTGAAACTTGGATCCTATTTATGACACTCAAACCAGTCTCTGCCTCAATTTTTAGCCTTTAGATCTTCTGTCTCGATCGTTTTTCAGCTAAGTTCTTATTTACATTATTTATTGCTATTTTTAAAAGGTCAAAATTAGTCAATTTTGTAACAAATCAGTGGATGTATTTATTACATATTTCTATTCTAATTTACTATACTCAGCGCTTTAATAACATAGTATTTACATTCACTAAAAACTAAAAGGTTAAAACAATTCTAGATAAATCAAGCATTTATAAAATATTTTTTATAGCACTGAAGATCATATTAGAGACACATTGCATCACACTAGACTTCTGAAATGAATCATTATTGCATTTCCCTAATATGTTATCTTTAATATTATGTTGTTAAATGGAATTGAAATGTAGTCGGTGCTTAAAACTTTTGACGATCTTAAGCACATACTCTAAAAAAATCATTATTTTAATCTTTTTCAAATTCAATTGCCTTAGAAAGGTTTGACTGAGAAGAGAAATCCATTGATTGGCGCAAAATTTTAGAATATTGAGAGAGGTCTTTGGAGCCCAAAGCTTGAAGATCGTAGACATCAAAATATTTCATTTACCAAAAATATATTATTTATGGTTCTAAGGCCCATAAATGTGGAGTGTGGGTTTTTGAGGAGATGCTAAAATCACAATTTTTCAAGATTCTTATTACTCTATCAAAAAACATATTTTTTTTAGATTGTGATAATTATTTTTAAATTTATAATAAATTAAAATGCTCTTTTAAACTATCTCCTAATTATTTATTATTCTGAATTTAAAATATTAATTAGATCTTGTTTTTTTTTGTTTTAAATTTAATTGAGATTAATTAAATATGTCAAGGTAATGTATCGTATTTTGAAATATATATTTCTTATATTCATTCATAGATGGCTATGGTTAGAAGCCACTAGTATTAAATTTTTTAATTTGATTTATATGTTAATGTCTACAAAGGGATAAAAGGGGCAAATAAAAAACGAGAAGATTGTAAAAAGGAGTACAAAATGCCGGCACAAAAATGGAAGAGAGACCTCGTTACTATTGAAATTTTTAATCTCGGGTGTTTATAAAATTTTAAGGTCACATACACATTAGACAAAACATTTTTTGATATATATATATATATAGAGAGAGAGAGAGAGAAAACAAGTTGAATTCATAAGGCGGTTAAATAAAGAACAAATTAAAAGTGTTTGAATTCCATAAAATGTGTAATAAGATGTAATTAAGGATATTGATTTTCATTGATGAGAATAATAATCTTAAATTAAAATTTTTAAGTTTATGTATATATTAAGTTGTAAGAGAATTATTTTATATTAATTTTTATTTTTATATATTAATATTTATTAAAAAATTATAATACATATTAAAGAATATTTAATTTAAAAAAATAAATTCAATTTATAAAATAATTATAAAAGATTAATAAATTTTATAGAATGAAATTAAACTAAAGATATAGATTTTGACATGATAAGAGTAATGATCCTAAACCAAATATGATAGTTGAAAATACATAATAATTTGGTGCTTCTAAAATAATGAGCTCAACAAATATTAAATTTAATGTTGGAATGTAGATTATCATTATATAAATCTATTCCAAAGGATATAAGGTTAAAAGGAATATTATTAATTTTGAATATTTGGGATAAGGTGTATTTTGAGGATTCCAATTTTTAGATTACAAATAAACTTTTGTAAATTTATTATATAATTTTTAAGATATTAAGTAATTTTACAAATAATTTATATATTTAAAAAAGATTAAATAAGTTTACACATAATTTATATATTTATTCAATGTATGATGATATTTTAATTGAGAAAATTATGTTTTCATAATCTCTAACATTTAAAATAGAAAAAAAATTGTCTATAATTTTTTGATTTAAAATTAATTTTATATATATTAAACATTTGTATTCGATTAAATAACAACGCATATTTTTTTTGAATCAATGATTAAAACCACTCAAGTGATCGATCATGAGGATTGATGTCATTGGAAAGTGTATTTAGAGAAAATACAAAACATATATGAGATTCATTAGAAAAATAAAAATAAAACTAGCTATTTAAAAAATTATTAAATGCAACCGGTCATTAAAAATAATAATAAATGTATAACTAATTAATTGCAATGCAATCTCAAATTCTTAATGAAATGAAATATCTTAATCTTATTGATGATGGGCCTCAAAGCTTGACAATTTTTACACATTTTTAGTTCAATTACTTCTCTAAGACACCTTTTCAAATAATCATCTTCAAGCACAATAACCTTGGTATCTTAATTTTTTATGTTATGCTACGTCGAATGATAGTGTTTCACTAGAGTTAATTGCTCAGTCATCTAACATTGAATGTTTTAACTATTCTCTATAACCATTTTATTAATCGATCTACTTATATCACTAATATATGACTCGTGATGTATTACTCCCCACTTTTTCATTCTAGATCCAATATAAATCTTTAGTTGATATCAACATATTCTTCACTTATTCTAAAAAATAAAAATATATTTTTAATGCATAAATAATTGTCTTTTTTCAAAAAAATCATTTGCACATATCATAGACTATGAAACCATGATGTCTCTAAAATATATTCTACATTTTTCTACCTGGGGATCTTATATATCTTATTGGGGTTACCCTAAATGTATCATCACTTCTCATTATTTGCTTATGGTTCTCCTTGGCTACATGAAAAGCCTTGGAAATCTACTTTCTTTTGTATACATTCTTCTTGAAAACTTCTTCAAATATTATAATTCTTATTATGAATGTTCATTGTCATGTGTCCTTACTACACTTCATTTTTTCATTGAGTGGTGGTGGGAACAAGTATCCAGATAGAGATCAATGTGAGTACTCATTTTATAAACTTATCATGTTAATGCACAATAAAATTTAGGAAGAGTATAAAATTGAGTATCTGATTCTACCTCCTTTGTGTACTTAATGCTATTAAGGAGTTTGTTGATGTGACTATGGAATTCTTCTAGCTTATCTAAACCATGTTATGAATTGACATAAGTATCATCAACATGCCCATTTTTTCATTTAAGTTTTATGGGAAAAGAAAGAACTACCTTCTCTTAAAAATTATCCATAAATAAATATATAAATATCAATATTAGCTTCCTAATTCTAGAGCAAATGTCGATTTGATTTTCATTTCCAAGTTTTTCATAGTTGGGTATTTATCTCTCTATACAAGTTATTTCCCTCTTGGGGTTTTCTATTTTTGGATTAGCATTATTGGGTGATTTTTTGCCAATCAAGCTTTAAAGAGCCAGACCGTCTCAAACGTCATGAAGAAATAGACTAGTCAGATCAATTTTACATTTTATAAGTATGCTTAAGAGGCCTCTTAGTTCCAAAATATCACATGGACATGAAGTTATTCATGCTTAAATCTTACTTTACAAATTTTGTATCTTGATGAGCTTTCTATCTCAAGATATAGGCATTCAAAGTTGAACTAGCATAATGGGACGTGCATGGGGACATCAAGTTCAAACCTCATGAAATAACCATTTGGATTCAAATGTTTCAAGGATGAATGCAAAGATGACAAGTGTCAAAATATTGCTTGATCAAATCATAGATCAACGACACATGGGAAGTCAATAAGTCAAAAAGTGCCTGAAATAAGATCAATAGTCAACATTCAATCAGATCAAAGATTCAATGGTGAGCGGTGATCTAATGATTTAATGGGTCCCAAAGATCCAATAGAGTGCATTTAATAATGTACTCAAAAATCAATGGTGAGCTTATAGTCAAAAAGTCAAAGGATATTAAGATTAAGTGAAGGGATGAAAAGTGGCATGATATCGATGAACTAAAGGATCTAATGATGCACATTTGATCAAATAGAAGGAAGATTAATGACATGTATTCAATTAGACCAAGGATCTAATGGTGCATGAGAAATAAGATTGAATAATGTGCAAGTAAGTAGATCGATGACCAATGTCAAAAGTCAAAATCTAATGACTTCATAAAGAACAAATGTGACCTAAGGTCAAACTAGGGAATATATTTCAAAAGACACCATTGAAACTCGGTCAAAACCTCTATCGTTAGAGAATCATTTGGAGCATTCAATGTTATTCAAATCTTAAGGATATTTCTTTCATTGAAAGGATCATGACTCATCATCTATAAAATAGACTCTCTTCCTTTAGTGTATTCTTTAACCAATGAGAAGAACTTGAAGACTAATTGAAGTAAATGCAGGTTAACTTGTTGATGAAGGGTTAGTCCAAATTGGATTAAGTGTGGTGGAGCATTTATTGAAAGGTGGTAGCTCATTGATTATTCTTGGTTAATGTGTTCCCTCTTCTTTCTTCTCCTTATATCACCCATTATTTCCATTTGTACTCTCTCTCTCTCTCTCTCTCTCTCTCTCTCTCTCTCTCTCTCTCTCTCTCTCTCTCTCTCTCTCTCTCTCTCTCTCTCTCTCTCTCTCTCTCTCTCTCTCTCTCTCTCTCACTCTTTGATCTTAAAGAGTAGGGGAATCTCTAAGATATTGAAAAATATGCTCGTTTTGATTAGGTTAAAGCTTGTAAAGCATTTCTAAGTACTACCTCTTGATGCAATAATAGATTTTCTTTACCTATCTCTTGTTTTGGATCAATGTTTAGTGAGTTGTGCATGATGGCCTTGTGAAGGAGATTCTTCCATATCTATTATCCTCCTTCCTTGACTCTTCTAAGGTGTTTTCAAGTTGTTTTCAAGTCTGGATTAGTGTTTTGATTGAACCCAATCCATGAAACACTTATGCACTAAGGTAGATTGTGAGGTTGTGTGAGCTAGCATTATCTTCTACAAATCTAGTGTGGGTTCAAGCTTATGGGAGTTTCCTATTTTTATTTGGTGCATCACCTTTTAGCCTTATTAGGATCCCTTTTCCCCTTTCTAAATATTTTCACTATGATAACATTAGTTTGGGTGATTCATCAAAAGGAAGTCAGCCTTCTCCGAAGGTCCAACCCCACCATAAGTGACCCATAACCTGGGGTTGTTCACATAGTGTATCTCAATTGGAGAGAGCCTGAAGAACCCTCTTCAAGGGTGAAAATTGATGCTACAATAGTTTTTGGCATGTTGGGTGGGACTTTAGTGCAATTTTTTAATCTCACTAAAAGGTTCTTGGTGTTGTCTTTCAATGCAATCAACCTTTGGAGGCAAGTGTTCAAACATCAATGGTGACTTTGAACATCTATCAGCTAGTATATGTAGCCCAAGTGACTAATCACCATTATTTGGTATGTATCATCCCTTATTTGATCAAAATTCATTTTATTTCATTCGTTATCCTTCATATCAAGTTAGTAATGTTCATGGCTTCACCCCAAGTAGCCCTCAAGATTCAATGTATCAGCGTTGTCAAAATTTCCCCCTCTCTAGTCAACCAAAAAAGAGCCTTAGGGAGATATGGATTGATAATGAAAAATAATTAAGAGAGGTTGATAAGGAGGAAGAGTAATATAGGCAATAATAAAATATTAAACACCAAGCTTATGTTTAGGAGAATGAGTTGAGGTTTCAGTAAGAATGCTTCTTTAGGCAAGACCAAGCCAAAAAATAAAATGACTATCAGTTGCTCTTAAGAATGAGAGTACCCAACCCTAGACCCCAAGTTCCCTCTCCTGATCTTATTTATGATCAAACCTAACCCCCTAGTCAACCTTGTCAAACCTCATATTTTTCAAGAGCCAAACAAGTCATTAAAAACCATTCAGCTAAGAAACATGAAGCCATCCCATCTTGGATCTTCTCCTCTGCCAATGACCCTGACTACTTTATATCATCTCTTGTGAAGCCACCCTCTCTCACACCCATTTAGTAAAATGAGAAGGTATCCAAGCCTTATGATTTCCCCTCATGGAAATTAATCAAGGAGGACACAATGAAGAAAGAGGAAGTGCTAGTTAAGGTAGTCGAGGAACCAGTTCAATAAAAAGAGGTGTTAGCTAAAATCAACGATCTTGCCCTACAGAATATTCAAGACTCTCTCTCCTTTCCCCAAGAACCACCTAAAATATCCTTCAAGGTCCCTAGTTGGAAGGACACTCTCTTAATTTTCAAGCAAGGTGAACTTTTTTACCCTCTCACCATCTCTCTCATGGAGGAATAACCTGCTTTACAAAGAATACAAGAGGAGCTTGCAGTCATAGGTGAGCCTAAAGAGGACAATTCAAATATGTATGATGAAGAGATTATGATAGGCAGTCCACTTCATTTAGGAGAGGAAAAGTTAGGTTTTGATTAGACTTCTTGGCATGGATTTGACACTAATGAATTGGATCCTAAAGGCAGTACTAATACCTTCATATTTGAATAAATGGGTATTCAAGTTACAGCTGAGAGCAAAGGAGATTTTGATTTGCTCCAAGATATTCCATTTGGTGGGGTTGAAGATGAGGAAGATCAAAGTACCAAAATTGATGTGGTTACAATAGTCAACCAGTTAGATGATCAGGTGGAGGAGATCATAAATGAGCAAAAGAAAGATGGAGGAGAAATAGGATTAGAATGAAGTATGGAAATAGTTGTACCATGAATTCATGGACTAGGTAGACATTTCAAACCAGATTATGCCTCCTTTAGAGTATAAAAATGAACTTGTAAGTCAAGCTGAAGAAGCTGACCAATTTCAAGATGAATTGTTTATTAAAGGAAGTATTGATGTCTTCAAGAATGAAAGAGAATGGTCAGATCAAGAGCCATAGTAGTATGAGATTTTGAACCTTGGATGGGTTAATGAACTACCATGTGGCTCATTTCAAGGCAAATAAAACAAGAATGGTGTTAAGGTTATCATTATCCCAGATGACCAAGAGGAAGCTGCCTTTTGGGATGAATTAGAGATTTTTTACCTAAGCCTAGACAATCAACCTTCATGTTCAAAGGAGCCATTAGATGAGGAGGTTGCATGTTATCCTATAGTCCAATTTAGAGAAAGCCTTAAATAAATGAACCAATATGTCTACATTAGAGACATATTTGTCCCATTTCATCCTCTTGGGAGCATGCCAAAAGAGTCAGTAATCAGACATCTTAGATCACCTATTATGATCTCTCAAAAGCAAGGCATTTTTCATCCTCATCCAGTACAAGTGAGTTATGATCAAAGTTTTCCATTTGATCCAGGAGGAAGATACTTGTAAATTGTAATGTTAAATATATTAGAGTATATTTCATGCTTTTATCTAAGTATTTGTGTGCACATTTGTTTAGTAGGTTAGATATCCTTGCTTTGTTTAGGTTAGTTTCCTTTCATGTTGTGTGTTTCCTTTTCCAAAGTGCCTTGGGCACTTTTTTTTGTTTTATTTATTTTGGTCCTTATTGCTTCAAGAGAAGGTTTTCAAGAAAGGGTCAACCTTACTCAATTCAAATCAGCTTATGACTCCATGCCCAATGGACTAGCTAATACAAATAGTCTAGGTTCTCAAACATAGCATACATGATTACCTATGATTCACCAAAGATGTTGGCCATTTTTGGCCCATATACCAAGCTTTTGTCTGGATAGAGAAGCTGAGCAGAGTTCCTAACTCACAAATTATCAAAATATGGCAAAAGCAAGCTTTAAAGAGCCAAACCATCTTGAATGTCATGAATAAATAGACTGTTCAGATCAATTGTGCATTTTATAAGTATGATTAGGAGGCCTCTCAAGGCCAAAATATCACATGGACATGAAGTTATTCATGCCTAAATCTTGATCTCTTGCTATCTCAAGATATACACATTGAAAGTTGAACTAACAAAGTGGGACATGCATGGGGATGTCAAGTTCAGGCCTCATGAAATAACCATTTGAATTCAAATGTTCTAGGGATGAACTTAAAGGTGACAAGTGTCAAAATCTCACTTGATCGAATCATAGATCAATGGCACATAGGCAGTCAATAAGTCAAAAAATACTTGGAACAAGATCAATGATCAATGTTCGATAGATCAAAGATCTAATGGTGAGAGGCAATCTAATGATTCAGTCGGTCCCAAATATCCAAAAGAGTATATTTGATCATACACTTAAGGATCAATGGTGAGATCATAGTCAAAAATTCAAAGGATCTTGAGATTAATCGAAGGGATAACAAGTGCATGATCTTGATAAACTAAAGGATCCAATAGTGTGCATTTGATCAAATAGAGGGAAGATCAATGACATGCATTCAATCAGACCAAAGATCTAATAGTGCATGAAAAAATATCCAATGGTGTGCAAGCAAGTAGATCAACGACCAATGTCAAAATTCAAAAGCCAAGGACTTCATAAAGAACAAATGTGACCTAAAGTCAAACAAGGAAAATATTTTAAAGGATGCCATTGAAGCTCAGTCGAGACCTTTACTGGAGGATCCAATGCATGTAGAATCAATTTTTTATGGTTTCAACATCATCTCATGAAGGGAGATCCTCATGTGAAGTGGCTTCTCAATTCCTAGAAGGTTTAAAAGTAGAAAATTTTTGTTCAAACCTAATATAATCTAAGACAAAGCTATGAAAATTATGGATCTTCATCAATATAATGACTATATGAAAACCAATAAATTGGATTGGTTTTCAATCTATAATAAAGACCTATGCTCAAATTTTATAATAGGGTAGATATATGGTTATGGATAAGTGTCTTATCTATCGACATGGATATATCCTTGACAAAGCAAGTACTTACCACTGCTCAAAGTATACATGGCATGGCTCTATTCAGATTCAAGGTATGAGTACTTTGTCCTTATAGTGAAAACAAGTGAAAGGTGGCATGGAAGATCAAAGTAAAGAGATTTGATAGTTAAAAAAGTAGTTAGAGCATTCAATGTTGTTCAGATCTTAAGGATATTTCTTCCTTGAAAGGATCATGACTCATCATCTACAAAACAAACTCTTATCCTCAATTGTATTGCTCAACAAATGAGAAGAAATTGAAGACTAATTGGAGTAAATATAGGTTAACTTATTGATGAAGGGCTAGTATTGATTGGATTAAGTGTGGTGGAGCATTCATTGAAAGGTGGTATCTCATTGACTATTTTTGGTTAACGTGCTCCTATTATCTCTTTTCCTTTTTTTATATCACCCATTCTTTCCATTTGTAATCTCTCTCTCTCTCTCTCTCTCTCTCTCTCTCTCTCTCTCTCTCTCTCTCTCTCTCTCTCTCTCTGATCTTGAAGATCAAGGGACTCTCTGAGATATTAAAAAATATGCTCATCTTGATTAGGCTAAACCTTGTCAAGCATTTGTAATAATTGCCTCTTGATGCAATAATAGAGTTTTTTTACCTATCTCTTGCCTTAGATCAATATTTAATGAGTTGTGCATGATGGTCTTGTGAAGGAGATTATTCCATATCCATTGTCCTTCTTATTTTCCTCTTCTAAGCTATTTTCAATGTGTTTTTAGGTCTGAATTAGTGTTATGCTTGAACCTAGTCTATGAAATACTTATGCACTAAGCTAGATTGTGAGGTTGTGTGAGCAAGCATTGTCTTCTGTAGATCTATTGTGGATTCAAGCTTATGGGAGTTTCCCATTTTTATTTGGTGCATAACTTCTTAGCCTTCTTAAGATCCCTTTTCCCCTTTCTAACCCTTTTCCCTATGACAACATTAGTTTAGGTGATTCATCAGAAGGAAGCCAACCTTCTCCGAAGGTCCAATCCCACCATAGGTGACCCATAGCCTGGGGTTTTTTCCATAGTGTAGCTCAATTGGAGAGATCTTGAAGAACCCTCTCCAAAGGTGCAAATTAATGTTACAACACTTATAAGGATCAAAGTGTTAGAGTATGTATTTCATTCATTTTATCATATTTGCTAGTGTATTATCTAACTATTTCATCTTTTAGTGAGTTTTTCCTATATGAGGATTTATCCCACATTGGTCAGTTAGGCTAGTTTTATATTTTGCCTTGCCTATTTATGCAAGAGATTTTCTATTGTACTAGCATGCTTCATTTTGAATAATATATGATTTGCCTTATTTTTTTCATGTCATATCGGTAGCTTCCTTGTGTGATGTTTTATTGCTCACACTTTAGATTATTGGGTTGGAATGCCTTTACCATTCTTAACATGGTACCATAGCCTTGAATAAGTTGCAACCATCCATTAGCTTTCACTTTTCAGATAATTTTATTATACTTCCCTTGTTACTTTTTCTTCCCTTGTCATGAAGAGGAAGCATAGAAAAGAGGTGTGTGAGGAGATCTTAGTGCCCTTTTTCAAAGAATATTTGAATATTTTGTTGCTCTTGAAGATTTTGTTACTTTTGAGGTAGTGAAAGTGGTAGAGATCTTAGTGTCCTCAACAAGCTAGGCATTGGAAGAGGCCAAATTTACTTTTGATCTAAGGCATTTTGTAAATATAATTCTTTCACTTGGTGAGGCATAGTTTTTAGCATTATATTTTTTTTCTTATATCTGTGCTGCGAAGGAGAAAGGTAGCATTGTAATTCTCAACTTGGCACTTTTATGGAATTTTTCAGTTGTGGCATCCTCTTTCCAACTTTGGTGCTTGTAAAAGACCAATATTTGAGGTGTTGTGTTTTATTTTAAGGCATTTTTTACCTTTTTCAAATTTGATTCTATGTTATTCCTTATTGGACAAAGTTTTTTTTTAATAAAGGCATTGGAATTTTTTGCTAGTCCACAAGAGCTTCTTCACCACTTGAGCTTGTGCATAGTGATTTGATGGTCTTTTCTAATCCTTATTTCAATGAAGATAAGTATGCACTTACTTTCATTGATAATTTATCAAGGTGTACTTGGGTTTATTTCCTCAAGTATAAGAGTGATGTATTTGCTTACTTTAAATTCTTTAAGTCTTTGGTTGAGAAATAGTCTTCAAGTTTCATTAAGAAGCTTTACACAGATAATGGGGGGGAAGTACTTAAATTAAGAGTTCTCTAATTTTTTGGTAGTCCATGGTATTGTTCACCAGCATTTTATTGCACATACTCCATAGCATAATGGCTTAGTAGAAAGGAATAAATAGACTCTAAAGGAGATGGATAACTGCATGATGCATTCATAGGATTTACCTCCTATCTATTGGTAGAGGCAATTGTGTGAACTACATTTAGAACTGCACACTACATCAAGCACTTGAACATATGACTCCAGAGGAGGCATGGTCTAAAACCAAGCCTAATGTCTCATTTTTCTGAGTCTTTGGGAGCCTTTCTTAGGTATTTGTACCAAATAATAAAAGGAAAGCATTAGATATGAAGAGAAAACCTTTGATTCTTTTAGGGTATCGTGAGGGCATGAGAACTTATCATATTTTAGATCATGATACTCATGATGTTCATTGTTGAACACATGTATAGTTTGATGATCATTTCACATCTCATGACTTTTCATCTTCTTCTTTTGATGATTTATCTCATCTTGAGGATCCAATTCAAGATATTCTTGAAGAGGTTATAGAGGATGAGGATCCTATTCACACTGATGTTTCCACTATGCCTAGGTGGGCTCTTACTACATTTTTTGAAGTAACACCTTTCATTCAATATTTTTCACCTACTCAACATCATCATACACATTCTATAGGTATTAAACTTTTATATCAGGCATTCTTTAGGGATCCATAGTATTTTTCACAAGGTTATGGGGATACAGGAGTGGGATGATACAATGACAAATGAGTATTCTTCATTGATGAAGAATCAAACTTGAGATTTGGTCAATCTTCCTAAAGAAATAAATTTGGTTAGGTGCAAATGGATTTACCATACCAAGTATGAAACTGATAGGTCCTTTGATAAGTATAAGGCATGTCTTGTTGTAAAGGGATTCTCATAAGTTGAAGGTATTAAATACTTTGAGACTTTTGTGCCCATTTCCAAGATTGATTCTATTCATCTTATACTTTCTCTTACTGCATCACAGGATTGGCCAATATATCATACGGATGTTAAGAGTGTTTTCTTGCATAGATACTTGCATGAGTAAATTAAGATGGAGTAGCCTATTTGGTTTGTTCATGATTATTCTCTTGTTTGCCGACTTAGGAGGTCTCTTTATGGTCTCAAATAGGCCCTTTGGGCTTGGTATGAGAACATGGATTCATTTCTTCTCTCGACTAGCTTTTTTCACTACCACTCCAATCCAAAAGTGTCTATTCAACATATTAGAGAAGACATTGTTATTATGGTCTTGAATTTTGATAATTTTCTTCTCAAAATCAACTACTCATCTCAAATTTAGACTATTAAGTAGGCACTTTTAGCATAGTTCAACATGATAGATCTTGGTCTCTTGCATTTTTTCCTTGGTTTACAGATTTCATAATTATATACAAGTATTTATTTGAGTCAACAAAAATATACCCTTGATCTTATTTAAAATTTTGACATGGTTGATTGTAATCCAAATCCTCATTTTTAGTCTGGAGTGACTCTCACTACCTCTTATACTACTCTACTTTTTGATCCTGCATTGTATAGGTATATGGTTGAGAGTCTTATGTATATGACCCATACTCACCCTAACATTTTATTTGTAGTTGGGCTTATATCTAGGTTTGCACATAACCCTCATGATAATCATTGACAAGCTACTAAGAGGATTTTTTAATATTTTTAAGGCACTACTCATTTTGGATTACACTACACCAGGGGTTCTATTCAGTTGGTTAGATACAATGATTCAGATTGGGAAGGTTTTCTTAATGATGGGAATTCTAATTTTGGATACATATTTTGTCTTGGTTCTTCACCTATTGCTTGGTTGTGAAATAAGAAACAAGCTATTTCACTTTCAAATATAAAATTTGAGTACAGGGCAATAATTATAATGAGTCAACAGGTTCTTTGGCTTTGTCAGTTATTGATAGAGTTTGGCTTTATGCAAGATTCACCCATTATACTTTGGCATTACAACCAAATTGTAATTCATATATCTCACAACCTAGTTGAGTTTCAAATAACCAAGCATATTGAGGTACATATGCACTTTATTCATTTACACATTTAGGATGGCATTCTTAGCTTGGAGTACATTCTGACTCAGCAGCAGGTTGAAGACATCTTAATGAAGCCTTTTGCATCACCTCATTTCCTGGAGTTGCATAGCATGTTTGGGGTTTTAGAAGTTATCCTTGGGAGATGTTCATAAGTACATCTTCCATCTTTATTTCATGGATACATATTTTAAATAATGACCTTATCAGACCTAGTTTTTGGGACTCATACTGTGGATATGCCACTATTTCTTTATTTGGCTTTTGTTAGACCCTACCTTCACTTGAGGGGGGTGTTAGAGTATGTATTTCATGATTTTTCTCACATTTTCTAGTGTATTATCTAACTATTTCATATTTTAGTGAGTTTGTCCTATGTTAGGATTTATCCCACATTGGCCATTTAGGTTAGTTTAGTATTTTGTCTTGCCTATTTATGCAAGAGTTTTTCTATTGTATTAACATGCTTCATTATAAATAATATATGATTTGAATTATTTTTGCATATCATATATGTAGCCTCTTTATGTGATGTTTTATTACTAACACTTCAGATTCTTGGGTTAGAATGCCTTTATCATTCCTAACACAAATATGATTGGCTCTTTTCTTTCAAGAGAGGTTTGATCCTCACCAACATTTAGCTAAATATTACTTTACTTCTATAATGATTGACACCTAAAGGATTGCTTCTTTATTCACCTTGTTTTTTTCTCAATATTGAGTAGGAATCCACCTTCTAACAAGGTTGTAGATATGGTGAGATTAATGAAGTGTCAAAGGACATTATTTATTTTCACATATTTTCTTGGTTGCATGTTATTTTTATTTTTTGGGTTTCTTGGGGTTGATCTTGTATTCCTCACTATACATTGTACTTTTTCAATCTTGTGGACCTTTTTTTGAGATTATGTGGATATTAATAGTGTTATCTTATCTTATATTATATTATCTTTATTATCTTACATTTGATTTTTTTTAAATGTTTAAATATAAATTATGATATATAATAATATTCTCCTCTTCCATATAGAAGTCTTTTCTCATTTGAATTTTCTTAATGGTAAGAATCCTATGCCCTTAAAAATGAGATCACAAGTTTAAATCTTATATAGGGTATCACAACCTCAAATATTATACAATGTAGGATATGTATGTCTCATGATTATTAGTTGGGTGTGAGATGAATGAGAACTTTTATTATATTCCCCTAGTAAGCAAAGAATTGAATGCTTCCAAGAAGCTCCCTATTCCTTGGCTCACCTTCTCTCTGTATTTGATTTTTCCTTATTTCATATAACCTCGCACCTCCTCCATAAAGGCCTCCATATAATGCATATTCTCAATCATAAGAAAGCCTTGCATTTTCCCACATTTTTTTACCAACTTCATAAAGTTTATCACTCCATAACTTTGCTTCCAATCCTAAAATACACAATGCATCAGATTCAACAATGACATTGCCACTATCTGTAAAGTAAAATCAAATTAAAAGCTTATAGAAATATGTGTGTAACCTGGTTATATTGAGAAATCATTCCAAAGAGGTGAATCTTGACATTCATGTTAATATGGTTGAGAAAAACCTCCAACATTTTCAAAGTAAATGTCTAATCCCCTTGGAAAGTACCTACCCAACATGCCATTATTACAAGGAAACAGCTTTGAAATGCAATTTAATACTAATATTAATACTGACTTGGATAGTGTTGTATCCCAATCCATCTCAAACTTGTAATTGAAAGCATAATCAAATCCAAATTCTTCTTTCAACATCTTCACCTATTAATTCCATCAAAAGTTGCATGCCAAGTTATATAGTTAATACATTTGAATTGGTTGGAAGTTTAGATTTGGAATAAAAATAAAGCAAATGTATTCTATAGAACTAGGCCAATGCCAACCTTGGTAAGAGCAAACCAAAAAAAAGGGCATTACATTAAACACAATTGTATAAATCCCACATTATGAAGGTACGATGCTACCAAATTGCCAATAAAAACATTATATAATATTATGTTATGTTGGTAGAATTTTATATTTATTTGTATTTTAAAGTTATTATTAAAATATTATTTAATTAATAATTATTTATTAAGGTCATTTAGGTACATTAAAACACATACAAATATAAAGTCTCATTAAAATTAATAATATAAATATATAATTTGATTAAGTTAAACTTAATTGTTTTGGTTAAGCTATCTTTATTCCCCCTAAAAAAATGTAAATGGAAATTAAAACTAAGTGTGAATCCTTTATAAATTTGTTAGTATATATATATTCTTCATAGGTCAGCCATTTCATTCTACTCAACTTAAATATTTTATATTTTTTAATAATTTGGCCTAGAGCCATTTGTTAAAATACCATGCATGAGGTTGGCCATGGTGGGGCCTGACTAGAAGTTGATTCATAATCGGATATACTTCTCTTGATCAAAATGAACAAGGAGAATAACCATAGATATGTACCTTTTATCTCATTTAAATTTCAACCTAGGGATGTAGACTTGATAAGATGATGTCACTGTATGTGTATACTTAATCTCTAATTTGACATTCTGCTAATTGTATCTAAGATGCTGAAGTGCGGTAAATGAAACATAAATAAAGTACAATAAAATAAGTGCTTATGCATGATAAGCTTCCTAAAACAAATCTTAAACAAGAATGCAAATCATACAATTCAAAAATGAAACACACAATGCTTAAGGAAATCAAATAACATGCTTAACTAACTAGATGGGTTGGATTGTTGTTGTAGCCTTCCAAAAGGGGCCCTTCCTCCTTCCAAATATAGATTCAACCCTTCCTTTTAAAAAACTAAATTTAACTTATAATTTCTCACTCATATTAATCAAAAGTGCACCAATGAATTGATGCATGAAGTTACAATCACAATTACTTAACACAGTGTCCTTTCGATAATCTCTATTCAACATATACTATTTTCTATATATCTCAACTCTATTGCTACATATTTATATACTACAGAGGAGATTATTTTATGACAATTAATATATACATTCTATTCTAAGATACATTCGAATTGAGATAACTGAAATTGGTTCATTTCATTAAAGACATCCTTCATGTGAATCTTGTGACTATGTTTTAGGATAAACAAGGTTTATTTTGTTCTTCCACCAATTACTTATTAATCTCCATAGAAGTTAGAGTCATTTTTATGAGTCAGTTAGAAGAGAATCAAAATCTATTCATCTATGGTTTTGGTCATGCATTGGTTGTAGGATGGTCTGTGTAATGAGATTCTTTTTGTTGCAGGATGATTCATTCTATATACCTATTTCTCTAAAACACACTCATATAAAAAACATCCTAAAGCAATAGACAATCATCATATATTTACTTTCAATACATAATTATAACAACTCAAAAGATTTTGAAAACATAATGCTATATGGTTTATGAAAGTAGAAAACTATATGGAAAAGTGTTTAAAAGCATGGTAAATAAGCAGGATGAGTACAATAGATGGACACAATAATAGGACATTTATGGGGCTCATCACACCCTCAACTTAATATCTTTCTTGACCTTGAGAGCCATACTTGTTCATTCCCAATTCATAAAGAAATCTGAAATCCACATGATCGATAGCACCATTGAAAAGGTGAGCATATAATACATGCCTCTATTCAAATAGTTTCCAAAATTTGACTTATTTTACTTCATCCACTATGGTTTTATCCTGCCAATCTAGAATAGGATACCAGAACAAGGGTGGTTGGAACTCTAGATTTAGAAATTGTGATCCCATATCACTTACAAGAAGAATGTATTTTGTGGTCTTAGTAAATGTTGCATTTAAATTAAAATGGGAATAGGGATCCCTCTTGCAAATATTGTTCTACTTCTTCTTGTACTAGTTTTTCATACAATACTTCAAAACTATGTTAAAAGTGTTCTTCCTTATGCATTTTTTCAAGATTGTGTTCAACTTATTTTGCTTCTTCTTGCATTGGCTCCTCATATAATTCTTCAAAACTATGCTCAAATTATTCTTCTTTTTCTTGATGGAATACTAGAAAACATTATTCCCTATCTATTTAAATTTCTATAGATTCACTACTACTAGCAGTATGTTCTTCCCTAGATTTTTCATTTATTTGAATAATAGAAGAAGGTTTAGTTCTCATCTTTCTCCTCAAACTATGAGATCTATGAGGAGTAGGGGTTACTTTGGTCTTCTTGGAATAAGATAGGAATTCCTCCTCAAACTTGTCTAAATCAAGTTGAAGAATGATTTTCCTCTTTTTCTTTCCCTCAGACCTTACTGTAGGTTCTTGTGTTGATGCAAGAGTACCTTCTTTCATAGGTTCTTGTGTGGTTGCAGGAAGGTTTTCTACTATAGGTTCTTATGGTTCTGTAGGGTGGCTTCTTCTAATCTAATTCTTCTTCTAATTCATTTCCTTCTCTATCACTCTCTTCATTTTTTGGTACTTGGAGAAATTCCTCCCAACTGATGTTGGGTCTAGTTCTTTCTAAATAGTCTTGAATAAGTAATTGGATAAGACAATGGTAGGAGAGATCTTTAGAATTACTTTTTTAAAAATCTTTCAATATTTTGGTGATCATATGAAGCAAAAAGTTAGAAATGTTTATCTCCATTCTGTGTCACAAATGATTCAAGAACTTGAAGTGTAGGCCATGCATCATAGAATACATTCTTTCACAGATGAAATATCTAGAGATAAACTCAGTAACCTTAGCCCATCTTCCTAGTAGAGACAACCTTGAGTTGCCTTGCTTTGAGGTTTATAGGCATTCATTTACTCTGTGAAACTTTTGTCTCTCAACCTCGACATCATATTTATCTTTCCATTCCTCCCCTATTCTTTGTAGCCCTACTACTCTGTTGATGGCTATTTTTGTCAACTTTATTTCCATTTCCTTTATCATGGCCAAGATATTATGTAATGTACCAACATATTCCTTCGCAATTCCTTCATCCAAGGACTATATTTTCTTGAAATACTACATCCATCCTATATGCCAGAACAAGGCCAAGATTTCTAGGTTGTTGGTCAAGGGGGTAATATCTAGTGGTTCATATTTCAATAAATCGCTTCTTATATTGTGTGAGTTGTAGGTCTAGTACTTGTAACAAGGGTTTTGGGCAATGGAAGAATGATTTGTGGCTTTTGCTTTGAGAGGTGAAATAATTATTTTGAATTAATGGAAAATCTCCCCCTAACTTAATATGTCACTTGTCCTCGAGGGATGAAGCCGACATGCATAAAAAACTCATGAGAAGAGTAAGGGGTGGCCGTAGCAATTGTGTCAATGGTCACATAAACAATGAGGGAGACGATAAGTGGGCGTGATAAGGAGAGGATATGACAGTGCATTGATATCATTAAGTCTCATCATCTTTATAAATAATAATAATGTATGATAGGAAATAAATATAGAATAATTACCATATTACCTATAGAAATACCTTTCATAAATATGCCAATGATGATGTGAAGTGGAAATCATGGCATACGCTAGAGTTTGAGTGGGATAAAATTTTTGATGTAGGATGAAATGTAGGAATACATCTTGTAGCAAGATATCCATCCTACAGTAGTAAGTTTTGCACCTAAAGCGATAAGTTCTCCATCTTGTAGTAAGAAGGAAAATATATTTTTGCTCTAAAGGAATGAATCTATAAGAAAATAAAGAAAAACAAAACATTTTTATTATAGTAGTATCTTTTCTCTTTCTCTCTCCCTCTTTTTTTAATAAATGTCGATCAGCTAGTGACCTAGTTTTCTGAGACAACATCCATTAGCAACACCTAAAGGTTTTCATTGCAAAATTTTCTAGTTTTTTTTGTCCAAACTCAATTGAAATCACAAGAATCCAGAGGGTAACATTTTATTCAGTCTGAACTAAGCCATTATGAATGACTTATTCTTGGTTTCAGAAAGCTTTATTAATCTTAAAAAATATTAAAGAATGGTTAACATAAATACCCTTAGACTATAGGAATAGGTTGATTTGCTTCATGAAGAAGAGATGGATGTTATTCTTCAAGAAGTTGGGGAGTGAGAGTTTTCTTGGAAAATAGTTTCTTGTATAGCTTGAGCCTGTGGCCATTCACAAGTAGTTAGAACCGAATAGAGTCAATGGTCATGAGATTTATGAATCCATTGTTAAAAACTCATTCGATATCATAAGGCCCAAGCCATCTAGACTTTAGCTTTCCTTTATGATCCTTGTATTTAGAGTCAAAAAGAAGTGCCCAATATCCTAGTTAGAAATTCTTATTCTCGATGTTCCTGTCATGCCATCCTACTGTGGGCCTTGGTCTGTGACTATTTCTCTTGGTACTCCATAACAGGTGAATATTTCTTCATAAAAGAATTCAGCTACCTTCTCATCTTGGGCATAGGTTAAGGCTTTGACCTTTTCCCATTTGGTGGCATAATCAGTGCACACCAATATGTATTCTTTGTTGTTGTATTTAAGATTAATGGGACCTACAAAATCTAGTCCCCATTTGTCAAAGGGTTTCAAAACTAGTTGTGGTTATAATTGCATTTCATCAGAGTGAGTGGGTTTTCCCATACACTAGCATTGATCACATCTACTGGTGTACATCATGTCATCCTTAAGCAAATAAGATAAATAATATCTAGTAATGAGTACTTTCATGGTAGTCCATTTGGTAGCAAAATGATTCCCATAGGGCTCATCATGGCAGGCTCTGAGAATGTCATAAGCTTCATCTTCTCGAATACATCTTCTCATAACTGAGTCTAGTCCAATGATAAAGAGATATCCTACAATCTATGAATAAAATTTTCTCTTTTGGATCAGGTGTTGTTTATCCATAGATGATAAATATTGTGGTAGTGATCCTGCAACAAGATAGCTAGCAATATTTATGAACCAAAGAGGTTGAATTGTTACATCAAATAAATGTTCATTAGGAAAAGAATCATCAACAATAAGACTATGCTCATCATTTTTCAATCGAGATATAAAATTTTCTACTTCTTTATCCTTACCTGGTCTATCCATAATGGTGATATCAAACTCCTATAGCAAAATCAACCAATGAATTATCCTACCTATTACAGTAGGTTTATTCATTAAATACCTTATTATTGCTTGATCGGTGTGGATGAATACTTGGTAACTTGTAATGTGGTGTTAAAATTTTTTGATGACATTGACAATGACTAGAAATTCTTTCTCCATTGTAGTGTAGTATGTTCAACCCTTAAAGATTCTTGTTAATAAAATAGATTGCATTCCTTAGAGATTCATCTTTTTGGCCAAGGACAGCTCCTAAAGTGGCATCAGATGTATCTATATGAATTTGAAAAGGCTTCTTTTAGTCAATCCCTCTTAGAATAGGAGTTGTTATGAGTAGGTCTTTGAGTTTTTGAAAGGTAGTTTGATAATAATCAGTCCATGTAAATTTAGCATCTTCAATAAGTAATCCAAATAATGGGGTAGCAATTTTACTAAAATCTTTGATAAATCATCTATAATAACCAATATGTCTTAAAAAACATTTAACATCTTTCTACTTCTTTGGTGTGGGTATATCCTTGATGATACTTATCTTTGTTGGGTAAATTTTAATTCTAGCAAGAGATATGTGATGTCCTAACACAATCCCTTCAGTCATAAGCATGTAACAATTTTCATTGCTCATAAATAATTGATGGTCCTGGCAGTGTTGAAGAACTTTCTCCCAATTGGTTAGTATTTCTTCGAATATCTACCCATAGATTGTGAAATCATTCATGTAGATTTCAACATATCCATAGAAGAGATCAGAAAATATGCTCAACACAACCCATTAAAAAGTAGTTGGGGCATTGTAAAGACCAAATGGAAAGAAAGCATAGGCATAAGTTTTCCAAGAGCAAGTAAAAGTGGTTTTGTCTTGGTCTTGTGGAGCAATTCATATTTGATTATAACCACTATATCCATCTAGGAATGAAAATTACTTCTTATCTACTAACATATCCAATACTTGATCAATAAATGGAAGGGAAAAGTGATCCTTCCTAGTAGCAACATTCAACTCTCGGTAGTCAACACAAATATGCCCTTTGGCCCCTTTCTTAGAAATAATGATCAAGGGAGAGACCCACTGGTTGTCCAAGATAGGATAAACAAATCTTGCATCCAAGAGTTTCTGCAACTCAGTTTTGACAATGTCTTTGATTGTAGGATTCATCCATCGTTGGGGTTGGTGAATAGATTTGCATTCTTATTAAATGTAAATGTGATGCATGCATAAATTTGGGGGTATTCCTCTCATGTCATAGTAATTCTAGGCAAATGTTGTTGTGTGCCTTCTTAGCATTGTAAGTAACTAATTTTCTTGTTGGGGTGTTAAATAAGTGTTGATGTTGAGAGGTTTGTTTGGGAGGATGTCTTATTGCTTTATTAAAGAAAGCATGATCTCTATCTTGGTGATTAAAGGAGCATAATTGCATTGATGGGGAAGTAATTGATGGAATGTCCAAATATCTCTTGTAGTTTTAGCAAAATCATTGTCAAGAAAGGTATTCTAAAGAGGGCATGGTGTACATTCCAACAATTTGGTGGCTACAAGATCCTATCGATAGGTGTTTTTCAAGATACCAGTAAGGACAATGTCTTCTTCTTGGGCTTGCAAATCTGGACTCTGATCAATTGTGCAGAGAGTCTATAAAAAGATAGCTTCTTCAAGGTCATCAATCTAAGGGATTGGTCCATCATTCGAAGAAGGCTGAGCTAGTGGATACAACACCAATTTCTTGGTGTCATTTCTATTAAAAATTAGCATTTTTCTTAACCTACAACCAATGAAAGCATCGAAGGTGGCCAACTATGGTTGACCAAGGATTAGAGGATAACCCCCCAAATTACTCTTCGACTGTAGGACAATAAAATATATTGGATATTTCTAAGAATCCATAGTGATAATAAGGTCTTCAACAACTCTTTTAGGCTTAACAGTTGATCTGCCAGCCATTTGGAGGACAGTAGGTGTTGGACGAAGAGTAGTAAGCTTCAGTTGTTGCATGGTCTCTATTGTCATCATGTTAACGACTGCACCTAAGTCAATTAAAGTATTATATATGGGTTGGTCATGGATGCTAACATTAACTACAGAGATTCTTGGATTATAATATTTTGGGGGAACTATATTTTCCAATATAATATATACCAATTGGCCAATAATCTGGAATATTTTAGGATCCTTCTTCTTTCTTCCTAGTTTTTTTAAACATAGCTCTTGAACAACTTTATTGTAGATAGGAACATCCTTTATTACTTGAAAGAGTGGGATTTTGATGCATACATTCTTGAGTTGTCCTAAGATATCAAACTCAAGCTCTTGTTCAAGATGTGATATGCTCAATCTCTCCAAAAAAATAGGATTGTTAGTTTCTTCTTGATTTTCTAATGGACTTGGCTTAGGATTGGATATGGGTGGCTATGGATTAGTATGGAGTGGAGCTGGTTCAAAGTGTTCTATGATTATAGGTGAGGTGGGTTGTGGAAGAACATGACTTGAGCAAAGTTTAATTTGATTAATATCCAAGGTGTAAGTTGGATATTGCATTATTTCAATGGATTGTGTCAGTTGAATTAACTTATTGGTAGGATTGAGGATGGGCTAGGTGGGTAATTGAGTGGTTCAAATAGGCTACTGAGTTTTTGGCATTATGTCCTATTGTTATGGTTATTGAATTTACAAGGAAATCTTTGATTTCCTCTCCATTGTTGTTTCCATAGATTAGAGGGATAAAAACATTACTAGTTTTAAATTTGTCCCTATTGAGGTTATTGTCCATTTTATTGCATCCATAACTAATCTAAGGTAGCTACCGATTTATTTGGGACTAATTTGGATTGGGTATATTCATACAAGAACTGTATTGAGGATTATTTGAGAATTAATCATTTTTAAACATAGATTTTGATGACATCCCTATTCTTTGTACACATGGTTTTCGTTGAGCCACAAAAACACTTGGTTCTCATCTTCTCTTATGGCATGCAGTTCTACTATCTCTAGATTTTATTCGATGATACTAGCTACCCGATCCTTCATGGAATGGCATGTGAAATCCACCTTATTCTTTCTACATTTAGGGTAATAGATGGATAAGGCTTTCTCAGTTTATTCATGTTTATGTCGTGTATGTAATGTATCAAGTTGAGTAACTAGGTGACTGATGATGTATTGCTTCATATCCTGGAGTAGGTTTCTAACTTCACCTTTAGACAGACCTATAGTAGATGTCACAGGAAGGGTTCTACCCATACTTTTGTTCATGATTGATCTAGAGTAGTTTGTACATAGAACTGTTAGATCATTGAATGGCAGTGTAGAAACATCACCAAGAGACATTAGATCTAGTACCTTCAGACAATCATCTATAATCCCTTTTAGGAATATTAGCTTGATTGATTCCTTGTCCATTATGGTTTTCTTAGATTTTTGTAAGATGAATAGAAATATTTCCATATATTCTTCCAATGACCCATCATCAGCTTGTGTTATTCAAAAAATGCCATCTCTCCTATAGTTTTTGCCCCTACAATAGTCTTGGTATTTCATCAGAAATTTCTCCTTCATTTCTTCCCAAGTAGAAATGGCATCCTTTCCAATTCCCATGAACCATCTAAGTGTTGCATCTTTGAGTGTTTCTAGAAATAGTTTTAGTTTTTTAGCATCTTGATTATAATCATAGCTGCGGCATAAGATGTCAAACTTAATAAGAAATGCATCTAGATCCTTAGAGACTTTTTCTCTAAAGGTAGGGAGGGTAGAGTGAGAAATATTCTTCATGGGTGCATTTCCATCAGAAGTAAGGATAAGAAATTCAAAAGTAGTAGACTCATTGGTAGTGTTTTCTTCTTGGTGATCCCCCATGAATACTCTTTGTGTTGGTATATGGGAGGTTGTTGTTACCCAACGCTCAAAATTCCTATCAATTCTTTTATTTCCTGGGGTGTAGAAGATGGAGACTTTATCTTTTCCTTAAGAATTTATGGCTTCCTACACAATGGAGATGGTTTGTAGACTTTATAAGATTTTTCTTATGCCTCAACAAAGATTCTCTCTAAATTGGAAGATTATATTGGCCTAGTGTTTCTTTTAGGGGCAAGAATAGCTTTGAATGCCTCCTTAACAAGAAAGTTGGGTAGAGGGAAGCAAATTGTATATTCTTGAGTATGAGGTGATAAGGTGGGAATTCTTAGAGGTGTTTCTTATGGGACTCTTCAAGGGGTATGAACCTCTTTAAGATCTCAGCTTATGCTACCAGTTTAGCCAAAATTTCTTTTTTATCTACCTCTTCTATTGACAACTATGAGTGATATTCAAGAATTACTTTGTGTTCCTCAGTTACTGTAGGATGTATTTCGGATCTTGCATCAATTTTTTATGATTCAAAAAAAAAAAAAAATCTAGATAGTCCCCTTCACTTTGCATACGTCAACCACTTTATTTTTTTTAACTTTTTTCCCACCCTACCTACACAAGGTTAGTAATATGGGTTTTTTCAAAAATTTCCGCTATCCTAATTACAAAAAGGGAAAATTTAAACTATGAAAGAAGGAAATATTTAATATATAAAAATAGAAAGCTCTGGAAAAATAATAAACATATAGAAATGATTGTTATCAAGATTGAAGATTACAAGTGTGTGGCACCCTTCCCCAGTAACGGCACCAAAAATGACTAGTAGATGATTCACAATCAGATATACTTTTCTTGATTAAAATAAAAAAGGAGAGTAACCATATATTTGTACCTTATACCTCATTTAAATGTCAACCTAGGGATGTAGACTTGATAGGATGATGTCACTATATGTGCACACTCAATCTCTAATTTGGCATTCTGCTAATTATATCTAAGATGCTAAAGTGTAGTAAATGAAATGCTTAAAATGAAACATAAAAAAAGTATAGTAAAATAAATGTTAATGCATGGGAATGTTCGTAAAACAAATTTTAAACATGAATACAAATCACATAATTCAAAAATGAAACACACAATGCTTAAGGAAATCAAATAACATGCTTAACTAACTAGATGGGTTGGATTGTTACTATAGCCTTTCAAAGGGGGCCTTTCCTCCTTCCAACTCCATCTTCAACCCTTCCTCTTACAATGATAAATAGAACTTAGAATTTCTCACTCATATTAATCAAAAGTGTAGCAACGAATTGTTGCATGAAGTTACAATCACAATTGCTTAACACAATATACTTCTGACAATTTCTATTCAACATATACTTTTTTCTATATATCTCAACTCTACTACTACATATTTATATACCGTAGAGGAGATTTTTTTTATGTAAAACAATATATACATTACATTCTAAGATACATTTGAATTGGGATTATTGAAATTGGTTCTTTTCACTAAAGACGTCCTTCATGTGAATCTTGTGACTTTATTGTAAGACAAACAAAGAATTTTTTGTTCTTCAACCACTTCCTTATTGAACTCCATAGAAGTTAGAGTCATTTATGTGAGTTGGTTGGAATAGAATAAAAATTTGTTCATCCATGGTTTTGGTCACGCATTGGATGTAGGATGGTCTATGTAATGAGATTTCTTTTGCTACAAGATGCTTTGTGCTATATATTTATTTCTCCAAAACATCTTCAAAACACATTCATGTAAAAAACATCCTAAAGAAATAGACAACCATAATATATTTAATTTCAATACATAATTCTAATTATTCAAAAGAGTATAAAAACATGATGCTATATGGTTTATGAAAGTAGGAAACTATATGGAAAATTTTTCAAAAGCATGGTAAACAAGCAAGATGAGTACAATAGATGGACACAATAACAAGACATTTATGGGGCTTATCAGGGCCATCACATTTCTAGCTCTAGAGCTTTCTCAGTGCATTGTTTCTTGGGGTCTAACCCCACTCATCAAGTTGTATGGACTCTATTTAACTTTAATAATCACATCATTGGGCTTGCTAATTTATATGCCTCTAATGATGTTGTGGAACAGGCCTCACTTTGGAGATGGTTGGCAGACTCACTCCTAGATGCTCATTGGATCCTCTATGGGGACTTTAACATGGTTGAATATCTTGAGGATAAAAAAGGTCATCTTCTTATGCGATGGTGTGCTAGTGAACAGGAAGCATGGTTCTATATGCACAACAAACTCGGGGTGTCTAATCCAAACCACCACCGAAAGAAAAACTTAGACTCTTCCTAGTTTACTTGGTCTAATTTTCAACAAGGAGAGGATTAGATCCTTTAGTGACTAGACCAAGCTCTGCTAGTTGAATAAGGTCTATTATTTTTTTCCCGTACTCATGGTAGGCTAGTTTCAATGCTCCCTGACACTTTTTTGTCATATAATCACCCTATCTACTTTGATGTGGATTGGTCTACCCCTTAAGTGAGGTTGACTTTGGCCCAATTCTACCTCAACACTACCCACCTTAAACATGAAACAACTATTGGGCACATCATCAAAATTTGAAATCTTGTTCCCCAAACTGAGGGGGAGTATGACTAGATACAGTGGTGGATAGATGTTATTGCTCACACTACCACCTTTCTTTGTATTTATGGTAAGCAAGATTCTCTTTTTCAATGGCATATTCATAATACCACAAACTATGAATACATCAAATTTAAGCCTCTCCTTTTAATGTTCATTTATAAACCCAAGTCTCTCATTAGCATCATAAGAAATAAATTAAGGATATACACAGGGCCAAAGGAGCTCAATTGTGAGCTCAAATGCATTGGCCTAAAATTGGGGACAAGGTCACAAAGAATTTTTTTTCTCTTATGCACTCTAGAAGGGTTGCTTATAGAATTAAAGCTATCAAGGAAGGATCTACTTGGCTTACCAAACTCCCTGACATTTTGTAGGCCTTTGTGCATTATTATCATGGGGTTTTCTCAGCCTAGGTTACTCCCTATAAGCGTGAAGATGCCCTCATTTATTGTCTCCTATATATTCATTGTAAAGTTTTTGATGCTCAATGAGTCACCTATGATAGGCCTTTAAACCTTAGTGACATTCATGAGGAAATTATGTAGATGGATATTGACAAAGCCCCTGACATTGATGGATTACCATGTGAGTTTTATTAGACTTTATGGGATACGATTGGTCCTGATCTTCATAAGGTATACTCTGAAATAATGCTAATGAATTCTTTGGGACCTTTCATAAATCAAGGTAACATTAAATTCATCCCTAAAGCTGGTGATTATGAGATTATTACCAAATGGCAACCGATTACTCTTCTCAATGTTTCTTACAAGATTATTGCTAAGGTGTTGGCTCTCAAACTTAGGCATCTTCTTCCCTTAATTATTAGAAGTGAACAAACAGGTTTTATCCAGCACCGATACATTTTGGGCAATGTCATTACTATTTGGGAAGGCATGGAATGGGCTTGGGTTTTCAATCAAAAGGCCCTATTTGTTAATATTGATTTTGACAAGGCCTATAACCATATTGAGTGCCTTTTTATTCTAGCCATGCTTCAAGCTCTTCATTTTGGTCCTAAGTTTTTGAAAATAGTTAACATGATTTTACAAGATGTTGGGGCATGCATCACAATCAATGGATCTTAGTCCTCTTAGGTTGAACTTCATAGATCTATCAGGAAGGGGTGCCCTTTAGCCCCTTCACTTTATGTGATAGCAATTGAGGGTTTTAGCTATTTTATTGCTAATTATGCATCTTGAGGTTTGGTGAAAGGCATCTCTCTCTATCAATTCGATCACCAATTGCTAAATGGGCATTTAGGTGATGACTCTTTCTCACTCTTTAGGAAGAGGAGGAGATAGTTAAGAATGTTATATATTGTTTTCATATTTTTTGTTTGGCCTCTGAACCATCCATTCAATGGAGAAAAAAATAGTGTTATCACCAAACTCTTGGTCCCAAATCCTATTGGTTTGAGGGATATAAATGGTCATGGCTTCTTTCAAGGGTTCAATTTAAGTTATTTGGCATCCCCTTTGCTTTTTGGGCCTCTCCTTCTGAGCTGTGTTCATATGTGGTTTAAAGGGTTTAGATAAAAACCTCCTTTTGGATCATAAAACTTATGTCTTTGGCAGGCAAGTTTCATATTTGTTCTAAGGTCTTGTTGGCTACACATGTTTACTATTCTTCATGTTGTGCTCCTTCTAATTCTACCAATAGTATCCTAGAAAAGATCTTAAGAGACTTCATGTAGGCCAATTCAAAAGGGCATAAGGGCTTTTACAGAGTTTCTTAGAAAATGTATTATAGGCTTAAGGAGGCAGGTGGTCTAGGTCTTCTAGACATTAAGCTTCAAGGTTTAGCTCTCAACATTAAATGAGTTATTCATGCACTGGAAGGAGATGGAGCTTAGAATATTATGCTTCATCACTGTATCTCTCAAGGGCTCCTTTGTGGTAGACATGCTTGGCATGGCCTTGGTCTCTATACTCTTCTTATTACCCTACCCATATCCCATATCTCTATAGATGGATGGGGTTGGGTTTATCTCTATCAGGTTTGCCCTTCCTCTATATAGGTTTAGGCTAGGTTGGCCCTATCCCATCCACTGTCAGGTTTCTGGTTAAAATTTAGGGTACCTTTGTCATTAAAAGTATATAGAAATCTTGGGAAAAATTCAAACCCCATCTAATATAGATAGGCGAGGGTTTCAAGAATGGTCTTTCCCTTAATTCTCATTCCCTTTAGTGGTCTCCCTCCCTAAATTTTCATAATGTTCCCTTTGCTTTAGTCCCTTGGATTAAAGGGTTAAGGTTATTCAAGGTGTGAAAACCATAGGGGATCTCTTTTGCACTAGGATCTATGCTTGTCTCTCTTGGCCACAAGTTCAAACCAAATTCAATTTAAATAATGTAAATGTTGAATCTATTATTGAAATTCAAAGCTCCATCCCTGATGAGTATCTTCATTAGATTGGAGTCAAGCCTCTTGCTCCTTAGTAGAAAGACTGACGTTGGCCTACGACCACTCCTTTTTCTCATTATTCTCCTCAGTTGGGGTACAAGATTTTAGCCACCCAACATATTCAAGATGATCTCTTAATCATTGATGGAACCGCTGCTCTAGACATATGATCTATTCTAGAAGATTTTGCAATATGTGGGTTGTATCTATTGAGCCTAAAAAGGTCCATTTTATTTGGTGCATCTTCTATCAGGGTTTTCCTATGGGTGACTGAATTAAGCACATGGGGGTTTTAAATCCCATTTGCCCAACCTGAGTATATTAAGCACCTTTTATGGTTTTGTTCTCACACTCAGTTAGTGTGGCATTAGATTCATACCCTCTTTCAGTTGTTTAAAACTAAGTTATTAACATGGAATATGGCTCTCTTGGGGTACTTTGCTCTACTTCCTACAAAATACAACAAATTTAGACAAATTTTTCATGTTGATATTTTATTTCAAATCTGGAAAGCTAAGAACTATGCTTTCTTTAATCATGAAGAAATGGAACATAGTTTCTCTATTACTAACAAAATTATTATCATTTCTAATTTCACTCTTAATATTCAAATCCAAACTGACAAAGTTCACATAGAATTTAATCACCTTTAATGCTTACTTGATTACTAGGGAAATGCCCCATGTGTAGTTAGCTGAAAACCTCCAGTGCTACCACATTTTCCGTTGCCTCCTTGTGAATGGGGGTGTTGTACACACTAAAAACATTCCAAGAACATACATAGGAGCCTCTCTCCCTACCAGTCACCACCTCATTGGTCTTCCCCATGACATGGTAGACCAATTGGATCTTCCAAGAGTGGAGGTGATGGAAGAAGTTTCCCCCACCAGCCCTTTAGGACAAGTATTTATGGTTGGATTTGGTAATTTATCTTGATAGACACATAGATGAAAACAATAATGCACAACAAAATTATGGATGGAAACCTGTACATGTGGATGAAGACCTGCTGTTTTGAGTGGTTGGGCTGACAAGCCATAGGATTTGCCTCCTCCACAACCTCCTCTGACCTCCATATTTGTTGTTGTAGCTTAATTTTTCATTTTATTTATATGTGCTTTTATGAATTCTTCATTGGTTTTTATGCATATTTGATTTGATGTTTTGTTGAATGGTCATTATTGATCCTCTGTTGGACTTGTTGCTTCCTAAAAAAAAATTATCCTTAGTTTGACTTTGCTTGTGGGGTGTGATATTTCCAATCATTTTTTTATATAATTAGCATTATACTTTATACTTATTTATATTAATATTATACACTCTTCAATATAAAAGATTGTCAGTATAGATATAGATTATAAATCTACCCATTTAGATAAATGACTATTTTTCAACAAAAAAAAGAAAAATAAATTTAACCAATAGTTTTTTACATTCGATTTTAATAAAAATTATAAAAATTAAAAAGTAAAAACTTTAATATTATAAAATTATTATCAACCTTAAATAAAACACATATATTAAGAATATGTTTAATTGTTAAACTAAAATCAAACGTTAAGAGTTAAGAATGGTTATCTGTCAAGTTGATACCTTATAAAATGTTTAATTATATGGACACTTATTATTAGAATATTCAACCTCATGTGCTAATTGTTGAACTAAAAAATAATAATCTCCCTATATTGTGTTAACCCATGATTTGAACTTTTGATTTTTCCATTTCTATTTGAATGCTTTCCATATGTGCTCCCTTCTTTAGACATATATATTATGTTGCAGGGAAATGTCCTAGCCCCCTAGTTTATGCTTAGAAATGTTTATGGTATGGAAACGCTCCATAAATGTCTTGAAACATTTCTGATAGTAAATTTGTTGACCATTTTTTGCCCAATAGGGCAAAAAATCGGTCCCCTTCTTCCCCTGTTGTTTAAGGCCAATTCATTTTTGATTTTGCACAAGTCCAGGAATTTCTACGAACTCTACAAGTCCATTTCTATAGACTCTGTAGAGCGTGGTTTTCTACGGACTCAGCAGGTGAAATCCTTGGCAAATGAGAAATCAGTTCAGAAAGTGTTTGGGTTTACAAGGCTCTTTTGGGCCTTCATCTGAAGAAAATTTGCAAGGAAGGTTGGCATCTTTGAACCATTGAACCATCGCTTCAGTTCATAGCCTTGGTTCAATCGGCAGTTCAATCGACTTTGATTCAAAACTTTGGTTCAACGCAGAGTTCAATCGGCAAAGCTCAACAGACTAGTTCAATGGTTTAATTCAATCGGCAGTTCAATCAGCCTTGTTTCAGGCCTTGGCTCATCATTTCAAGTCTATCGCTTCAACTTCAAGCTTGGGTTCAATCTTCAAGTTCATCGCTTTGGTTCAACAAAGAGTTCAACAGCCTTGGCTCAACAATCAGCGTGCAGCATTGAACTGTTGAACCAGTTCAATGCACAGGTGCAATGGCTAAGGTAAGTGAGAAAATTTCAAAGGCTTGGTCCAATTGGCTCAGCGCACAATGTTGAATCGTTGAACCGGTTTAACGCCCAGTTCAACGCAATTGGTTCAAAGGGTTGGTTCAACGAGGTGCCCCCCAAAGCCGAAGGGTAAGAGCCCTTAAGGAGGGAAGTCTAGGTTCAATAAACCCTTGCAGAGGCCAAAGGCACTTCAAAGAGGCCACAAAGAAGGAAAGCTCGTAGAATTTGGAGGGGCTGCCTGAAAGACTTAAGCGAAGAAATTCAGAGGGGGCCAATTCCCACGGACTTTTGTCCGTGAGGAAAAGGCCCAAAGCCAAAAAACCCAGGGAAGCCAAATGGCCAATTTCTACAGACTTTTGTCTGTGGAAAAGTCCAAAACTGAGAAGGGAACCTGCAGAAAAGGAACTAAGCAGAAAAGCCAGAAGGAAATTGCTAAGGACGGTGATGTCCCAGAAGCCGTCAACCTTAAGAAGGCGAACTAGCCATTGGTTTTCAAGCGATGATGGGTGTGTGAACATCAATTTTAAGCCAGTAAAAAATCCATTGTTTTTTTAATGCCCAAGCGCCAACCATGAAAGGAGCCCAAGGAATGCAACGACCCGCACAGAGATAGCTCGAGGGCCGAAAGAGCCAGAAAGAGACAAGGTAGGAAAAAGATAAAAGTGTCAAGTGTAGGAGTAGGTAGATAGTCTAAGTGGTGAAGGAAGGCATCGATTCAAGAAATTACTCCAGTAGGTGAAACAGTGTCTATGAATTGACCATTAGAAGGCGCAAACGGCCAATCATGCAACCAATTTTCTTCATTTCACATTTATGAGCAGACAAATCACATAGGCGCATTCAAGGAGCAATCTCAATTAATGGGGAAATGGCGTAGCCTGTGTCAAAAAATGCCTGAAGTCAGAGCCAGGGCCGACACAACATTTATGTTTAAGCGGCCTACTTTTCCCAATGCTTGTAAGGCACATGGGTCACTTGTAAAAAGGGTGCCAAAAGGCCTCCTTTCTTCTTCTATATATTGGAGACTTGTCATTTGAAAAAAGGATCTTCCACATTTGTAAGGTGTAGTCCTGGCAAATTTTCACCTGAATCAATAAACACATTTTTTACCTCTATCCTGGTTAGATATCTCTGTGTATGTCTAAGTGTTAGTTTGTGTTTAGTCATTGCTTCTTGATGCTTCCATAGGTTCAACACCAACATACCTGGTGTCTATAAGGTGCCATTTATGTAGCTGACAAGGAGATCTATATTTGGAAGTGCAAAAATAGAAGAAATTACTATACAGTGTGCATTTCACAGCACCTTTGGTGAATCTCTATTTTCTGTATTTTCCATTAAAGCCTCCCTGCCAAGTTTCTTGCAGCATGGTCCTTCTGCCAGTTTGAAGTGTATGTATGTGTTTGTCTGATTTTAAGTGTGAGTGTGAGAAGGTCGATTTATTTTGGTGCATCACCTCCTTTAGGTTAGATTTGTTTTCCTGCAATCTTTCTCCCTTTTCATCCCCCCTATATATATACATACATACATACATACATATATATATACATATATACATACATATATATATATATATATGTATATATGTATATATATATATATATGTATGTATGTATGTATGTATATATATATACATATATACATACATATATATGTGTGTGTGTGTGTGTGTGTGTGTGTGTGTGTTAGCACTTATTGGAAAAAATCAGATGCATCAAAGGGAGCTAGCCCTTACCTAGAGACTCTCCCCTCCAGCTTCGCTAGTCCCATAGGTGAGAGGGGAGTTTCCATTGTTGCGTGTGGAAGGCAGGAGCTCGGCCTCCTTGCCCCGGGTGCAATCCACTGTGTCAACAATTTTTGGCACGCCTGGTGGGACCCAATTTTACAATTGAGTAAGGTTTCAAGATTGATGTTGGTCCTGTTACAACAAATCAACTATTTACAGCATCTGGCGACTCCACTGGTAAGAACTTCATTTTTTAATCAAAGACCAGTCTGACTTCCTATGCCTAAAGTCACCACACGATCCGCTAATAAGGGTGTCCCTTTTGAATTCATTGAATTACCTCTCAACTCGGCAAAGCAACTGAGGTTCAAAGGGACTCATCCTTATTTAGCGAGTCATCTTCCTAATTTAGCGAGTCATCTTCCGAGTTTGGCTACAGGTGCTTCCTTCACAGGAGAAGTACCCCGTTTGAATCCCCTTATAGCTACAGCATTACCCTTTGTGACCTTTCGTGGTCAGAGTCCCTTGAACCTCCAGCATTATGACCCAATTCCAGGAGTGGTCCTCAAAAGTGTGCCTCCCTTTAATGGAGAGGGGCCTGTTACAGCTATTGAACACATTAGAAATATTGCTAACCTCTGCAATAATCACAATGTCATGGAGGAAAATGTCGCAATCAGATTGCTGGCATTGTCTCTCAAGGGCAAAGCTCTTGACTGGTACGGGACTTTGCCTATAAATTCAATCCATTCCTAGAATGAATTGGGTACTCAATTGACAAACCATTTTGGAGAAAAGAACGACCACCTCTCGCTTGTTGAGCAGCTAACGACCATGAAAAGAGCCCCACACAAATATATGCAAGATTTCAACACGCGGTTTTAGAAGACATGGGATAGAATCCCCATTCTAGTAAGACCAACTGCTAGCTATGCTTTCTTGTATTATTTAAGAGCATTAAATAGTGCTATTGTTGTGATGATACAATCCATGGGAGGGCATGTGTTGCCTGCTGCCTATGACATAGCCATAGCATCTAAAAATTGCTTAATACAGGCTAGAAAAGTAGCCCCTAGACCCCATATGCCACTTTTCCCAGAAATGCTACCTCCAATTCAGGTCATTGCTCCCACATTAGCTCCTCTACCTAGCATAGAGAAACCAACCGCTGCTCCATCCAATGAGCTTCATGAAGTTAAGAGTTTATTGTGGAGTATGTCGAACGAACTTGTAGCTCTTAAAAGGAAGCAAGCTCAAAGCAACAGACCAAACCAAGGATACCAGCAATACGGTCAAGCTCCAAGACCCTCTTTCCAAAATTATAGTCAAGGACAGGGTCAGCTTACTCAGACCAGACCTTTCCAAGGCTACAACCCAGGCACCCCTTCATCATCTAAAGCTATGGTGCCCGTTTAAAACAATCAGGTGCAGGAACAATCAAGTTGTTCAACCATGGGATATGGTCAGGAGCAGGCTGTTTATACGAATGAGATGATGGGTTATTACCCAAATGTGCAAGACGATCATGTAGCCACTCACCCCCAGGTCTTCGAAGCTCCAATGCAACCCAACACAAGCAACAGTCATAGTCAGCCTGGCTCTACTCTTATGAACCACCTGGAAGGTGAGTTCTGTGTGATCAATTATGTGGGTGTTGTAGATAATCAGCCTGACTGTGTTGCAGCCAACACAAGATCCAAAGGGAGAGCTATGGAAGAAACTTAAGTAGTTGTTCAAATGTCCACACCATCTCTTCCACCATAGGTGAACCAAAAATTTCCAAATTTTAGGTCACCAGTCGTACATTCATCTCCCCGGCCTACACCTCAAAAGGCTGCAAGTGACCCCAAAGAAAATATGGAAGGGAGCAATCCTCAGATCAACATGGTAGACCACGTGAAGGAGCTGCACATAAATATTTCCTTGTGGGATCCATTATCGATATTGGGTGTGTCAGATGAAGGAGACGTTAGAAGTTTTCCCTTTGATCCAGGAGGAAATCAAAAATACTTGGTTAGCTGTATATAGTAGGTTGCTTTCTATTTTCTTTCCCTGTTTTCCCTAAGTGTTGTTTGCACAAGTAGTTTTCTTAGATTTATGTGTGTTTTCATTTCCTTTGAGGTAAATCTTCGTGATTGATTCTAAAATTTATGGGTGTTGTTGCTGATTTTAAAGTTACAATCTGACCCCGTGCCCAATGGATTTTTAAGGCAACTGGTTTCTAAGCATAGCAGGCATGCTTCCCCTGGGAGTCACTAATTTGTTGACCATTTTTTGCCCAATAGGGCAAAAAATCAGTCCCCTTCTTCCCCTACTATTTAAGGCCAATTCATTTTTTGATTTTACACAAGTCCAGGAATTTCTACGGACTCAGCAGGTGAAATCCTTGGCAAATGAGAAATTAGTTCAAAAAGTGCTAAGGTGTACAAGGCTCTTTTGGGCCTTCATCTGAAGAAAATTTGCAAGGAAGATTGGCATCTTCGAACCATTGAACCATCTCTTCAGTTCACAGCCTTGGTTCAATCGGCAACTCAATCAGCTTTGATTCAAAACTTTGGTTCAACGCAGAATTCAATTGGCAAAGTTCAACAAACTGGTTCAATGGTTTAATTCGATCGGCCTTGTTTCAGGCCTTGGCTCATCATTTCAAGTCTATCGCTTCAACTTCAAGCCTAGGTTCAATCTTCAAGTTCATCGCTTTGGTTCAACAAAGAGTTCAACGGCCTTAGCTCAACAATCGGTGCGCAATATTGAACCGTTGAACCGGTTCAATCACTTGGTTCAACGCATTGGTTTAATCACTTGGTTCAATGCCCCAGTTCAATGCGCAGGTGCAATGGCTAAGGCGAGCGAGAAAAGTTCAAAGGCTTGGTCCAATCAGCTCAGCACGCAATGTTGAACCGTTGAACCGGTTCAACGCCCAGTTCAATGTGATTGGTTCAAAGGGTCGGTTCAACAAGGTGCCCCCCAAAGCCAAAGGGCAGGAGCCCTTACGGAGGGAATTCCAGGTTCAATAAGCCCTTGCAGAGGGAAAAAGGCACTTTAATGAGGCCACAAAGGAGGAAAGCCCACAGAATTTGGAGGGGCTGCCCGAAAGACTTAAGCGAAGAAATTCAGAGGTGGCCAATTCCCACAGAGTTTTCTCTGCGGAGAAAAGGCCTGAAGCCAAAAAACCCGGGGAAGCCAAATGGCCAATTCCCGCAGACTTTTGTCCATGAGAAAGTCTGAAATAGAGAAGGGAACCCGCAGAAAAGGAACTAAGCAAAAAAGCCCGAAGGAAATTGCCAAGGACGGCGACGTCCCGAAAGCCGTCAACCTTAAGAAGGCGAACTATCCATTGGTTTTCAAGTGATGACGGGTGCGTGAATGTTAATTTTAAGCCAGTAAAAAAGTTGTTTTTTAATGCCCAAGCGCCAACCATGAAAGGAGCCCAAGGAATGCAGTGACCTGCGTAGAGATAGCTTGAGGGCCGAAAGAGCCAGAAAGAGACAAGGTAGGGAAAAGACAAAAGTGCCAAGTGTAGGATCAGGCAGATAGTCTAAGTGGCGAAGGGAGACATCAATTCAAGAAATTACTCTAGCAAGTGAAATAGTGTCTGTGAATTGACCATTAGAAGGTGCAAACGACCAACCGTGCGACCCATTTTCTTCATTTCACATTTATGAGCAGACAAATCACATAGGTGCATTCACGGAGCAATCTTGGTTAATAGGGAAACGGAGCGGCCTGTGTCAAAAAATGCCTGAAGTCAGAGCCAGGGCCGACACAGCATTTATGTTTAAGCGACCTACTTTTCCCAATGCTCGTAAGGCACATGGGTCACTTGTAAAAAGGGTGCCAAAAAAGCCTCCTTTCTTCTTCTTCTATATATTGGAGACTTGTCATTTGAAAAAAGGATCTTCCACATTTGTAAGGCGTAGCCCTGGCAAATTTTCACCTGAATCAATAAACGCATTTTTTACCTCTATCCTGGTTAGATATCTCTGTGTATGTCTGAGTGTTAGTTTGTGTTTAGTCATTGCTTCTTGATGCTTCCATAGGTTCAACACCAACATACCTGGTGTCTATAAAGTGCCATTTCTGCAGCTGACAAGGAGAGCTGTATTTGGAAGTGCAAAAATAGAAGAAATTACTATACAATGTGCATTTCACAGCACCTTTGGTGAATCTCTATTTTCTATATTTTCCATTAAAGCCTCCCTACCAAGTTTCTTGCAACCTGGTCCTTCTGCCAATTTGAAGTGTATGTATGTGTTTGTCTGATTTTAAGTGTGAGTGTGAGAAGGTCGGTTTATTTTGGTGCATCACCTCCTTTAGAGTAGATTTGTTTTTCTGCAATCTTTCTCCCTTTTCATCCCCCCATAATATATATATATATATATATATATATATATATATATATATATATATATATGTTAGCACTTACTAGAACAAATCAGATGCATCAAAGGGAGCTAGCCCTTACCTAGAGAGTCTCCCCTCCTGCTTCGCCGGTCCCACAGGGGAGAGGGGAGTTTCCATTGTTGCATGTGGAAGGCAGGAGCTCGGCCTCCTTGCCCCGGGTGCAATCCACTACGTCAACAAAATCCATTGACCAAGTAAAAAAAAACTAAAACATTAAATAAAAATATCTAAAACATTATATATAAAAAACTCGTCTTCTAGAAAACCCTATGTTAAACTAGAGGCTTTCTTGGCTTGTACACCTTGATGATAATAATCATCTACATCTAGGTCATTGCTACAATTACACGAGTGGAAACTAGTTACATGCAACCAGTGCTTTTAATTTCTTCTTAAACATGCATTTTGATCTGAATTGTGGCTAACCACTATTAATCTGGCTTGATTGGTTGTTTCTATCTATACTTTATTGGTAGTTGCACTGATTTTGCCTTCTATGTTGGGATTTGCTATTATGTGGATCCATAAAGTACCCAACGAAAAGTGTTTCACTAAATATGTGAATCATTGATGGATAACGAAGATGCAAATTAAAAATTGTGTGTGTTTACATGGGTGGAAATTGGGGTACACAACTTGAGATGGACTAAGCTAGGAATAATTATCCAACAAAAAAATTATGAAATTAAAAAATATTTTAAAAGATCAAATTATGTGAGGAACAGGTAGTTTGTATTAGAAATGATTCCATTCACAGGAGAAATGCAAGGCCCATAGAACTAGTGAGCACAAAGCCCCATTAAGGTGGACTCAAAACTCAAAACATAACATTTTAGGTTTGAAGAGAAATTTAGAAGCAATGAGGAGCTTAAAGGAGAACAAATATGTGATTTATTCTAAATTATAATCATTTGAATGTACATTTTATTTTGAATTTTGAACATGAGCTATAACACATGATATGACTCATGATTCATGAACATTTGAAATTTCATGCATGTTGAATGTTTTGAACTTTCATGAACACTATATTTTTTTTAGTGTTTTATCTTTGATAAACTAAAAATGAGTATTATGCATTGATTTTATATATATTTATATTTTTATAGTATATTGTACCAACATTTCCATGACATTTCAAAATCAAGAGTTTTTTACAATCTGTGTTTCTACATTTCAGATTTTTTCCATTTTAATTTTTTGGAAACATAGTATTTATATGGTTTTTTTAATTGAAATAAAAAATATTTAATGTTTATGTGAGATTAATACCTAATGTAACTTAAAGAAAGTAATACTTTTCAATTTTTTTTATTCATTAGGTTATTTCATATATCTTAAATATATATAAATAAAAATCTTGTGAAAATAAATAATATAATTTATATTTATGATATATTAATATATTTGACATAATCAAATCTAATAGATTGTAGTGTAATTGTAAATGAATAAATTGACAAGAAACATGCTATAGATAGAAATCAAGATACTTATAACATATGACATTAACTATTCATTATTGAGCACACATATATTATCCTTATTATCATTCAACTTGTGTCTTAGTTATTTAATTATATAATACATTTGATAGAGTATATACCCTTCGATGCCTTTGTTATAGTTTTAATAGTAAGTTAAAAGAGATTATCATGAAGTTGGCGTGAACAAAAAATCAAAAATTAAAAAATAATGAAGTTTAAATATAAATCTAAATATCCTTGATAAAAGTGTTGGTAGAAACATTAAGATTCATAAGGATACAGTTTAGACACCAATTTAGCATCAGCATATTAAATTAAATTTTCATAGTGGTCAAAGGGAAATCGTAGTTAGGTAGATACTAGTGGCATTTTTTAAAATGACAAAGGTACTCTTTTACTAAGATATTGTGAAGCTCTAGAAAAAATCACTAATAACTTTACCGAGGTTAAAATATAATGAAAAGATCTAAAAATAATTCATAATTAAAATTAAACCAATTTAAACATTAAAAAGGACTCCCAAATCATTTTAAAAATTATAAAGAAAAATTCTAAATAAATATTAATAATTATCCTTGATAATTGACAACATTTCTCCTCAACTACAATCACACTCGTATAAAAAATATGAAAATCGAATTATTGATAACCTTGCCAACCTTGCAATAATTATTAATTCCCAAATATAATCCTTAAAGTTGATACGCCCGCCCCCATCGCCCTCATAATTGGAAAGTAAGTGTTGATTGAGAAAGATTATAATGCCACGTTATTGGTTTTTTGGGTTGGCGGGGACATTCCTTTTGGGAATTTATTGCAAATGGATATCCACGCTCGATTTCGTTAGGGTCGGATGTAATTGAGAAGGAACAAATGGAAATGGCATGTGTGAGAGACTCTATAAACCTCATTCCCCGTCCCTTCTTGTCAATGCTTTGATGATTTTATTTCTCAAAGCATTGACAAGAAGCATTACTGTTATGTATATTTCCAGGTCTTCGTGCAGAGTTTGGGGAAAGAATCCTCCAACACCATTGTGCACTCTTCATTCTTCATTGTTGGGATTGGTGAATGATTTGTATGCAGGGGTCCTGGTAGATAAAACCACCTGTATCATGGAAGGAATAAAAAATGAAAAGCGCATTGGATTGCATCCTACAAGCACATGGGATATCTACTCCTCAGTCAAAGTTCAAAGTTTCCTAATTGGTAGGAATCCAGACAATCCCTGAGCGCTTGGCTTTAGTACTAGGAAATAGATTAGACTATGACTATGGACAGGATTTCAAAAGGGCACAAGCTTCATGCCATTTCCTCTCTATATCCCCCCTGCTTCAAACTTTTGCTGCTCTGATTGGAGAAGAAGAAGAACATGGAACAGTAATGGTGTAGAGGTCTAATGAAAATAGGGAGCTGTAGCTCAGTTTAGCTTGTTTCTTAGTATTTTTGGAATCTTTGCTTTTGCTTTTTAATCTCATAGAACCTTCAGGAGAAGGTCACAAACTAGTAATTTTCTTAAGTTTTTAATACTTTTAATTGAGTTACAGAAGATAAATAAGAAATGACCTTTTGGTCACTACTAGCACTGCCAACGACACGGCAGCCTTTGATTTTAGGCAGGTGGCCCACCATAAGTCCCACTGCCCCTGCTGCAACTGAAACAAACACTTGATCTCCAATTAACAGCAAATATTTGATCTCACATAATAAGCATTGCCTTGTTGAATGACATTGTCATATATAAAAATGGAAAGCAGTGGAATTTAAATAACAGTAAATACCGACAGAGAGGCTCCAAATAATGAGAAGGTTTGGCCAGATTGGTGTCAAGTTTCCTCAAGCTTTGGCTTCAGCCACACCCCTATCATAGAAACAATCACTTTCCCTATCATAGAAGGGAAGCTATCGGCTGTAGAGAGCAAATTAATGTGGACTTACAAAACAATAAAAGCATAAACAAAACCTGGTGTAATTTGAAATTGTCAAAATATAGCAAAGTGTTGGAGTTTTTCATAAGCCATCTGAGATATGGATTCTGCACAGCAACTTCTCCTTCTTTACATGCAGTAATATCCAATTGGGTGTCTCTGATTTGTAGATGATCGTCTATAACATTACCACTTGTCTGCTTTTCACTATATGGCGCCATGCTTCCACGAGACAATACCCCCAAATGTCTGTCCAACCGAATGATCTTCTTTTAGCCACGTATTTTAAAAACCAAGCTATTTGGATAAATGGATTTACACTAAATAACAATGTGAAAAGATAGTAATATAAGTTTAATTAATTACGTCGGAGCATTTGCATCTCATCGGGTGATATTTATTTATTTATTTATATATATATATATATATATATATATATATATATTATAACTTTCATTAATTTTTATTATAATTGTAAAGAGTATAATTTATTTTTACTATTAGAATGTTTTAAGATATTACATATTATAAAAAAATTATAATACATGAAAATTATATAATAAAATAATCGGTTGATATTTACGGTTCAGAGTTTATATTGGAGGAAAAGAACCCGTTTAAAATATAAGCAGAAACAAAAAAAAAGTTGGACTAAACTCAACACTCAAAAATACACAACAATATTAAGCACACGCAGTGGTACTTGAGGGAAGGGGTAGAGGATCATCCTTGAGAGATAGATACGCCCAAGTCGAAGGCTCTATGGAAGGAGAATTTAGGACCACCCAATTGTCCAGGGAATATGTGTTCATATCTGTTGGGGATCAACCAACAATAGATTACACTTGTGAAAGCAATAAACGCGGAAATAAATCAGATAGACAAGTAACTAGAATGAGATAATAGCAAGAACAAGAGATACAAGAAACCACCCTGAAAACTTGTATTAACAAACTCTTTACAAAAGGAATACAATTGAAGAAACTTCTTTCTTCCACACCTCTCCTAGATGTATAGATCTCTCACTAGATCTCTATTCCTCAAGAGCTCTCTCTCTCAAGAACAATCAACTCCAACAAGCCTGGATTGATTCAATTCTGTATTGTTCTTCACATACAATGAATTACTACAATAATCCACAATAACTACCACAACCACAATAAGCTAGGAAGATCTAATTCTACATATAGAATTAGGAGGCTTGAGCATGCACTTCCAACAAGCAGTTGAGCCACTTGAACAGGGGCTCTAAAAATAGTATTGCCAATAATAGAGACGCGAGCTTAAGACTACAACTCAAACTCATCATGCAAACACTCGCTTCTGTCCACGAAAATAGCTTTCTGGACGCACAGGTAACCGACGTCGGTTCCTGCTGCTTGCCTGTGACCGCCGCCGGCCGACCTACTGCCGACGTCGGCGCCTCTGCAACTGCTCCTGACTGACGTCGGTCGCTCTTGACTGACGCCGGTGTCTGTGTAGACCCGAAACTGATAAGTGTGCTTCTTGGTGAAGCTTTTAGCTCCACCCCCTAACAATCTCCCACTTGGAGATAAACAGCTGCACCAGTACTTGTACAGCAACATCTTCTAGTTCCACCATCTTCAACTCAATCATGAAGACCAACAGAAGTTGAATGAAGATTCAACTTCTCCTTTGTAACCGGCTTGGTTAACATATCAGCAGGATTCCTATCTATATGGATCTTCTCCAGCTTCAACTCACCATCTTCCAATACCTGTCGTATGAAATGATACCTTAGTTGTATGTGCTTTGTTCTTGAATGAAAGGCTGAATTCTTAGCCAAATGGATTGCACTTTGACTGTCACTATACAATTTGCAATTCTCATGCTCCCTACCAAGCTCATCCATGAACCGTGTCATCCATATCATCTCTTTGCTAGCTTCTGTGGCTGCAATATACTCTGCTTCTGTAGTTGACAAGGCAACAACCTTCTACAACTTAGATATCCAGCTAACCGACGTTCCACCTACAGTAAAAATATAACCTGTAGTGCTCCTCCTGCCATCCAAATCACCTGCCATATCTGAATCTACGTAGCCATGTCGAGAAGTATCTGAACCTCCATAGCACAAGTGCCTACTGTTGGTTCCTCTCAGATATCTAAGGATCCACTGAACTGCCTTCCAATGTTTCTTACCTGGATTGGCCATATACTTACTTACCACTCCCACTGCTTGGGCAATATCCGGTCTAGTACACACCATTGCATACATCAAACTCCCTACTGCGGAAGAATATGGAACCTTACTCATGTACTCTACCTCATCATATGAATTAGGGTATTGTTCTTTATTCAACTTAAAATGTCCAGCCAAAGGTGTGCTTACCGGTTTAGCATCCTGAATATTGAACCGTTTCAACACCTTGTCCACATAATCTTTTTGAGACAATATCAACCTGTGATTTTTCCTATCTCTCTTAATGCTCATGCCAAGGATTTTCTTTGCTGCTCCCAAATCCTTCATAGCAAACGTTTGAGCTAATTTCACCTTAAGCTCAGAGATATCTTGTATGTGTGATCCTGCAACCAGCATATCATCTACATACAACAATAGAATAATATATCTACCGTTATCAAATCTCTTGAAATACACGCAATGGTCAGATTGACACCTACTGTAGCCATGCTCAGTCATAAACCTGTCAAATTTTAAGTACCATTGCCTAGGAGCTTGCTTGAGGCCATACAAGCTTTTCTTCAATCTGCACACAAACTTCTCCTTACCCTTGACCTCAAATCCTTCTGGCTGTTCCATATAGATTTTCTCATCCAAATCTCCATGAAGAAACACTGTCTTAACATCTAGCTGCTCAAGATGCAAGTCTTCAAAAGCAACCAAAGACAATACAGCCCTTATAGAAGTTATTTTAACAACAGGAAAAAAAATCTCACCAAAGTCAATACCTGGCTTTTGTGTAAATCCTTTTACCACCAATCTGGTCTTATATCTCATCTGTCCATTTTCACTTTCTTTCAACCTGTAGGTCCATCTGTTCTTGAGTGTCCTCTTACCTGCTGGCAATTCAACCAAATCCCATGTTTGGTTCTCTCTTAAGGACTCCAACTCCTCAACCATGCCACGCTCCCACTAACTCTTGGACTCCACCTGTATTACTTCTTCAAAACTCTCTGGTTCTCCACTATCAGTTATCAATAAATAAAATAAAGAAGGAGAATATCTAATTGGAGGCTTACTCACCCTTTCTGACCTCCTGATGGGTGTCTGAGACTCGTTCACAACACGCTGTCCACCCAAATTCTCTGACAGTGACCGACCTCGGTCACCTCCAGACTTGTTACTGGCCGACGTCGGTTCTGCCTGACCGACCTTGGTAACTGTCCTACCGACGTCGGTCTCTGTACGGCCGACGTCAATTTCTGTACTGCCGACTTCGGTTCCTAATCTGTCGACGTCGGTCTCTGTGTTTTCCTGCAAGTGATTATTTCTTTTTTCTGCGAGCTCATATTGGACCTTTACCTCGTCCAATTCACCATTGCTCTGCTCAGATTGATTCAGCTTCCTTAACTGATCACAATACATCACTCTTTCGTTGAAAACAACATCACGGCCCCTGATTACCTTGTTAGTTTTTAGATTCCACAATCTGTAACCAAAATCATCTGAGCCATAGCCAATAAACGTGCACCTCATAGACTTAGCATCAAGCTTCTTTCTATTTTCTTTATCTATGTACACAAAGGCTTCACAACCAAAAGCTTTGAGATATGAGAGATCAACCTTTTTACCTGTCCATGCCTCTTCTGGAATACCACCATCCAGCGCTGTAGAGGGTCCTCTGTTAATCAGGTATACTGCAGTGTTAACAGCTTGTGCCTAAAACTGTAAGGGCAAACCGACATGCAATCTCATACATCTTACACGCTCCATTATTGTCCTGTTCATCCTTTCAGCAATTCCATTCTGCTGAGGTGTCTTTGGAACCGTCCTTTGCCTGCGAATTCCATGCATGTAACAATAATCTCTAAACTTATGACTGCAGAACTCACCACCATTGTCTGATCTCAGGCACTTTAATCTTTTACCTGTTTCATTCTCAACCATAGCTTTTCAAACTTTAAAAGTCTCAAATACATCAAATTTTCTTCTAATACAATAGATCCATACCTTCCTTGTAGCATCATCTATGAAAGATACATAGTACTGTGATCCTCCAATGGAAGCAACCTGAGCCGGTCCCCACACGTCTGTGTGAACAAGCTCCAACTTGTGCCTCTTCTTAGTAGACCCAGTCTTGAGAAAACTAACCCTTTTCTGTTTTCCAAATACACAGTGCTCACAAAACTCTAGATCTATGCCTTTTAAATCTGAAAGCATACCTTTGGACTTAAGAATTGACATCCCTTTCTCACTCATGTGGCCAAGCCTTGAGTGCCACAATTTAGCATCCACATCTGAAGTAGATAATACAAAAAGAGATTTGTTAGTAACACAATTACACAAATAGAGAGTACCTTCTCTCTTACCTCTGACCATAACAAGTGCACCATTGGTCACCTTCCAAGATTCTGTTGTGAGAGTTACTGTACAACCCTCATCCCCTAACTTTTTTGCAGAAATCAAATTTCTCTTCAAGCTAGGAACATGCATCACATCTCTCAACACCCATGTGTTGCTATTCTGCATCTTCAGCTGCACTTTACCTTTGCCAATTATTTTACAGGGCTCATCATCCCCTAGATACACTATTCCAAAATCTCCATGGATATAGTCACTAAAATATTTCCTGTTAGGGGTAGCATGAAAAGATGCACCAGAATCTAACACCCAAGATTCTATATTATTATGCAGAGAGAAAATTAAAGCATCTTGTGCAATACATACAACCTTGGCTTCTTCCTTTCCTTCGTGCTGATTGTCCTCTTTAGGCTTTGACCAACAATCTCTGCTTATGTGCCTCATTTTTTTACAATTTCAGCATTGTGGCCTTCTGCCATTTCTAGATTTAGATCTGCCTTTCCCCTTAGATTTGGATCTTGATCTGTCTTTCTTGCTCTTCTCTTTCTGCCTTCCCCTGGTCTCAAAACTTAAAGCATTCCCAAATGTCTCTTTTGTGCTTTTCCTGCGTATTTCCTCATTCAAGATAACACTGACAACATCCTCTACTTTCAAAATATTTGATGCAGATGCAGTGTTACTTACTGCCATTACTAAGCCATGCCAGCTTTCAGGCAAAGAACATAATATTAAAAGAACTTTTATTTCATCATCAAACACTATATTCACTGAACTTAACTAATTCACAATTTCATTGTAATCATTCAGATGAGTAGAAACAGATCCACCTTCATTCATATGCAAATTAAATAACTGCTTCATAAGATATACCTTATTGGAAGCTGAGGGTTTTTCATACAAATTTGCTAACGTAGTCATCAACTCTACTGTAGACTTTGCCTGTGATAAATTAGATATCACAGTGGATGCTAGACTCAGTCTTATAGACCCCAGAGCCTTTCTGTCAAGAACTTCCCATTCTTCATCCTCCATGTCTTTGGGTTTCTTTGCAACCCCACCTAACGGTAAGTAGAGATCTTTCTGATACAGATAATCCTCTATCTACATTCTCCAATGTTGGTAATTTTTTCCATTGAACTTTTCCATTCTCAATTTACTTTCATCTGCCATTGCTTCTCCCACTCAAACAGAAATCCCTATGAGAACCTGTAATCAATACACACTATACAGATCTGAACCACCTGTTAGTGAACCTGAGCTCTGATACCACTTGTTGGATATCAAGCTCTAAACCTGCAACCAAGGCTCTGATACCACTTGTTGGGGATCAACCAACAATAGATTACACTTGTGAAAGTAATAAACGCGAAAATAAATCAGATAGACAAGTAACTAGAATGAGATAATAGCAAGAATAAGAGATACAAGAAATCACCCTGAAAACTTGTATTAACAAACTCTTTACAAAAGGAATACAATTGAAGGAACTTCTTTCTTCCACACCTCTCCTAGATGTATAGATCTCTCACTAGATCTCTATTCCTTAAGAGCTCTCTCTCTCAAGAACAATCAACTCTAACAAGCCTGGATTGATTCAATTCTGTACTATTCTTCACATACAATGAATTATTACAATAATCCACAATAACTACCACAACCACAATAAGCTAGGAATATCTAATTCTACATATAGAATTAGGAGGCTTGAGCATGCACTTCCAACAAGCAGTTGAGCCACTTGAATAGGGGCTCTAAAAATAGTATTGCCAATAATAGAGACGCGAGCTTAAGACTACAACTCAAACTCATCATGCAAACACTCGCTTCTGTCCACGAAAATAGCTTTCTGGACGCACAGGTAATCGACGTCGGTTCCTGCTGCTTGCCTGTGACCGCCGCCGGCCGACCTACTGCCGACGTCGGCACCTCTGTAACTGCTCTTGACCCGAACAATATCAATAGCCTAGCCATTAACAATATCAACTGATAAGTGTGCTCCTTGGTGAAGCTTTTAGCTCCACCCCCTAACAATATCAATAGCCTAGCCATCAACAAGGTACATCTAAGTATCATGCCTGCAAGGGAGCTTTTACGAAAGGGCATTGTGTCAAATTTGTCATGTGGTGACAACGAACCCCACCCCCTAGATGAAAGCGAGGGGAGAAGTGACTGTGGTTGAATGAACGAATTTTGCACCTTCTGGGAGGTGGCAACAACTGTCCCTGGGGTGGCTCATCTGGGGGCACACAACTAATAGTGCAAGGGGTACTCCCCTAGTGACCTAGCAGCGCTTAGAGGTGGCGAACTTCCATCGCAACCTTATTTGTTTGGGCTTGAATTTACATACAAGCCTAACATATAACATAAACCTTACTGTTAAGTGAAAATGCAAAAGCGCATACATCATTGTTGAAAATAACATTATTTCTAGCCTTCCATAATTGGAAAAGAATGATGGCTCTAAAAAAAATCCACATAAAAGTAATAGAAGTTGGCTAGTTGGTTGAGTCCCCCAAAAGAGCAAGTCACCAAGAAAAGGGCTAAGGGTGACAACACTGAAATAGGTTATAAATCCATTTCTAAGTAGATTGGGCTTGTGGGTACAACTAGAATAAGTGTTTGAAAGACCCAGGTTGATGGCATGTAAGACACTTGGGTGGAGTGATACTCATGTGAGAGAACCTCTCCCTGAATGGGAGGCCTTGATAGACTGGGCACCAGAAAGAGTGGGTGAGCTTAAGTTTTATCCTAGCATGCCAAGTTTTGTCAACTCTGGTAAGCCAAGCACATGAGAGAAGGGGCTCATGACTTGATACAAAAGGCCCAGAGTATAATTCTTGAAATGGTTGTCACAATTTTAACACCAGTCTTTCCACCAAGCTCAGATCAATTGTAAACCAAGATTATGAAGCATCACAACAAGAAGCAGCTCTTGAATACGAAGAACACAATGTAAGTCAGCATTAGTCAATTGAAATTTAAATTTTAAATTAGGCCAAGTAATCCAGTCCCTTATAAAAACCAAATCATGAATGGTAAGGATACCTTTTCAAAAAACCCTAAGGGATTTGATTCTTGGTAATTATGTGAGCAGAACATTAGTGTTGGTCATAATATGAGACCACCAGATGCTATGATCATTGAAAGATACACCTGTATGAAACCATCCCCAATCCATTTCATGTGAGGCTTGACAGCTTTAAAGGTTGTCCATATACTTTTGGCAACAAAGGATCCTTCAATTTTGATAGGAGCCGTAGTGATGAGAAGGGAGTGGAAACCTATATTCTTCCAATTGGGTTTACCATAAGGGGTCCCAAAAGAGATACCGTGCCTTGGCAAGATTTTCCAATCTTAATTACCTTCAATGGCACGAACTACCTATTTAGCACATAACACTGTACTCTCCTTGTAAAGGTCAACAATTCCCAGGCCTCCTTTATTCTAAGGGATGCAACAAATATCCCAGGAAACACGATGGAATCCCTTGGCATGTTTAGAGTTAGACCAAAGAAAATCTCGAAGGATTTTGGCTAAACTGTCATAAGCTGCTATGGAGGGAGCTGAACAAGAGGAATAATAAACATGAGTGGCTGCCATGATCTTGGTACAAATTTGGAACTTTCTTGTTGTTTGGTAATCCAGTATTCAACCTTCACTTTTTTGATGACATACTGCCACAACTCAAATAGAGAACTGTCAAAGGCAAAATGGATGCTAAGAAACATGAACTATTCTCCATGCGTAATCCATTTCTAATTATAATGGAGAAGCCAATCAAGCATCGTACTTTGTTTGAAGCATTGCGTCTTACTCCACTATAAACTAGACCCAGAGGCCAAACAAAAGATATCAAGACATTTCATAGCTTCCAGGAAGGTTTGCTCTTGTTCTTTGAGTGTAAGAAAAGTAGCATCCACAAAGTGTCCATTAACGAGTTGGGAAGGACGGTCAAGAAAAGAGATAACATGAACCAGACCCTGCTCAGTTCTGGAGGCAAGAAGATGTCCTAAAGCTTTCATGAAAATAACATATAACACTATAGCTAGAGGACATCCCTACCTAATGGAACATTGCAGGGCAATGCTAGCAAACTTGAATCCATTAATGGTGAGGTAGACTAAGGCATATGAAAGCAAAGTTCAGACCACCGAAATGAAGAATTGGCCAAAACCTAGATCCTTTAACATGGCTAGAATAAAAGGCCACTCAATTTTGTCATAGGATTTTTCAAAGTTGAGCTTGATAAAAATGGTTCTTTGATGAGAAACTCTAGTCCATTCCATGCCTTCCTAGATGGCAATAAGATTGTCTAAAATATATCTCCCTCTAATGAAATTGGTTTGCTCAGGTCAAACAATGGTAGGAAGAATAAAATGAAGCCAATTGGCCAGAGTTTGATGATGATTTTGTACGAGAGATTCAACAAGGTAATGGGCTGCCAGTTGGTAAGAAACTTCGGATCGCTCGCTTTGGGTATGAACTTAATATTACTTTGATTACTAAAAGCTTCCAAATAATGGTTTTGTAGGTATTCTTTGTATAACTAAAGTAGGTCAAGCTCAACAAACTCCCATGTGGATTTATAATATTCACATGGAAAGCCATTGAGGCCCAGGGCTTTGTTGTTGCTGATGTATTGGAGAGACTCTATGAGTTATTGGAGGGTCAAGGGAGAGTCACAGAGCCATTGGTCGGCCACTTTAACCTTTCAAAGAACCACATCAAGGCATTCTTGCAAACCCTGAGCTCTTTCTAGCATATCCTCCTGGGTTTGGAACACTAGTTTGTAGTGATCTATGAAGGTTGAAGAGATGTCTGGAAGGGAAGTGAGCCTGGCGTGCGCCAAATTGATGGTCTTGATTTGATCACGTACCTATTAGCTCTGAGGGATTTGAAGAAGTATTTGGAATCCCTATATCCAACTTTGAGCCAGTGTAGTCGGGCATCTAATTGTGCCCCTCTAACAACATGGCTATCTGCCACCTTAATGTGGTGTTTGAACATGGAAGCAAGATTCTATAAAGTAGCGCCTAAAGGGTTGAGCTCAAGGAGGGAGGAGACCCTTCGAAATTCCTTGAGTGTGGCATCCTCACTACATTTCCTGACATGCACAACTTGTTTCCCATAGTGGCGTAGGAAATTGGTGGCACGTAGAATGGCCTCATTCCACCACTCAATCTAGTTAGCAACATAAGGAGGGTGAGGGGCCAAGTCCCATATTCAAGTAATCAGATGAATGGTACCAACATGACCTAGAAGAGAAGTATTGAGGATGAATTTATTGTGTGGCACCTTGTATTACCCCATGACCCATTCCACTCTACATGAGATAAGAGTATGATTGGAGAGATCCAAGTTTGAATGGACAGTGACATGCTAGACATTAATGTTGGAGAAAGACAAAATATTTTATTATGACAACATATAAAGGTCAAGCCTTTTCAACACGTGGTGATCCCTATCACAACAATTAGACCACATAAACCAATATGTGATATTAATTGTGTGCCATCGGAGGAGAGGGTCGACAAGACCCCACTTATTCTTGAAAAAATACCATGCTTCACATTCTCCAATTAACCACCACATAGGCAAGGCACCAGCTTTATCCTTGGAACTCTCAACCATATTAAAATCCCCACAAACAAACCATGTGGTAGGTGAGATTTTCAGCCAAGAAGTACCAAAGCATAGATCTATCAGGACCATCATTAGGGGTGTAAATGTTAATAATTACAAATTAATGGCCATCAATGCCTAAAAGTATCCAAACATGCTAGTGTGATAGGTCCTCCCCTATGGCAATAATGAAGTGGGAAAATTCAGGGGAAACCAATATGTTGGCACCACCACATCCATCTTCATGCAGAGTAGCAAACTGGGTGGCATCATGCCAAATACAATGTAGAGAATTATGTAGAAGAAAACTTACAACTTTAACCTCTTATAGAAAAACACATTCTATAGAACCTATTTGATGACAGACGACACACACAAAGTATTTTTTAGAGGACTTTGTAAGACCTTGAACATTCCATGAAAAAAATATCATTGGGAAATATCATCCATGTGGAATTCCCCCTGTCTATCCTCAAAATTTGCTAACACACCAAAACTATTGCCCTGGTTTGGGTTACAAATATCTCTCAGCATAATGGAGCGGTGTTTAGCCCCATGGTCATTTCGGGAAGAGTATCCATTACTGTGGGGTGGGCTACATGACTGCCTCGAAAATGAACCATTGATGGAGGATATCCCAATAGCAGGGACCAAGGAATCTTGGGAACTGTTTGAAACTATGCTTTGTTGGGATTGGGGGACATGAACAACAAGGAGAGGTGGATAGGGTATCTCCTAAGAAGGCTTGTTGACTGGAAAGGAGGCGATAGGGGAGGAGGGTTTCATCCCTAACTAAGGCTTCTTGGAATGGACCATGGTCTAACCATCCCTGTTTTATACCACATTGGGCTTCTCAAGTTGCAAGGGGGACAAAAAAAGGTTTTGAATGTCCCATAAGGGGATAATCTTTGATACGATGTTCAGATGTCTGATAGCGAAAGCAAGTGTTAGGCAAGTTGAAGTACACAACTTTCTATGACCAGGGGGCATCATCTACTTGGATATCAATGAATTCTTTCTAGGGCAATGCTAGTAAACTTGAATCCATTAATGGTGAGGCAGACTAAGGCATATGAAATCAAAGTTCAGACTGCCAAAGTGAAGAATTGGCCAAAAACTAAATCCTTTAACATGGCTAGAATAAAATGCCACTCAATTCTATCATAGGATTTTTCAAAGTTGAGCTTGATAAAAATGGTTCTCTGATGAGAAACTCTAGTCCATTCCATGCCTTCCTAGATGGCAATAAGATTGCCTATAATATATCTCCCTCTAATGAAATTGGTTTGCTCTGGTCAAACAATGGTAGGAAGAATAAAACTAAGCTAATTGGCCAGAGCTTTGACGATGATTTTGTATGAGAAATTCAACAAGGTAATGGGCTACGAGCTAGTAAGAAACTCTGGATCGCCCGCTTTGGGTATGAACTTAATATTACTTTGATTAATTAAAGCTTCTAAATAATGGTTTTGTAGGGATTCTTTGTATGCCTGAAGTAGGTCAAGCTCAAAAAATTCCCATGTGGCTTTATAAAATTCACATGGAAAGCCATTGAGGCCCAGGGCTTTGTTGTTACCGATGTATTGGAGAGCCTCTATGAGTTCTTGGAGGGTCAAGGGAGAGTCACAGAGCCATTGGTCAGCCACTTTAACCTTGCAAGGAACCACATCAAGGCATTCCTACAAAGCCTGAGCTCTGTCTAGCATATCCTCTTGGGTTTGGAACACTAGTTTGTAGTGAACTATGAAGGCTGAAGAGATGTCTAGAAGGGAAGTGAGCCTAGCATGGGCCAAATTGAAGGTCTTGATTTGATCATGAGCCTATTTAGCTCTGAGGGATTTGAAGAAGTCTTTGAAAGCTTTATCTCCAACTTTGAGCCAGTGTAGTCGGGCATCTAATTTCACCTCTCTGGTAGCATGGCTATCCACCACCTTAATGTGGCGTTTGAACGTGGCAACAAGATTCTATAGAGTAGCACCTAAAGGGTTGAGCTCAAGGAGGGAGGAGACCCTTCAAAATTCCTTAAGTGTAGCATCCTCACTACATTTCCTGACATGTACAACTTGTTTCCCATAGTGGCAAAGGAAATTGGTGGTGCATAGAATGGCCTCATTCCACCACTCAATCTAGTCAGTAGCATAAGGAGGGTGAGGGCTAAAGTTCCATATTCAAGCAATCAAATGAATGGTACCAACATGACCTATAAGAGAAGTATTGAGGATGAACTAATTATGTAGCATCTTGCATTACCCCATGACCCATTCAACTCTATAGGAGATAAGAGTATGATTGGGGAGAACCAAGTTTGAATGGACAATGACATGCTAGACATTAATGTTGGAGAAAGAGAAAATATTTTATTCTGACAACATATAAAGCTTGAGCCTTTTCAACACATGGTGATCCCTATCACAACAATTAGACCACATAAACCAAGATGTGATATTAATTGAGTGCCATCGGAGGAGAGGGTCAACAAGACCCCACTTATTCTTGATATAATACCATGCTTCACATTCTCCAATGCACCACTGCATAGGCAAGGCACCAACTTTATCCTTGGAACTCTCAACCATATTAAAATCCCCACAAATGAACCACATGGTAGGTGATATTTTCAACCAAGAAGCACCAAAGCATAGATCTATCATGACCATCATTAGGGGTGTAAATGTTAATAATTACAAATTAATGGCCATCAATGCCTAAAAGTATCCAAACATGCTAGTGTGACAGGTCCTCCCCTGTGGCAATAATGAATTGGGAAAATTTAGGTGAAACCAATATGTTGGCGCCACCACGTCCATCTTCATGCAAAGTGGCAAACTAGGTAGCATCATGCCAAATACAATGTAGAGAATTATGTAGAAGAAAACTTACAACTTTAACCTCTTACAGACAAACAAATTCTAGAGAGCCTATTTGATGACAGACGAAACACACAAAGTATTTTTGAGATGACTCTATAAGACCTCGAACATTCCATGAAAAAAAATCATTGGCAAATATCATCCATGTGGAATTCCCCCTGTCTATCCTTAAAAATTGATAGCACAACAAAACTATTGCCCTGGTTTGGGTTAGAAAGATCTCTCAGCGTAATGGAGCAGTGTTTAGCCCCATGGTCATCTCGGGGAGAGTCTCCATTATTGTGGGGTGGGCTACATGACTGCCTTGAGAATGAACCATTGATGTAGGATATCCCAATAGCAGGGACCAAGGAATCTTGGGAACTATTTGAAACTATGCTTTGTTGGGCTTGGGGGACTAGAACAACATGGGGAGGTGGATTAGGTATCTCCTGAGAAGGCTTGTTGTCTGAAGAGGAGGTGACAGGGGAGGAGGGTTTCAACGCTCATTGAGGCTTCTTGGAATGGACCATGGTCCAACCATCCATGTTCTATACCACCTTGGGATTCTCAAGTTGCAAGGGGGACAAAAAAGGTTTCGAATGTCCCATAAGGGGGCAATCTTTGATCCGATGGTCATATGCCTGACAATGAAAGAAAATGTTAGGCAAGTTGAAGTAAACAACTTTATATGACCAGAGGGCATCATCTACTTGGATATCAATGAATTCTATCAAGTCTTTATAAAGGTCCACCTTGATGCAAACCCATTTTTGGGGGCGAGAGGAGAACCACTTCAGCTGCTCCTGGAAAATAATATATCCAATGGGCATGAGAATTTGCTTCATAAAGGCCCATAAGTGCATCGACAAGTCAAGAAGTTCAAGCCATTTGGGAACTCGAAGGGAAGCTTGATCTGTGGCCTGAAAATCATAGTTCTAATTGGATAAAATCAAGAGCGTTTTTCAAAGAAACCAATAACTTGATTTGGCAAGGAGGGCTTGGACTTCAGACGACTCTTTGAAGGTAAACAAGAAAAACCCTTTAGTAAGGTTTTGGACAATAACCACATGGACGCCCGCTAGCTCTCAATGGTGGCGAAACCAATTCTAGAGAGACTCTTTCAAGGGGACTTGGCCAAAAAAATAAACAAGGGAAAAAATTCATATCATTTGCATGCATTTTCAATAGCATCACTAGTAAGACACAGCTCTGGTTGAGAAGTAAGGGTAGAGGAAGTAACTCATCGAAGACCTTCGAGACAAACTTCTAAGCTCTCTTGAGTGTCATTTCTCTCATCTTCTACAATAACAATTATAGTTGGGAGTGGGGAAGCCATTAAATATCGTTGGCTTGCCCATAGGGCAGAACATCGATCGCAATAAATGAATAGAACCCTTAGAAAGTCCTATAGTAGTGGCATGCAAGGATGGCAAGAAAGCACACAAGAGAAGGCAAGTGGACCATGGGAAACCCTAGAAAAGCATTGCTTCATCAGAGAGTTCTAGGACAACTTCACATAATTTATTTTTACGAAGAAACCTCAATTAATTTATACAATTTATTGCTTTTCACTAGGAAGATTGTCATAGCGGATGCATTTATTTATCTTCATACAACAATGATAGATTAATCTTAATCAACATAGCAGATGAATTTATTTATCTTCATACAAAACTCTAGATTGATCTTAATCAACACTCACAAACCAGTGGGATCTACACTCTCAACCAATCACATAAATCCATACAAAAAAATGTTAAATATTAAAAAAAATTGATTGATTGCCTAATTAAAGTCAACCAGTTTGTGAGTGTTGGTTAAGCTTACTTACAACACTATAACCCCAATGGCTCCCTCTCCCACAAATTTCTCCCATGGCCGCCATCTGACACCCCTATAGTGCTTCTTCTCCTTGTTTCCATATGTAGGTCTGTAGCCATCATCTTTTTAACATGATCTCCATTATTTGGATTCTCTGTAGCATTCCTTGCAATCTCTTTGAATAGGCCATAGAGCAACATGTCTCCAAAGTCATTTTCATCCAAAGGAAGTTTGGGACTCACAATATCCTTAATACTGCTAGAGGACATTGGCTTCTTTGGAGGCCTTAATTGCACGATATTTGAATTAACCAACATAGCAGCAAATGGATGTCTCACCTTTAAATTTCTTTCCTACACCAAATTTCAACTATTTCATTTTGTCAAACCATTTACATGACAAGGAACAAAAATATGATTAAATCTTGGGTCGTCACTTTCACCCAATAAATGATGGTGAACATTGTTAATGTCCATGCTAGAGACAAAAGACTAAGGGAGGGCTCTTTTTTTAGTTGCTTCTATTAGAGAGATTTGTTAAAAGACATGAAAGACTACTATTTATGAAAATGCATTGCATGTCACAAAGAAGCATTATTTTGTTTAATACTAGAATTTACAATTATTCCATGAACTCAATTTGTCATTTCTATTATTTTCTGAATATTGGATTTCTACAATGATACCAAAATGGCTTTGAGGGTTATGGAGTGAGAAAATAGCGAAACTTAATGTTTTGAAGATTAATTTATCTTTGAGGGTTATCGAATTTGGCGGAATGGATACCCTTCAGACCTTGGTTCTTAGTTTAAGATTAATGCGTAAAGTAATGGTAAAAAAAAAAGATAAAATAGTAAGCTCCCTATTTTGAAGATTCATATCATGTACATGGAATAATATGTGCAGTGTTTTTATTTGTTTGTTTATTTTTAAATGAGATAAAATTGAAGCCATCTGGACCGGTATTCGAAGCTCACTACTCTAACAAAGGGGGAGCTCCATATAAATTTATGGGTGGTATGTAATGGCCCTCACCACACATTTTTAGTAAATTCGGAATTGAACCCACACCCAAATCTACCTCTACACATTGCCAAGACCAAACGAGTTAACTTCAAAGCAAATATATAATTAAACATTTTACTTACTTTTTATTTTCTTTTATGTAGTTGCTTACTTATTTCTTAATTTTCTTTAATATGTGTTTTTTATGATATTATTAATAGAATAATATTATCGTATAGCATAATTTTATTTTATTCTAATAATTAGAAACTTTAGTGATGTTTCTTAGTTTCTCTTTATAATTATAATTATGTTCAAGGCATTTTATATGATTTCTGATTTTATTTAATAATATAGTAATAAACCCACTTTACTTTTGATTCACTTTTTATAGTTGATTGTGGACATACCTAAGATGAAATCCTTTGAAATTGACTCCTAAGACCCATCCGGGAAGATAGACTTGTTTTCAGCGGTTGGGGAGATGTGGCACAAGTTATGGTGTCAAAGTATATGCTGATCATTTTGAGGTCCTTTATAAAGGGGATAAGGCTTTCACTGGTGTGAATAAATATGACGGATTGTGGGAGGTTGTGGTATACTATTTCTTTAAAATATTTTTCTGTGTGGGTCTCTAGGCTTTAGTTGATTTTTGGAATTGCATCATTGCTAAACTTTGCTACGAATTTGAAGGCCATAATGCCATTTGGACTCCATGAATCAATTTTTCATTGCTTTTGAAAATGCTTACAATCGTAAAATAATTTTTTTTATGTCTACTATTAAATTCCCCATACTTTATACTACTCTCTACTAACTTATCATGAATGAAAATGTTGTATTTATAATATAACTTTTTCAACTTCTTGTTTAAGAGTAACAACTTAACTATTCAGTTTAGAATTGATTTTCTAATTTTAACAACATAATAAATCAGCTTAGAATTGATTTTATATTCTTAACATAACAGATCAGTTTTGAAATTGATTTTTATTCTACGCTAATAAACAAACTCTGTTCATACATTATTTGGAGAATATCAACAATTCCCATTATTTAAGGAGAAAATAATGGTAAGTGTTAGATTCACAAATCCATCATCTTCTAGTTTGTTAGAAAGAATATAAGTATTTTATTTTATTTTATTTCTAACAAATTCTGATGTTTTGGAGAAAATAACAATCTTGACCAATTCAATTTCCTCCAACAACTTAATGTTTGAGATATGCATAGTAGTTGAAATATTATAAATAAATTTCATATAGATATTCTTTATAAACAAGTAGCAATCATCTTTCGAGCTCTTTACTTTCATGTTTCCACAGTCGCAGACCTATGTAGTTGTTGATGTCTATTTTTGGAAGTTTTTATTTATAGAATTTACATATCTAGAAAGACTATAAAACTTATTCCAAAACATTATATCATTCTTTATTTAGTCTTCTAGACCCCTAAACCAATTTTGGACATCTTTGGAGTCAATTATGTGCATCTCCAAAGCTAGGACTATGCATCTTCGGAGCTAGCACTGATGATCTCTAGAGCTAGGATGGAGATCTATGAAACCAAATGAAATGCTCACAAAATTTACATATGGACTCAAATGAAGATGAGTCCTATTTTGAACTTGTCTAATTTTTTAAGAGGAATTCAAATATGCACTTAGGTTCATGTTTACGGATATTTTTTATGACTGTTTTTGTCATTTCCTAAAACCTATTTAGTTTGTCTTTACACCTTCATATGCCAAAACAACAAACAAACCAATAAATCTTACAATAGGGTTATATGTGAGGTTTGTTCTTAAATGAAGAGGTACATATAACATATGTACCTGATTTTTCCCTAAGAAAAACTGACTCAATATTTATTGATACTAATGGATTTACCTTTGATAAGCCAAAGTTCTTCAATATTTACCAGTTTTGACACAATTATCCAAACAAATAGTTGTTCTTTTGTTTTGCCCTTGCTTTAATGTCAAAAATCATAGGGAAAATAGGCAACTTAGGTCAATCTATTGTTCAATACTTATGAGCCAAATACATGCTGTGGTCAAGGTTCCATATCAATATATTTTACATATATATAAACATTTCAATTGACATCTTACAAGTATTCGACGCATAAAGTCTTAGATATCTTTTTTTTTATTTAATTTTCCATAGATTTGGTTAATTAAAGCATATCCCCTAGAGTTGGACTAGAGTCTTCCCTATATTTTTACCACCAAACATGGAGTTGAATGCTTCCAAGAAGCTTTCTACACCATGCTTAACGTCAACTCTGTACTTTAATTTCCCTTGTTTCATGTAGTCTAGCATCTCCTCTCTGAATTGGTCCATTTGATCCAAATAATGTCCAACTATAAACCCTTGCATCTTTGCAGATTTTCCCACTAAGATAAAAAGGTTTCTTACTCCATATAATTGTTCCCAATCCTACATCCCCACAAAGGAAAAACCCTGTCATTAGCATTATTCCTAGTTATGTGAGTGAAAGCCTAAATTGTTTTTCAATAAAAAAAGAAGCCTAAATTATATTTCTATAGACAGATTACCTCATTATATTGAGAAATCATTCCACAGACAGGGATGCGAGCATTCAAATTGATGTGGTTGAGAACAGCTTCCAGCATTCTCCCTCCAACATTCTCAAAGTAGATGTCTATCCCCGTCGGGAAGTACCTGCTCATCATACATATCATTACTACTGTATTCTTGCATCATCAAATCATTTAATGAAACTACCCATGGACAAGTAAAGATATAAATATTCAAACCTTACTTGGTCAAAGCTGCATCCCAGTCTGTCTCTGATTTGTAATTGAAGGCATCATCAAACCCAAATTCTTCTTTTAGCATCTTGACCTGCAAATAATTTTCTATCATGCAGAGAGAGAGGTGGGAGGATAATTGTTAAAACTTCATATTGTGGTATGTTTTCCACCACTAGTCTTAAGAAAGTGTTTCTTATAATGGCCACAAAAATATTCTATTGTCTTAGTGTTCTCCAATGGTTATATCAACGATACTTTTCATGTGAATAGTGGAAATTGAAACACAAGGTGCCAGTGCTTTCTAACACAGTTATAATCAGATTCCAACAAAAGATGGATTTGAGAAACCGCATCTCATTAGGAAAAAAAAATGTAGAAGCTGTAAATTCCTTGTATTGTTGTGATCTCTATGAATTCTATCAACCTAGCTAGTTTCATAATATTCCTAGTACTAGGAAAGCCAATAATCTGCAGCTCTCCCTGAGGGGTCCTCACGGTAAAGGAGTTCTGCTTTGGTAGGGGAGGCATAGTTTCAAATCCAGAGTGGGGTAGGGTATGTACGCCCCATATCATGGTAGTATATACAGTTCCTCCTTACCTACTTTGAGTGTATGTAGGGACTAGGTGGCGGTCTCATATGCTGTAGCCTGTAAGCTAACCGGCAGTCCGAGCACAGTTAGATGCACAGGGCACGAAGCATCATGGACCTTTAAAAGGGAATCATTTCCTTTCTTTTCACTTTATTACTAATGCAGGAAATATCTCCTATCCTTCTACCATTCACCCTGAAAGCACATCATTACACGAGATATTTATACACAATGCATTTTTTTTGTCTTATCTTTCTATGCTCCTTTCCAAACAGTGGCCAGAAAAGTTCTTTTCTGACAATTCTTGGCTAAAACTCCAACAAAAACAAAAGGGAATTTTGGTAAGAAAAACAGAAAATATAATTAGAAAAACTATGTTCCTTTACTAATAACCCAGAAAAACTAAAAGTGGTCACTTTCAGAACCCTTTTTTCAGAACACTTAATAGGAGGCCAGGTTCCATTCTTCAAATCCAAAAGGTCTAATTTATACATTATGAAGAAGAAAATTTTTAGACAAAAGAAAATAACACGGTTCAAATTTTTGGTTTGCAATTGAATTCAGTGACTGTTTATTTTACTATTTTGGATTTTGAAATCTAGGAATCTATTTTTGTCTGCAAAAGAACGCCCAAAGGCTTACAAGGCTAGCCAACATTTCAATGGCATTTATATGATACAATCAACATAGAGCAAAAGCAAGTATGTTCTCTAGGAGGAGATAAAGCACCTGGACCAGATGGATTTCCCATGTTCTTTTTTCAAAAACTTTGGAAATTTGTTGGCATATACGTAAGTAATGCGGTGAAGGAATTCTTTGGAGCCAAATAGATGCTTAAGGAAGTTAATTCCACTTTTTTGTGTCTGATTCCAAAAAAGATTGGAGCTGACTCACCTGATCAGTTTAGACCGATTAGCTTGTGTAACTCATTCTACAAGATCATATCCAAAGTACTTACATCCAGACTTATTCAAGTGATTCCTTCGATTATTGCTGACCAGCAAAATGGATTTATCCCAGGTAGACAAATCCTCAATTCTATAATTACTGCTCACGAGAATATTCATTCGTTGTTCAGTTCTAACAATGAGGGTTTCATAATGAAAGTTGATATTGCAAAAGCATATGACATGGTGGATTGCTTATTCCTTTCAAACAGTCTTACAACTTTTGGCTTTGAACAAAAGGTGGTTGATATTATTTATCAGTTGATATCTACTTCCTCAATTGCAGTTCTGGTAAATGGGAGTTCGTCCCAATTCTTTAATCCGTCACAGGGATTGGGACAAGGGGACCCTATATCCCCCATTCTGTTTGTAATTATCGCTGACTGTATGGGAAGATATATAGGGGACTTAGTCCGCAAAGGTTTATTTAAGGGTCTAAAACCCTTTTCTCATCCTCTAATATGCTCCCACGGACAATTTGTTGATGATACTATCTTCATGGGGAAATCTGAAGTCAAGGAAGCAAGAACTTTGAAGCAAGCTATAAATTTATATTCATCTGCCTCTAGACAGTTGATTAACTGGAATAAAAGTGCAGTGTTCTTCACTAACACCCCAATTTAGAGACAGAACAAAATAGATAAAATCCTTAAATGCTCTATAAGTTCTTTCCCCTCTTCTTACCTGGGTCTCCCTCTTGGGATGAAAGTCCCTGAAGCCTTTTGGGAAGATCTCATTAATAAATTCAGTAAGAAACTTGTGGGATGGAAAGGAAATTTTCTAAGTCAGGCAGGAAAGTTAACCCTCCTGAAAGCAAGTCTTCAAAGCATACCTACTTATGCTTTAAGTCTTTTCAGAATTCCCACCAAATTTGCAGAAGTTATTGAAAAAATCCAGAGAAACTTTCTATGGACAGGTACCGAGGAAAAAAGGAGAATGCCATTAATTGCCTGGGACAACATTTGCAAACCTTCCAGGGAAGGAGGACTGGGAATAAGGAAAATTAAAAGTATGAACACATCTCTCTTAGCAAAACAGGGATGGAGGGTTTATCATGAAAACAAAGAATGGAGCAATATATGGAAGCATAAGTATTTATTTAATGCAAAATCCCTCTCTGATTTCTTTTCTTACCCTGACGTTTCTCGTCCATCTTCCATATGGGGGGCAGTTCAGGGAGCTAAACATATTTTAGAAGAAGGATGTTCATGGAAAGTTGGTAATGGAAAAAAGGTGAAATTCTGGGAGGATGCTTGGTTAAAAGGAAACCCTTTGATAGAAGAATTCGAAGATAAAGAAGTAATTGACCGATGTAAGCAAAGATATGGAATAATGGTTAACCAATACTGACAGAGCAATTCTTGGGTGAACTTAAATGATCTCGATCAAGATTTCAATAATATACAATTATCCCTCAATGTTATCTCTCTCTATCCTAATCTTGAAGATAAGATTGTTTGGCATGATGATCCTAGCGGACATTTTAAAGTTTTTACCATTTTTACTCCAAAGGGAAGTGGTAACCAACCTTTGTGGATGCATGCCTAGATCAAGGGGCTCATCCCTAAAATCAAAATCTTCTACTGGACCCTTCTCCAAAATAAAATATTGACTCTTGACAACTTACAGAAAAGAGGAATATATGTAGTGAACAGGTGTATTCTATGTAAAAAGGGTTTTGAAGATAGAGATCACTTGTTTGTGAACTGTTTTTTTACGCAGCAAGTTTGGAAAGAGATCCTCTATCTTTAGGGTATTGCATGGATTCACCACAAAAGTGTGGAAGTATCTTTTAAAAGTTGGTACTGTCTCTCTAAGAATCATGATGTTCTTTTTTTATGGAAACTAACTCTTCCCCATATTTGGTGGGGAATATGGAAGGAAAGAAATAACCGAATTTTTAGAAGAAAAGAACTTCCAGGATGGGTGGTGGGGCAGAACATTATTAGAGCTATTAAGGAGAATTTCTCATCGCAAAGGGACCCTAATCCAACCTTTCAAATTGATAATCCCTTAAGATCAGAAAAGTCTAATGTAAAAACTGAAAATCCTAGACTAGGTGTTACTTGGAACGTCCCCCCTCATGGGTGGATCAAAGGAAACTTTGATGGAGCCGCTAAAGGGAACCCGGGAAATGCAGGTTGCAGAGGAGTCTTGAGAAACCATGAGGGAAACGTAATTGATGCTATTGCTATCCCCATTGGCAAGTCGAATTGTCATATTGCTGAAGCTTCTGCTGCCCTTCAAACCATCAAACTAGCTGTTGAATTAGGATATTCTAAATTATGGCTGGAAGGGGACTCCTTGAATATCATAAATATCTTAAACAATAAAAATTCTGTTTCATGGTCTATAGAGGCTATGGTGATGGAAATAAAAACTTTAATCAAAAAATTTGAGAAAGTTACTATCACCCATACTTACCGTGAAGCCAACGGGGTTGCTGACTGGATAGCAAATCACGCAGTTCGAACAGGACACAAGGTGAGTTGGCAGGTTACATTAAACAAGAATGTGGATCTTAGAGCGCTCATTAAATCATGACGCAATTCATGCAAAGGAGGGAAAGATCAGTGTGGAATAGAAAACCAATGATTTGGCAGAGTGGCTTCACGGAGAAAAGTTTACACTCATTAAAGAGAAATGTTCTAGAGTACGTGAAGCGGATTCTGAACGTGCCTAACAAAAGGTGAGTTTTGTTCCAAATTGGTAATAGTTGGGTTCATTGTTTAGTTTGCAGTGTTTGGGCGTTAAAGGATATTTGTATGGCTCGTAAAAGGGAAGGAGAACCAAGGAAGCAGGAACCCAAAAACTGCAAAGAGTGGAAAGCAAAACAAGATGTCTGGAAGATCCTTCAGAGAGGGAAGGTTGTGAGCTACATGGAACGGCTTCATGGTTCAAAACCCCATATTACAACGGCTTTTTTCAAAAATTGGATTGATGATAGGGTCACCCTCCATGGCATCACGGTGAATCTTACCGAGGAATTCATAGCGAAGGTTACGGGGCTTCCAATGGAGGGAATAAAATTCTCTAAGCAGACCAGCATTTCAAATGAGGCTTTTTGCAAATTCCCAAAGACGGATGTTGAGGAGCAGCAGTTGGAAAAGAGTGGAGACTTTTTTGACTTGGAGCAGATTAAGGGTATCTGGAGAGACGTCTTATGCTGTATCCGTGAGTATTTCATACTTGATGGAAGAAGCAAAAGAGTTCACAAATTTCATTTTGTATTTCTTAATCACTTTAGACACAAAGTAAGAATCTCCTTTCCTTTCTACTTGCGTTTCTCTTTGCTCCAAAGTCTGTTCGCTCATAGGAAAAAGGAGTCTCGTCCTATATTGCATGAGGGATTAATTCTAATAATAGAAGGTTACTACAAAAACAAGGCCATTGTTATGAATCCTTATTCGAAAAAAAATAAGGACTTACAGAGTAACAAGAACGAAATAGTAAAAGGGAAAGAAAAAGCTAAATTCAAATTCCCTAATTTTAAAAATCAGACTGCTGATGAGGAAACAGAGTGGGAAAGCACTGAAAACTCTGAAGAGGAGAGCATGGAGGAAGAGGGAGGAACAAAAAGCAGGCAATCAAGTTCCAGCGAGGAAGACGAAGTTCAAGACAAGAATGAAAAAGGAGTCACTATAGAGGAAAAAGCTGAAAACAGTAACCATGATCCTGAGAAAAAATAGCAAGTGTTTGAGGAAACTGATAAAGATTTGGATGATCCTTTTGAGGACCCTGTTTTGATAAATGAGAAGGAAAATCTAGTTCAGGTCGCCAACCAAGTAACGGAAAAGGGAGCTCAAGTTAAGGATGTTAGTAACGAAAATGAAAGCCCTGTTGAAACTAAGGAACATAAACGAATGGAAAGGGAGGATCACATGGAAGAAGTTGGAAACAGTCCAAAAAAGAATACAGAAGATTGGAGTGATATAAGGCAGAATGACGGGAGGCACCCACCTATGAGCTTGGCCAATTGCAAAGCAGATGCTATCCTTCAACTCGATTCATGGATGTACAAGGAGATAATGGAACTCAAAAAGAAAATGGAAATAATGGAAGGTAACTAGGAGGCAGCTCGGAATAAAATCAATAACATGGAAAAACAGATGAGGGATATTCCTATCAAACTCAAAGACTATGAGAACAACCTAAGGGAACTCATTAAGGAAAGCAGAATGAAGATGGAGGAGGTTACATCTAGCATATGTGCTGCTGCTGTAAACATTGGAAAACGAGCAAATGAGGAAATCAAATCCTTGGAGGGGCCTAGCAAGAGAACTAGACAGAGCTCAAGAAAGAAAGCAATGCAAGAGGGAGCCAAGTCGGCGGCTACTGCCATTCAGGACACTGCTGTGAAAGGTAAGGAAGCAGTGAAGATGATTTTGGAACTAGAAGAATAGATCCTGGTTCTTTTAGGTGGATGTAATATCTGGTCTCGTTACCTGATTTTTTGTATCCTCTTTACTATGGAGTTTCCAGGTCTCTGTAAAACCTGGGGTTTGTCTTTTGATTTTCTTTTTTGGTGGTTTCAGGTCCATGTAAAACCTGATTTTGATACTTCTTTGAAGTAGGTTTTAGGTTTCGCCTGTGGACGTTACTGTTTCATCCTTCTCCCTTTGTTTCAGGGTTTCGGGGTCCCTTCAAACCCTGTTTTTACCTTAATCTAAAACATAGAGCAAAAGCACTGAGATATTAAAAATCATTGTTGGCAGATCCTAAACATTGCAGTTGCATTTAATTTAAATTAAGATGTCAATTTTCTTAAGAGAACTCTCTTGTAGGCTTTGACCCCACGAGCAGGCTTAGGAGTAAACCAGGGATTACAATTCCACCTACACCCAGTAGCATATAATGCATCTCCAGTAAATTGAAACATAACTGAATTAAAACAAGATCATAAAGCAGCTAAAAACTTTTAAGAAAAAAACATAAACATGATGCAATGAGTGCAATCCTTGACAACCCAAAAGCTATGTCAAGTGACCACTCTCCTAATAGTTGAAGTTCAGAAGAAAACAATGATGAGGTGCATATTGAGAAGCACCTACCTTTTCATCGCTGCCTGTGGCCCCAACAACACGGCAACCATTGATTTTAGCAAGCTGCCCAACAACAAGCCCCACTGCACCTGCTGCTGCAGAAACAAATACTTGTTCTCCGGGCTTGGGCTCCCCAATCCTCATCAACCCAATGTATGCTGTCAACCCAGAGCTACCTACTGCCACCAAAATAAAAAGATTAAAAACCCTAGAACCATAAAAACTCGACATGCAAAGTATTCCGATCTCAATCATTAATGTGACTTACCTAGGAGCCCCAAGTAATAGGTCAGTGGAGCCACATCAACAATAAGTTTTGTGAGGCCTGATCCAGAGAGCATTGCATACTCAGCCACCTCAGAATATCCGAGCACAATGTCACCTTCTTTAAATTGTGGATTAGCAGAGGTCACAATTTTTGAAACTGAACGAGATATGATGGGCAGCAATCAGGGTTACAGTCATAACTTAGTACATAAAATCTTTGAGATTTCCATAGTTAACCATTTGTGATGCAGGGGCATCCAAGGACAATCTACAGTAAAAGTGAAGATAGGAAATTAATTTGGTCCTCAACCAAGGACTCATTCATCTACAGGATAAGGGGGTTGGGAAATTTAAATGAAGTCCAGATTTTAATGATGGTTGTCCCCAAAAATCTGACTTGTGTAAGGAAAACACTATATAAAATTAGTGTGTATGTTTTGTTTGCATTTAGATATAAGTAATATATTAGAATAGTAGTAGCAGCAGTCTGTAGGTGGAGAAGAATAGCAGAAATAGTAGATTGTGCAGAAGAATAGGCAGGGGAAAGAAGAATAGAACAGCCGAACTGAATATGTAGCACGATCTGAAGACGTCGGAAGGATTGTGTTGTATGTACTATTTTATGTTTTATGAGAGGATCTAAAATTGGAGTGAAACTTTCATCTGTGTTGTTCCAGGTTGCATGTAAAATTCGGAGCATAATTGCTGACAATAATTTCTGCGTAACAACTGTGCGACAAGTTTTCAATATCAACCTTTCAGTGGCCCGTCACCAGGATGAAAATAATGGATCAACAACATAATTGTTGTTTTTTCCTTAGGGTTTTTAGCTCCTACAATTATAATCTAGCTTCTCCCTAATCTTTTAAAATTTACAGCATTGTTAATAGTGTTTTATTGCAGAATCAAGGCGTGAACAGGCCTGCTACCCCAGCAATTGGACTCAACTAAATGTCTTTTAACCTCTTTTTTTTCCAGCCCTCTTCAATGAATTGGATCTTATGATGCAAATTTTGAAAAATATAAAATACAACAAAAGATGGGAAACTACCTAGCAAGTGAAAGAAAGATTTTTGTAAACAACAAGAAGAGACGCTTTGATGGGTTCTACAGAGCAAATTAAAAGTCATCCCATCTTTTACTTATTTATCCTAGTAATGGGTAATGGGTAGAGAATGAATTAATAAATGAAAAAGAGTAAATGTAGACCTGACCCAATTTGAAGCTCTGGAAGAAAGATCCATCAAGATTTTTCATACGCCATCTGAGATATGGATCTACTGATATCCGCATGTTCTTCACTATAACTTCCCCTTGTTCGCATACATTGATGTTCAATCGGGTTTCTTTAACATGGAGATGATCGTGTGTGACAGGCCCTTCATTTGCATAAGCACCCAATATCACCTGCTTGTTCCTCACCATCTCATCCTCCATTCTCCGGCAACCCTTCCACTCCTGCTTGGACCCCTGCCTTAGAATTTAACAATTTTTGGTCGATGTGTTTAGAAGGAAAATCATGGAATCTTAATTTGCCCTGGCATAAGAACAGAATAAAAGTTCCAATTCTTTAACCAATGGACAACATTTATGCATTCATTTTCCAGATAATTTATCGTTTTTTACGTAAAATAATGATCTTTGGTATCAAGTGGGTTGAGATGATAATATAAAAGATGTTTAATTATTCATTAAAGTATAAATTTTAAAAAATATTAAAAAAATATACGATCGAAATTGTGTTTGTGTAAATTTGAACATTATATTGAACAAACATTTTATACATTTAATTTATATAAAAATAAAATTTCAATAAAATAAAATTACAATTTTATTAAAAAATTTAATACAAAATATTTTTCCCAACTCTAAAAAATAAACGAAATAAAGATAATTCCTTTTATTTTATTATTTGTTATGAAAAAAAAATCTAATAATTTTCTTTAAAAAAAATTAAATCTTTTTTAATCATTTTAATTCGATGAAAACAAATCACTTCTTAATTTTAAAAGGAACCATTTCACTCCATTGCTCTCCTTTTTAATTTACAACATTATCTATTTGAGAGAGTATTATCTATTTTAATTTATGATAAAATCAAATGTATATAACATATTATTATATATTTCCTTGAAAGAGCAGTAGTATAAAAAACAAAGAAAATAATACAATTATTTTTTAGAATAAAAATTTAGAACATTTATAGTGGTTTATAAAGGAAGTTTATTTATTAATTTTAAAATTATTAAAAAATAACATCATCTATTTGGCGTATTTTTTCAATCAAAATTACTTTATATTTTTAATTTTGAAATGAGAATTTAGAGATGGAAACTTCATGCAAATCATAAATTAAAACTCCATGAAATTTAAATATACAGAGACACACTTCTTGTTGTGATACAAGACATCCTTTTTAAGAATCCAAATTTTCTATTATATAAACATCTAACATATCTATGTATTTGTTATTTGTTTTATCTCTTCAAACATAAATTCTTCATATTTCTTTTATCTTCTTTCCTAAATCCAATAAAAAATAACAACTTTATAATTAAATAATAAAAACATGTTTGAACTAAAACATATCTTACAACCTTAATATTTTTTTTTTCCATTTTCATATAACATTATCAATGCCTTTATTTGAATACAATACAAAAGGTTAAAACCATAAATATATTAATAATCTTTCACCTTTAAGAATAAACTTTTTAAATCAACCACCCACAAGCCATATACACACATGATCCAAGAGTAAAACATTTGTTTTTGAACTAACAAGAGTTTTGACACCTTTATAATTTTTGACTATGTGACACAAGGTAATTTAAATGGCCACGATAGTCCCTTTTCCTTTTTTTCTTATAATGCACTTTTTAATACGATGGGTCCCATGATAATTAAAGTTGTCTCCTTATATTCCATTTTTTCTTCAAAATGCATTCTAAGATCAATGGTGTGGATCCATGTGACTAAATTGGATGATGGGCAACCTCCTCCTTAATAAAAAAGATTCAACACCTTGTGAGCCATCTATACAATGTGATTATGATATCAAGATATGTTGGTTGGATATCTCTACTAATACATCTTTCAATGTTCTTTTTAACGTTAAGTGGTAGTCTTGATGGTGGGGAAACTTCCATTTCAATGTTGTTATAAGATGTAAGTTTTTATAGATATCAAAAATGGATTTACGTAGTATTTTAGTTTTATATATTTGGAAAGTATTTATTATGGTTGTACCTTTTAATCATATATCTATCTATTGTTGAAAGGCTCACATTCACTATCTTTTTATACCTAAATTACTTATCTCTTAATTCGACCATTATTATTCTAATGATTAGACCTTCCATATTGTACAAAAAACTCTAAACTTGATTATTATCCTTCACTACTAGTTTTGGACCTATACCTATTTTCTAGCTTCCTGGACACTTGTGTTCTAAGCAGACATTTGTGTTGATATAAGTGTCCATTTTTCCTACAAAATTTCAGTGCCTAAAAGTCATATAATTTACAAATGAAACATATCCTAAATGTCGACCTAAGTTCTTTAATGTGAGATATTTCTAAAAGGGATCAGTATATATACAAGATCAACTTTCATTCATTCATCACTTGGAAATCACATACAACTCACAAAGTAATATACCAAGAAACACTCAATCAAACATTTAAGTGAGCAAACCTACCCTATTCATCCCTATTTCCATATCAGTCATAGGAGCAATATTTCCAAAAGTTTGAAGTATTCAAAGAGTAAACCATGAACCATATTTTCCAAGTTACAAGCTAGGTCACTGCATGTTTATGCTTATCACACATTGCATCTTTATACGCACACAAGCCAACACATAAGAGAGAATTACATTAGTCTAAGGCCCTATTCAGAGTATTGGCTATGTAAGAAACTTCCATTGACAAAGGGATCCTTGGGGTAGTTCGACATCATGAGCCCACTAACCCATTTTTCTACAATCACTTCAAGGGTGAAGAAGCTAGGGTTTGATCATTTGATAAAGAGTGATACTTGAGTGCATGATTTGAAGACATCAGAAGAAAGGTGATAAAAAAATTAGAAAGGATCTAGTTGGTTATATCTAGATTCCATATATGACACCTATGTCAAATTTAGACATATGCATTGACATAATTATCTAGATCCAACACAAGCATCTGAGGCCACACAAAGAATATTCTCAAAATCTGATGACTATTCTAGGATCATCTTCTAGCATGTTCTAGATCAGAATTGAATGAACATAGTAAACCAATTAAGTATCAGTGTTTCCTATTCATTGTAATATCTATCAATAGTTGAACTTTATTATTTTTAGGAATCTTAGTTAGTATAACTTCATAATATTGTTTATTTGAGTTTCTATTAATTGGCCTACTCATTAGATTAGTTTACCATCCTTGTGTAAAATTTAATGTAATATCCCTTTACCCTAGATACCCACACATATCTAAATTTAGGGTTAAATATTTGGTGAACCCAATGTGATGATTTTCACCCTTCAACCAAAGTGGTCAGAGCATTCAGTAAAACCTCATAATAGGGTCTTGGCAAGATTAACTTACCTTTACAGGTTAGCCCAACACATGTGGTCAATACCTTCTCAGTTATACCATACACAATAGTCTTTGATATGTTATTGGTACAACCTTGGATACACAAACTCAATGCAATACCTTTTATAGTGCATGGGTGTATAAAATACATTCATACCAATAGAGTAGTCATAGTTCCTAGAACTCAATATGAACATCCACTTGAAAAAAAACAATTTATTCCAAGGTAGCTAATTATCAAACTTACTAAGGTTAATTCTTCATGAAAAGGTACATAACAAACAATCCCTTTTCCTAGGCTAATCATACTCGATAGGCCATTGGATCAGAGATACACAGTAGATTCCATGAAATCCTCATCTATTACTATGCAACATACTTAGTTATCCAAAACTATTAGTGTAGGTTTTTTTATGCTTTTGGTCTTACCTACACGGTTGTTAGTCAACTTACTTAAGGTTGTTAAGGGCATTAGGGGAACTTACACTATACGTGTGTTCTAATTGTGAGTTGAGTTGTTACTTTATGATTCATTTTCAAAATGGAGGCATTTTTTAGATATTCACAATAAGCCTTAGCCCCCTAGTCATATGGTGTGGTCACATGAGGGAAGCACCCAATTTATCTCTTAGCCCCTTGGTCATATGGGAAATAAGCCCCTAATCACTTCTAACCCAAAAGGGCTAAAGTTTGCTCAAAAGAGGTTTAAGTTTTTATTTTGAAAGATGATGCATACCAATTTCTTATGAGGAAGTTGATCAAAAAATTTCCACCTTTATTTACCACCAATTTTTTCATGCGAGCATATTTTCAAATAGCCATAACTTTTGATTGCTAGCTTAGGTTTGAGTGTTGTCTTCTTCAAAAGTGCTTATTTTTCATGTTGTATGCATTGCCGGTAATGTTGAGCTCGTCGTAGTTACCTTAAAACGAACCATTGTACATTATTAGATGCATTATCAGTTATTGATAATATTGAGCTCATTGTAGTTACCTTAAAACCAACCATTGTACATTATTAGATGCATTATCAGTTAACCCCATCATCCCTCTAATTCTTTCATACTTGTACACAATTTTCTAAAGATGCATTCTCAGTTATGTTTGATGTCTATACGAGTGTGCTTATATTTTCTACTTAAGGTGGGGGGGGGTCACTCTGATAGTTCTAAGGGGATACTATGTGGTGTTATGTACTTTTATTTTATATATTTCTTCTTTACTTTATGTAACAACCTCTTTTCTTGCATCATGGATGATTGTTGGTCATTTTCACCTATTAAGACATTCAATTATCATGAATAGAAAAGCAATGTGCTACTTACTCTAAGAAAACAAGGATTCTATAAGATAACTATGAATGAGGAAATTGAACTTGCAGTAGATGCAAAGAAAAATAAATAGTTTAATAAATGTGATCAAGCACATTTTTATCTTAGTTTGTCTATTTCTCTTGACTTACGTTTTTACATTAAATCTACTAAAACACCTAATGAAGTATGGACCACACTAGAAAAACTCTTTGGGAAGTAGGATGTGATGAGAGGTCATGAACTAGAGAATAAGCCTATCAGTTTGAGTCTAGTTAACTTTGACACAATACATGATTTATTCACAAATTTCAAATCTCTGATGTTGTAATTAAAATAATGTGGAATTGATACAAAAGATGATCAACTTATTCTATTTATTCTCTCTAAATTGGGTCCAGGCTATTTTGTGTTTGTGTCCACTTCCCATGGCACAAAAAGTGCTCTTGGAACCACATGGAAGATGTCATCTTTAGAAACCTTTGATGTCGACTTGAATCCAAAGCAACATAAATTGATACAAATGGGCATAGTGAAGTCATCAAAATCTCGTGGACTCTTTGCTAAGAAAGAGAAGGTTTTAAACATAGAGAAAAGAAACAAAATAAAAAGAATCAAGAGAAGGATGTAAATTCTCCCGCTTCTTCTAGTCCTAAGCCTAAGAAAGATTAGATCAGATATGGGTTTTGCTTAGGAAAGCATGGTTAAAGAAAATATTTGAAGAAATAGATTGACCAACTGACTAAGATGCTCAAGAAGCACAACATCAATGTCCCTGAGTCTACCATTTAGAATTCATCAACCCATGAATCCTCTACGGCAAATGACAATGGTAAATAAAAGGCAAAATAGAAAAGTAAGGGGAAAGCAAAGAGAAATTCCCTAGTTGTAGTTGTACCTCTAACACCTACATGGATCATTGACTTTGGTGTTTCACATCACATGGCCTTTTCACAAAGATTTTATTTTCTTGGAACCATGTGACATGTCTTGTATAGAATTGGGTGATGACACTTCTAAAAAGTTTCTCAAGAGAGTGTCTATTGAAGTGAGAGGTGAAACATTCGATAATGTGCTAAGTGTTCCCTCACTTTCAACTAATCTCTTATCAATTTACTGGATCACTTACTTTGGTTTGAGCATGCGAGTTGAGTTCACTTCAAATTTATTTTATGTTAGAGAGTTTTAATGTCATACTATATTAGCTGAAGGAATGGTCAATTATCAGACTCAAATATATAACTTCTCACACTTTGCTCCTAACTCTCTTTCAGATTCTTCTTCTTCAGACTCACCTAAACTTGATGAAATTTCTTATCTTGAGCACACTTTTGATATTGATGAATCTTTTTATAATATAGATGACTACAATAGTGATGGGGAATCACCTCCACCATCTCCTTGTCAACTTTTAGATGTTGAGGAGTTATTTCTTGATCAACCTACTTTTTGCCCACTTCAAACATTACAAGGAATAGGTATATTGATTCAAGACACATCAAATATAAGGTAATCTATTCCATAGTTTCAAGGCATTCCACAATACTTCTTAGCCATTTCTCCCATTTCACCTTCTTTGTATAGAGTAGTTGGCCCTCTTAACTTATATGAGGAGAACATTTCCTTGGATAGAAATCACACCTTGGTTGATGATCCATCAAGAACTTGGCAGATGCATTCACTATTCTAAGGTGATCTATTCTTCACTACATCTACATCTGATCCATAGCCATTCTAGGGCACTCTTTTGCAAGATATAGGATGGCTTCAGGTAGTTGTATACTCTAATAGGGATTTGTATCCTTACCTTCTTCTTTGCTCTCTTTTGGAGATGAGTTTTGTCCTATGTAGTTTCTCCTTTTCTCTATTATATAGAATTTGCATTGTGCTTGGGTACCTCAACAGGCCTTGTTACTAGGACCCAATTATTCTACCCACCTAAGCTACTCTTTAGGGGGGGTGTTAGTGTAGGATTTTTCTTGATTTTGGTCTTACCTACATGGTTGTTAGTCAGCTTGCTTATGGTTGTAAAGGTCATTAGGGAAACTTTCATGTTATGTGTGTTCTAATTGTGAGTTGAGTTGTTACCCTTATGGTGACCTAATATCTCACTATAATTTATGATTTTTAGATAATGGAAATTAATGAAACTCACTTTTGCTTTGCATTTCTCTCACATATTCGTAGGGTTTTCATGTAATATGTGACATTCAAAGATCTTGGAGTGATTTGACAAGAACAACTAAACATGGTCCTATCATTTCTACTTTAGATATAATATAACACATAAAATAATGGGTTCCATTAAACCCTACTCTTTCTATTAACTCTTCGAGACCATATAACCCTATGACATATATGTAGAGTATTACAGAGCATACAATGCTAGATATTACATATCTACATGCTCCTTTACAATACCACTAGTTTGATAAATCATATCTAATGTTCATAACACTCCCAGATGAGCATCCCTTAGATGGGATAATTGGCTAGACTTTACCTTAATCCAAAAACTCAAAAAAAATCAAATACTACAAAAATACTAAAAAAAATCAACATGTTCCTAGTTGTACTATTTATTCAACATATGTTGTTTGTTTTATGTTAGTAAATAACATATCATTATTTCCTATATACACATGTGTTTCATGTTTCATTTGAGTGTGATATAATCATACCTTGGTACATGATATATGCACTTAAAAATATTGGGATTTCCCTGTACTAACATCCGAAGTACATTGGGGGCATATGCTTCTTTGATCACGATACACCTAGGTTTAAATGGCCACTTTCCATTATCATGTTTGAGATTAAATATTCTTAGATATGCCTATATCCATATTTATATATTTTACAGTGTACTTGATATGTTGTGTACTTAACATTTATAGACACGTGTTCAGAAACTAGTATGTTATGTTAATGTTGGTTTCCTATTTTCTTTGATTGTTATTGTCTTGCATTATATTTCCTATTGGAACATTTGAATATGTTTCATTAATTATGGCCCCCATGCCATGCTTGCCTATTTTGACATTTGAATAAGCCATTATTTATTGTATGTGGACATTTGAATATTTCATTCTATGATTTATGGACATTTGAATAAGTTATGTCCCTTCGATTGTGCAACATTTGAACATGCCCCTTGTATGAAGTCTCCTTAGACCATTTCCTATTGCTTTGATTTGAGTGTTCTTGTGTGTGTGTTGTAATCGTACTTCTCATGATCCTACTCCTCCTTATGATTACACATCAGATCATGTGAAAACTAATGACCTTAGTTATCCCACTTGGAGACAGTCACCACTCACTTGGACCTTTCCCACATCATATTATCATCTCCTATACAACCTCAACACATCTCAGACTTTTTGCATGCTAAATAGGCTCTCTAGGCACCTCCCAGGGCCCTTTTGGTGACTTATTGACCACCTTAGGTGGCCTTTAAACCTAGGTTATGGCTTAGGGAGGAAACCCACAGCTTAGGCTACATGTTTCCTTCACAAAAGCCATGGCCTAGGCAAAACACGTGAAAAAGGTCCCTGTTTGGGCCCAAATGGCTAGAAACAGCTAGTTTTTGGTCTTTTGGCAAATTAGGGTTGAGATATATGCCTTTTTCTCATTCATTTGAGTCTCTCTCTTCACTCTCTCTTATATTTTTGATCTGATCTTCCCACTTAATCATCACACTCAAATCTTAGATGTCTTCTTGAATCTCTCTTGGTTCTTGCTTGGCACACTTAGCTTTCATTTTGATAGGGGATGCCCTACTACCCTATAGCTTATCTTGGTGATTCACATTGCTCTCTACAGTGTTATTGAAGCTTGTGGGTTGCTCCTATCTCCATCAAGAATCCATTGCACCTATATCTTATGCTCCTTGTATTGGCTCTCTCATAGATTGACAACTTCTCCTTTACCTCTTCCTCAACTTTTGGCTCTTGGTCTGCACTCAGCTCACACAAAGCATGATCCTTTCCTCTCTTGCTTCCTAGTTTGGATAATTAGTTGGTAGAAAGTATGCACAATTATTTTGAGTTTGATATGAGGGAAATTTTCTATGTAAAGTGAAATTATTGTTTGTTTGTAGTAATATACATGTTAGGGTTTGATTTGCTTTAGTAATTTAGCTTGTTTAGGGCATTTCTAAGATAGTTTCTAAAGTTTATGCATTCGTATATGGTTAAAGATTATATTTATTGCTTGAAATATCTTCCATTATATGTTATGCTTGCATTGGAAATTTTTATTATTACATATTAGGATCCTATATGCTCAAAACAATATATACAACTTGCATAAACAATCTTGTTAGTGTAGTGATTTTTTCCACTGGGTTTTGCCTACACAATCATATGACCATTCTATGTTATTTAAGCTTCCTAGGTTAGTTATAAAGGGTCCATAGGCTAATTATATTTAATTTTAATAACTTAATTAATAAAATTAGAGGCTTCCTCATGTTGTCCTAATTTTCTCTATATGTACCCCACTTTTCCTTTTTTGGAAGGTTAATGAAGAATTGACTCATTCACATTTTGCAATAGACAGGTTACTGCATATTTTTCCTCTCTTAGATTTTTGGAGCTCTCACTCTACCTCATAGGATTTAACATTGATTATGTGAAATACATTCAGGGATCTTGGCACACTCTTTCATGGTATTAGAGCCTTCCTGACAGCCTCATGCATCAGACTCCTTGGTAAGATCCTCCATGCATTCACCTTACTGGTTTTTTTCTATCTTGGCTACCATTTTTGACCTTGGAGGCATTTTCTTAATCTGACTCAAAACTCATGTCAAAAGGCCTTTGATAAAAAATTTATTTGCATATATTTTTAAGGTTTTTTGAAATCTAAAATGGGTTATTCTTAGTTTTTTGAGAAACTTCACAGATTTTTTAGAAAATCAACTTCTTCCATCTAGTCATACGACTATACGAATGAAGTAATCAGTCCTCCAAACCCCAGTTTACTCTCTATAGAATAAATCAAGTTTTTGATGAGCTATTACTTGAGTCTGTAGACCAAATCAGGTTTTTGGCAAGCCATTACTTGCCTCAAGACCAAATCAAGTTTTCAACACTACTCAACTTATAAGTAATAGGGCTTCTCAACCTTGATGACTTGTCTACTAGACCCATTTGGGATTTCAGAATTACTTTGCTTCATTTTCATGAAGTTAAGTAAATTTGTTTGAAAACCCCAAATTAATCTTGGAAGAATAAATCAAGATTCTAAGTGTTGATAACTAGGAAGTAATTGAGCTTCTCAACCTCGACAACTATTTGTAGACCAAATCAGGTTTTTAGTATTAGTTTACTTCCAACTCATGAAGTAAGTAAAGTAGCCTAAGAAATATAAAATACACTATAAAAATTAATCAAGCTTCTCAACCTCAACTACTTCAAAGTAATTAGGGTTCAATAGTGGCATTACTAATCATCAACATCAGTAAAGCAATTAGAAAAACATGATCAACACTGTAAGACCGAATCAAGATTTCGAAGTAGTCTTACTGTATCAAAAGCCTAAAGTAAAAAAGTTGACAACCTGATCAACACTAAAAGACCCAATTGATATTTTGGAGTAGTCTTACTACATTAAAAGTTAAAATTAAAGTAGTTTGAAAATCTTAAAGTAATGCAACTGCAAAACCCTGCATGACATTCAGGAGGGCATAAAATTTTAGATGAAAGGTAATGGAGAAATAAAGTAAAGTTGTTTCCATTTTTGGATTTTTGAATGAAAAAACACAAGCATGGAAAAAAGTTTCCATTTTTGGAAAGGTTATAGGAATATGTGGGAGTAAGAATCTGTAAGTGCTATAACTTTCAATCTGTAGCTCTTTTTTGAGTGCCATTTTTTTTGGAAGTGCATATTCTCTCAATCTCTATGCATTGGTGACATTATTTTAGGACTTTTATAAAATATATTTTTCATACGGTGTAATATATTAAAAATATCTTCAAACCTTTGTACCTTTCCTCTTGGATGTATTATCAACTGTGCTTGATGTCCCTGTCATACTTTCTCACACTGATTGCTCATAGACGCATTCTCGGTTATGCCCAATGTCCAAGACTGAACGTGTGTGCATTATAAATTTAGGGGGGTATTCTTGATAGTTTAGGGGTACTTGTACTATGTGCTTTCTATTCTTTACTTTCATTTTAATTTTGTAATTTATCTCATTCTAATCTACACTAATGAATTTAAGCATCAAACCACTCACACCATTTAACTATCTAGAATGGAAGTCTAAAATACAACTCACTTTAAGAGGTAAAGGACTCTATCAGATTATTATGGGTGAGGAAACTGAGTCATCTATAGATGCAAAAAAGGTTAAGTAGTACAATAGATGTTATGAGGCTTATGGGTTTCTATGCCTATCAATGTCTCCATACCTCCTATTTCATGTTGAATCTACAAAATCTCTGAATGAAGTCTGGACAATCCTGGATAAGCTTTTTGGAGTGTAGGACATCATGAGGGGTCATGAGCTAGAGAATGAGCTCATCCCATTGAGCCCAGGTGACTATGACACCCTAAAAGACTTCTTTACAAAGTTTAAATCACTAAGACTGTAGTTGAAATAATGTGGTATTAAGAAAATAGATGACTAATTAATTCTATTCATGCTTACAAAATTGGGTCATGACTATTTAGTTTTTGTTTCCACATTTCATGCCACCAAACATGAACTTGGATCCACTCGGAAAATTCCATCATTCGATGAGTTTGTTACTGATCTAACTTGGGAGCAAGATAAGTTGGTTCAAATGGGTACAATTGAACTCTTCTAAATCACATGCTTTGATTGTCAATCAGGACAAGAAGAAGCCTTCTAGCAGTGACAAATAGGAGAAGAAATAGTCTAAACCAGAACATAAACATAAGAAGAATAAAAATTAGATGCCAAGCCTAAGGCATCATCAAATGAGTCCTCCTCAAGTGGGAAACCTAAGAAGGAGAAAATCAAATGCAAATTTTCAAATAAACTTGGGCATGATGAATCTCAGTGCATGAAAAAGAATATTAACACCTTGACTAAGATGCTTGAGAAGAACAACATCAGTGTTCTTGAATCCTCATCTTAGAACATGTCCACATAAGATTCTACAAAGGCAAAAGATAACAAAAAGGGTAAAAATAAGGCCAAGACACTGGTTATAGTAGCTTCTCGCCTTCAACTTGGGTTATTGATTCAGGGGCTTCTTATCACATGGCCTCCTCAAAGGATCTATTTTAAGAAATAGAGCCATGTTCTGTGCCTTGAATTCTCATGGGTGATGATACTTCATTAGAAGTTAGTGGTAAAGGATCGATAAAATTAAGTGATGGGACCTTCAATGATGTTTTATGTGTTCATGATCCACCAATATTTTGTTATTATATCAAACCACTCACATAGGTTCAAGGAAGCAAGTTAAATTCACACCTAATTTAGTGGTCATCAAGGAGCTACATAGTGACACCGTAGTGGATTATGAGAAGGCCAATCATCAGTCTAGGATATATACCTTCTCACAATTTGCCCTAGATCAACCCTCATCTACACTACTTACTCATGCAGATGGAGTGAGCAAATTATGGCATAAACGGTTTGGCCATTTAAACTACTGTTACCTAGAGAAACTTAGTTGTCAGGACATAGTTTCAAGGTTGCCTAAAGTCAAATTCTTAGATGGCCTATGTAATGGTTGCATTCTTGGTAAGCATCCAAAAGATAAATATGACAAGGGCAAAGCAAGAAGAGCTGAACAAAAGCTAGAAATAGTCCATAGTGACTTAGCATGTCTATTTCCAAAACCTTCATTCAATAAGACAAGATACATGCTCACATTCATCGATGAATTTTTGAGGTACACCTGGGTGTTTTTTCTCAAAAATAAGTCTGAGGTCTTTGAGCACTTTAAGGACTTCAAAGCACTTATGGATAAGTATTCAGAATGTTCCATTAAAATCTTAAGGACTAACAATGGAAAGGAGTATTTCAATAACATGTTTGAGTAGTTTTGCACATCAAAGGAGATTCAGATGCAACACATAGTTCCATACAATCCTCATCAAAATGGTGTGGCTGGATGTAAGAACTATTCCTTGAAGAAAATGGCAAACTACATGCTTCAATCAAAGTCTCTTTCTCCTCAGTATTGGGAAAAAGCAATCAACTATGTGTGTTACATTTATAACTAAATTCCATATAAAGCCTTGAAGGGAATCACTCCTTTTGAAGCTTGGGATGGTCATAAACTCGTAGTAGACCACTTTCAAGTGTTTGGATCACCAAAAATAGCCCGTGTTCCTAAGAAGAATTGCAAGGCAATGGACCTTTAGAGTCAGTCTTGCATATTTGTGGGGTATGTAGAGGGTGTTAAGGGATATAGGATTCTTCATCCTAAAAATCTTGAGTTATTCATTGAAAGGAGTGTCAAGTTTCATGAGGGCCCACTTTAACATAATATTGGCACTCCAAACTCTTCAAAAGTCTCATTGGACATTGATTCCACTTCTGACAGTGACATAGATCCACCTCAAGATCTTCTTGATGATGAGGATGACTCTTCTTCTTCTTCAAGTTAAAATGATAAGAGCAGTGATGTGGATACTCCTCCTCCATCTCACACTGACACTACATATGATGAGGACTCACCTCTTGATTCTCCAATCTCATATAATTTTGGTCTTATTTAGGCTAGACAGACACTTCAAAGTGCTAGAGGATGGGTTGGAAATCCATCAGATATAAGGTAGGCATGATCATAGTTTCAGGTGACATCACATGCCTACTTGGCCATTGCCTCAGATCTGCAAACCTTTCATGAGGCATCTAGCATTCCAAAATGGGATTTTACTATGCAGGAAGAGTATAGTTCCCTAATTAAGAACAAAGCATGGGACTTGGTCCCTCTTTCGAAAGGAAGAAAATTAGTCCATTAAAAATAGCTTTATCGAACCAAGTATGGTGAAGATGGGTCAGTTGATAAGTACAAAGCTCATCTAGTTACAAAGGGGTTTTCTTAGGTGTCTAGCATAGACTACACTGAGACATTTGCTCTTATAGCCAAGATGACAATTTCAAGACTCACTCTAGCCATTGCAACCACACATCAGTGGGATGTTCACCAAATGGACATAAAGGGTGCTTTTCTACATGGTGACCTCAAAGAAGAGATATAAATGGATCAACCATAAGTCTTTATGTAAGATACCTCCTTAGTCTAAAAACTTGGGAAATCTATCTACGATCTCAAATGGGCCCCTCAGGCATGGTACACCAAGATGGACTCTTTTCTCTTCATAGTCAGGTTTACCAAATGCCACTCAAATCTTAATGTCTACATCTTGTGACATGATGATTCTCTGTTGATCCTAGTTCTCTATGTGGATGACTTACTAACTATAGGGAGCTTACAATCATCCATCTCAATAGTGAAAACTACACTTTTAGATAGATTTTCAATGACAAACATGGGATTGTCGCACTACTTTCTTGAGATTGAAATCATTCAATCAGATTTTGGGATAAATTTATCACAATCTAAATATTCTCTTGATCTTATTGTGAGGATTAACATAGTTGATTTTAGTCCAACTCCTACTCCCTTCTTGTTTGGTGTGAAGCTTGAGGATGGTTGTCTTACACCACTCATTGATGCAACACCGTATTGACAACTCATGGGTAGTCTTATCTATCTCACACACACTAGACCTGACATATCCTATGTAGTTGGTTTGGTCTCCCAATTGATGCAGGAGCCACATGAGTTACAATAGAAAGAAGAAAAGTGGGTTCTTCACTACATTCAAGGTTCACACAATAATGGGATACACTATGGAGTAGGAATAGAGGTTGATTTGATCGGATAAATAGATTCAAATTGGGCTGGAGATATTCAGAGTCAAAATTCCACTTTAGGCTATAGTTTCTCACTTAGTTTGGGTCCAATAAGTTGGTCAAGAAAGAAGCAACATGTAATTGATTTATCATCCACATAAGCAAAATATAGATGGGATGTCAATGTCACCACTAAATCAATCTAGCTTTAGAGGATTCTCACTAAGTTTGGTGTCTAGTTTCATAAGTCAACAATCTTCCACTGTGATAACCAAAGCACTATCCAAATTTATAGGAATCTAGTTCTCCATCAAAGGACCAAATACATAGAGATTCACATGCATTTCATCAGGGAGCTTATCAATGAGCAAGTAATTGATCTTTGATACTATTCAACATCAAAGTAGATTATAGATATTCTGACCAAGCCTTTCACATAGAGTAAATTTGTTCATCTACGATCTCTCATCGAGGTTAGGGATGCTTCACCTTCTTCTTCCTCCTATGGAGATTCATCACTATGTACTTGGGTACCTCATCATGATTTTAATTCTGGGACCCAATTCTCATCTCACCTTAGCTACGCTTAAGGGGGGTGTTAGTGTAGTGCTTTTTCCCACTAGGTTTTGCCTACACGATCGAATGGCCATTCTATGTTATTTAAGCTTCCTTAGGTTAGTTATAAAGGGTATATAGGCTAGTTATAAAAAAGTTTAACTAGTTAATTAAGAAAATTAGAGGCTTCCTCATGTTTCCCTAATTTTCTCTATATGTAACCCACTTTTCCTTTTTTGGAAGGTTAATGAAGATTCAACTCATTCACATTTTGCAATAGATAGGTTAATGCATATTTTTTCTCTCTTGGATTTTTGGAGCTCTCACACTACCTCATAGGATTCAACATTGATTACATGAAATTTATTTAGAGATATTGACACACTCTTTCAACTCTTTTTTTCTCTTGATAAACCATAAATTTGCATTATTAGGGAATAATAATGTTGAAAATTAAGATTAGCTCAAACTTATATTAGGCATGCTCTTGAACCCTTAATTGAAAACATCTTTATTGATTGAAACATATTTTATTTGTCCTGAAAGTGCCTTTGCTTCTAACTTTACATATCATTTGTTAGCTCTCTTTACTCAACATTTTTATTTCTACAATTTATATGTAAATAGTTTTCTAGTCTTAGATACTTACTTTATTGTGGTTAGATCTGCTAGAGATACTTGCATCCTTTGTGCACTTGATCATGCTATCCATAACCTAGTTTACAAGTCTATCTATAGCTTGGTGCAAGTTGGCAAACCTAATAGCCATTATAGATCTCCTATAGCCCATAAAATCTTTGAGCCTTCTATCCTTCTAGTTGTTTGTTTAAGTACCCTATGTACCCCCTACCAAACATTAGTGGTTTCATTCATATTCTTGGAGATAGATTCTAAAATGCCTGATGGGACCCCACATATAGTCTCATGCTAGTTTTATCCCATTTAGAGCTCTCTTAGCCAATTCCCCTATGTTAGTTGTTAGGCTTTTCTTACAGTTATGTTTTGGCTCTTTCCTTGGTTGTTTTATCTTGTTTTGGTTCTATGTCATTCTCCTTGTTGATTCTCCATCTATTTTCCTTTTATTCTATTGTCTTACATATTACTCTTGCTTCATTGAATCCATGGCTGGCCTCCTACCCTTGGGATACCAATCTCGTTAGATTCAGGGCCTCATCCTTGAGCTCATTTATGAAAAGGCCATAGCTAAAATGAAATGCCATAGACACCATATGATCCAAGAGGTTCCCTTGACCCAACATGGTGACATAGACCCTCTCTTATTCTAAAGGGAATAAGATGCTTAGATTTATAACTAATAGAATTGGTCTCTTTTTCACTAGTTCAAGCTTCATTCATCTAAGGATGTTTCCCCTCAGCCTCATGCTATGATTCATTCACTCATTTGAGGTGATAAGGATCCCCTTACTTAGATGAGACCTGATGATCTATGTAAAATTGTGATTATTATTATATATCCCTTCAAGTGAATGAAGTGCACCCTTCTCCCCCTAGGAGTTGGTGACGTGCTTTTTTTGGAGACAAAGCTTACACCTATTCAGTTTTGAGTGCCTCAACTAGTTCTCATATGAGTTCCCCATCTCTTTATCGATCAAATAATCTATCATAAAAACCCCCTCATGTCTATGTTGTGGGTCATAGGTAGTCCCATTTGGTGAGGTATCTCTATCATAATGAGTCCTACCATCCTCGTAGTCCTTCCTTTAGAGTTTCAAATGGGCATGTTGATTTTGATCACCACCTATAGACTAAAGATCTATGGGATACCTATATCAAGCATCAACACCCTCAAGTTGACCCTCATTTGATGGCATGTGACCAACATCATGGAGATTTAGGCCACCATGACCATTTCGATGAGTATGCCATGTCTTCCCATCATCCATGTAGGGAATGTTATCCTTCTCATCGTCATTCCCCACCCCATGGTAGAGATGATTTAAAACATGAGCATCTTCCCTATCAAGAGCTACCTTGACATCATATTCATTATGATCAAGGTTATGATGATGTATATGGCCATAATAAACATCATTACCATCACGAGCCCCTTTCAGGAGCTCATCACTAGCTTGCTATCAACTGTGCCTATGAGGATCTCTATAGGAATCCTCTAACCCCTTGGGTAGGTGTTATTCCCCTTATTAAGCTTATCTTTGAACTACCTAAGCTCAATGGAACTTAGTAATCCATCCCATGAAGCATATTATGACATTCATGATGGCATGTATGGATTGGGAATAGGATAAAGGCACAATGTTGAAGCTCTTCACTCATTTTTTATGAGTCATCTCTTATTTGGTTCTAAAATTTGCCTCTAGATCATCTCTCTAGTTTCTAGCTCCTTCTAGATGACTTCTTATAGTACTATGATATCTCCAGACCATTTACCTGTATATCTAATCACTCACCTCCATGGCATAGGCCAAGGGTGAGTCAATCGCTGATTTTGTGCGTAGGTGGTGTTCAACCATCCATACTTGTAGAACAAGGTTCTTGGATGATCAACTTTATGACATGTTCATATGAGTAATGAGGCAGGAGATTTACCTTAAGGTCCTCAAGCATAATCCCACCTTATATGATGAAGCTATTAATGAGTGTTTAAAGAATGAAGTATTTGAGGTGCGTGTAGGCATGTAGCTTGTACCAACTCAAAATTCATCCTCTTCATGTGATAGAAACCGTAATGTGACTGGTGATGGTTCCACTGATTCTCCTCCTGAGAAGAAGGACAAGAAAGACAATCATGAGGTGAATGCTTTGAATCTAGATAAAAAAGGATTTTGAATCAAGAAAAATAAAATAATGGATGTTGTTTATTCATGTCTCTACCAAGTTTTACAATTTCCATCAGATGAAGGGGCATGATGATGCCAATTATGCTGCCCAAAAGTCTAGTGTGCAAGCCTCACCTCCATTTCAAAGTTTTCCTCTTATGGAACCCAACCAAAATTTGAATGTGTTCAAAGAGCCTCTACTTGACCATGATAAGGAGAAGAAGAAAAAGAAGAATCAAAGGCTAAGGCTCCTCATTCTCCTTATTATTCTTCTGCCTCTTCTAACTCCTCTTCTCAAGCTGACCTGAGAGGGAAAGCCAAGTGCAAGAGTATCAAAGTCATTACTACTATTGACATAGCCTCTACTAGGTATGAGTGCTTTGTCAACATGCACTCAGGTTGGGTCACTGACCTTATTGAAGAAAATAGTGGTTCTAGGCCTCCTATCCAACCCATGGGGGTAGGGAATCCTAAAGTTAGATTTGACTTTTGGTGTAACATCCCTTCCCAGGCTAGATAACATCCTTATTCTATCATAGAGGATTTGTATGGATTCTTAACTAGGATCTCCATTTAGGATCTCCATTTGGGATCTTCTTCTCCTTTGCCTTGAGTAAAGGGGCCTCATATTTGATGAACTTGGTCTTTCTTGTGAGGGTCTATTGTGGGATGATGTCAAAGTGTTGTTTAACTATGATGTATCTGAGTACCCTCATCCTCCTATCCTATATTTTGACCCTACCTCTTTTCTAGATGCTTTAGTTCTTGTAAAGTGGGCTCAATTCCCTCTCTATATTGAGATCTCCATTGATGACTATTATGTTAATAGGTGAATTATTGGTGAAGGAATTGCATTGAATTTCATTCCCCTATGTGTATTCAATGAGCTTGGGATCAGTTATAAAAATCTATCTGATTCTCACCACAACTATGTTGGTTTCAACAATGAAATAGTTGAGTTAGTGGGGAATGTGAAGCTCTAAGTCAAGTTTGGCCCCAAGACCACTAGGATTGAGTTTTGTGTGTTAGACTTGGATCTTTCACATAACATGATTCTTGGTCATCCTTGGACCACTACCATATAGGCCATCATGTTGGCCACATTTTTCATGGTTCAATTCATGTATGAAGGTGAGGTTCATAACCATGGAGGCTGACCTAAATCCTTGGGAATTTCTCTATGTAAAGACAAATCCCTCAAGTGAGGCTTTGGTTGTCTCCTCATAAGGATCTATGGATTCCAACACACCCCCTACTTCCGAGTCTCATTTTCTCAAGGATGAATGTTGTGATCTGACTGAGTATCAATCAACATTCATTATTTTGGAGTTCAACACATGTCAAATGATTCCCTCTTTTACTCCATGATTCTAGGTTATCTCTTCTCTTCTTAGAGATCTCTTTCAAGATGTCTCCCTAGATGTTGAGCTTCCCCTTATGTTGTACTTTTCCCATCAAAGTATAAGCTCTATCAATACATCTTCTATTGAAACTGATAGAGTAGCTGAGTTTGATCTTGAGTTTTATTTCATTCATGTTATGACACACAACTTGTTCAAGGAGAGAAAGACGTATGTCAAGCTCATGTAGGCTTGCCATAAGTACCATAATTCCTTTGATCACTTAGGTTTGGATATCTATCTCATTAATGGCCTAAACCTTAGCATCCCCATAGTGAATGTCCTGATGGTTGAACCTAAGGTGTTAGATCAATCACTCCCTCTGATGCTTGAGTGTTTTGAGGAAGGAAATGCTATGGATGTTTAAGGACATGTGAATGTTAGATTTAGCACTTTATTGAGGTCAAAGATCATCAAGATTAGTGCTAGCCTTTTTCTAGAGGAATGGGAAGTCTTGGTCCCCTTCTTACATGAATTTTTAGATGTATTCACTTGGGAATACATTGATATGAAGGGCATGGATCCTGACATCATTGCCTACAACCTCATCATGGATGATGGGACCCAACCTGTTTACCAAAAGCAATGACCAATGGTGGTTAAAGTATCTTAGTTAGTCAAGGCTAAGATTAAGAATATCATCTAAGTTGGCTTCATCAAGGCCGTTGACTACCCTCAATGGGTTTTCAACATCATCCCTATTCTCAAGAAGAATGGAGCTATTTAGATTTGCATTGACTTTTGGGATCTCAATATAGCTTGTCTGAAGGATAATTTTCCCACTCCTTTGATCGATTTTTGATTCCATAGTTGGTTTTGAGATCATTACCTTCATTGAAAAATTCTTTAGGTACAACCAAATATGGATTACACTCGAAGATCAACACAAGATGACATTCACTACCCCATGGGGTACCTTCTATTATGTCATCATGCCTTTCAGTCTAAAAAATGCTAGGGCTATATATCGGCATGCCATGACCCACATTTTTCATGACCTCATCTACAAAATTATGGACTATTATGTCGATGACATCATTGACAAATCCTACTTGTGTGAATCCTCAAGATCATCTTTGAGCATCTCAGGGAGTATCACATCAACCTCAATCATGAGAAGTGCATTTTTCACATTTTTGCTAGAAATATTCTTGGCATCCTTATTTTACAAAGGGGAATTGAAGTGGATCTTGAGAATATCAAGGTGATCCTCGAAATGCCTACCCAATCCAATCTTGCTTAGTTATAGTCCTTATTTGGAAGACTCAACTTCTTTAGATGTTTCCTTGAGGAGTATGTTCATAAATTCATACCCCTCACATGTTTCTTACATAAAAACACTCTATTCTTTTGGTTTGTTGTAGTAAAAATGGATTTTTATGAATTGAATCTCATGATTCATAATCCTCCCATCTTTATGGCACCCATTGAGGGTCACAAGTTCATCTTGTACACCTATATCACTAATCTTTCCATCAGGGGCATGTTGTGTCAAAAGGATGACATTGGTAGAGAGAGAGTTGTTTACTACATATCTTTCATGTTATATAAAATTGAGCTCAACCACTCTCTTATTGATTGGTAGTGCCTCTCCCTCAACTTCACTATGAAGAAGTTGAGACATTACATGTTGGGCCAAACCACCAATGTGATTGTCCAGTCTAATCTACTCTGCTACTTGCTCAATAAGACACACCTTATTGGCAAGACTGTAAGGTGGATCATGCTTCTTCAAGATTTTGACCTCCATATTATTAACCAAAAATCCATCAAGGGTTTGGCTATGGCTAACTAACTCACTCAGTGCCCACTACCCAACCCTGGCACATAATTGATTGATGATGCTTTTCCTAATGAGATGGTCTATTTGATCGATTATGTTGAGGTTTCCAAGTGTGATTGGTATTAGGACATTATCTATTAATTTGAGAATTGATCTTATCCCATTGACACTCCATAAGAATTCTATCAGATCCGTAAGATTGCACTTCACTATGTCATCATCAGTGGTATCTTATTCAAGATGGGTCTAGATGGTGTGTTGATGTAGTGCCTCACCCCCAAGGACACTCCTCTCTCATTAGAGGAGTCTCATGGGAGTTTTTGTGCTAGCCGCCTAGGAAGGCAAACCACTACTCAACTTATTATCAAGATGGGATACTACTATCCCACTCTTATTAAGGATGTCATTTAGTATGCTATGAAGTAAAAGATGTGACAAGTCATTAAGGATTCCATCAATTCCTCTATAGGCCTCTTGAATTTCATTTTATCCCCTTGGCCCTTCTCAATTTGGGATCTTAACTTTGTTAGTGAGTTTAAACCCACCTCTTCTGACGAACATCATTAGTTCATCACTAGCACTAACTATTTCATGAAGTGAGGGCATGTCTATTAGTGGCATGTGTGGGAATAATATCACCAAGTTTGTCACAAACTAACTTATTTATAGGTTTTAGGTATTTTCTATGATTGTGGCTGATAATGGCTCAGGATTCTAAAGCCTCGAGCTGTATGAGCTCACTGAACACTTTGGGTTGAAGGTTTGCTTCTCCTCGACCCATTACCCTCAGGGAAATGGGAAAGTAGAATATTCAAATAAGATTTTGAATAAGATGATTCTCCATACCATTGCATAGTCTAAGAGGGATTGGCATCTCATGCTTTATCTTGCCCTTTAGGCATACCAAACTAGCTTTTGGATGGCCACAAGGGCAACCCCATACTCTCTCATGTATGGGTCCGAGGTTGTTCTTACCTTAAAGGTATTAATCCCTTATTTATGGGATAAGATGTTTGGATCTCTCTCTGATGAGGAAGAACATGCTTCTCACCTCATTGAGCTTGAGTATATAGATGAGTAATGCCTAGATACTCATGAACACAATGGTGCTTACCAACATCATTAATGCCACCAATTCAATAAATTTGTGTGCCCTCATTCATTCAAGGTAGGTGATATGGTCCACATTTTTGAAAAGAAGCACCATAATAAGGGAAAACTCATGCATAAGTGGTTTGACCACTTCATTATCATTTCCTATCTATAGAATGGGGCTTATCATCTCTCGACCCTTGAAGGTGATCCCTGTGGTACCTGATCAGTGGGTTTTTCCTCAAGACATTTCATGTCCAGGGCTCATGGGGCCTTTTAGGAAAGTCACCTATGGTGGTAGGGTAAAACTTTCTTCTCTTCTTTCACCACTAACCTTTATGTTACTTGTATATGTGTGTGCACATGGGTTCTTTATTAGCAGTTCCTACTATCTAATCACATGTATCTAGTAGTCTATATCAAATGCAACATACACATCACACATAAAATAAATATACAAACATGTGATAATAATGATAAATAACTATATATATCACAAAAAATACATGTTTTTTATTTAGGTACATCACATGGCTTCCTTTGATCCTAGGTTCACAGTCCCCAAAACTACCGCATGCATGGTTATATATATAATACTACCCTAGTCAACCTATGACTAGGATATATTTATGATATCCCTAATATAGATGGATATATCAATTTCTACCTCATGACTAGGTGAGCCATGACCTATTCCAGGGTTGTCAGCTAGTCTACTTTGTTTCCAAGCACCTCTACTCCTCTAGTCTACTCTCGGGCTAGCTAAGCCCATAAACAATCGATCTCAACCTATGCTCTAGCTAGTTATACCTTAGATCATGCTATAGCTATCTCATGTTGTGTTTTAATAGTATCTAGTCATGCTGTGATTACCTTGTGCCATGATAACTCTACATCTAGCTATGGTATTTGGTGTGATATCCTTGCTAGCTCAAATTAAGCTCGTGCACCCACCCACTAGAAGTGAATATGTAGCTCTACCCCTAATAGTATATGCAACACTCACTCCATGAGTGGTGTCACCACCACATCAAGGAATAAATGCCTCATTAGTAGGTCTACCTAGGGTCCAATCCAACTAGGTTGGTCTCTTACACACAAAGAGTGCATATGTTAGTCACATATCAGCTCTCACTAAGGATGAGTACAAAGATAAAATGATATCTAGAAAATATATTTGTATTACCTTGTCATGTAGATGGCATATGTGTCCCTCTAATAGGTCATGCTATTCTTGGTGGTATTGGTCCTCATCATGACTACTTCTTTCCACCATTATCCCCTTTATTTTATCATAGCTGCCCTTTGTGCTTAACCTTAGCTATCTTGGGTTATACCTGTCTCTCCCATGCTATTAGAGCCTGTCTCCTTGGATGATGTTATGGCCCTTATGGACCTAAAAAATCCTCCTAGTCCATATGGATATCTACCCATGTATCCTCTAGATACACCATAGATTTTTATCGATCATGGATGTAACTACTCACTACATCTAGATCTAAGGTGGTCTGTACAAGCCTAACCCTATTTATAAACTATGCAACCCATGTAGTGCCCTCCTCTAGTGTAGAGTATGCATCAATACCACATGGTGTCTTCGATCATGTCAATGGGAGCCTTTTGTAAGCCTATGACATGAGTAAGCTGGGTTATGTCTATCCTCCAACCCCTATGCATCAGATGTGATCTAGTTACTATTATAGCCCACCTAGGATATATTAGCCCCATGCATATCTCTATCTTTCCTCTGTGTATTGAACAACCCCTATCCAAGATAGTGGTAGTCACCCCATACTATATCTAGTATAGATCCTCCCAACCATATTACCTATTATCATTATTTGTAGTGGTGGTACCCATGGTAATAGCTATGTGATCTATACTACATGGCTATTTTACTCTTGATGGGGTCCCACTAGGTGGATCTCAATTGTGAGTATATCTTACATATATGGTAGATCTACCTCTTTCTCCCTATAGGCTCTACCTTATAGAGTTGGTAGACATCCTCAATGCTGAGGATGGCCTCTATCTCTAGCCCTAACTAGAATACATGTCTCTTAGGTACCTATGTGGTAACCAACACATTCACTAGATCCTTAGAGAAACACAATAAAGGAATGTGTACCAATATCCAAAGCCCTACACTTCATAAGTGATCTTGGTCCTCCATAGGTAGAGCATCTACCTCCTTATCCAACCATGATGATACTCTCTCCTATTTGGTCACCTCTCATAGTCTATCTCTCTATGCAGGTTGATCCTTCACTTGTGAAGCCTCTCCCTCCTCTGGTATGCTAACTCCTTTGTATGTTTATACAATAAAGAAACAATCAAATGGATTATAATATTATCCATGAAATGATCAAAATTAAGTAAAAACATATATTTTATCTACTTTGCTTATTTCCCCCTCTCTTTCTTATTTTGGTCCCTTATGGGCCTTCTCGAGCTCTTTGGGGCCTATTTTGGGGCCTCTTGACTAAGGCCACAAATTTTTGGGCAAATATTTAGCCTAGCAGTGGCCCATGCCATGGCCCCAGTAGCTTGACAGTGTCCTAGGCTATGAATTTGCTCAGCTAGGCCATGACCTAGGGTGAACACCTTAGTGAGCCTTAGGGCTACCCATTTCTCTCTTTTTGGGTGATGGTTTTTGTTGTCCCCAAAAATGTCACTCATTTTTAGGACAACATTTAAACTATTTTGGTTCAGCTAACCAAAATAATCTCTTCCCTTCTCAAAATTTGTTTTGAGCTTTCAAATTCCTCATTTTTCAAACTTTTTTAGTAGAGGGACTAGTAGATTCAAGGATTTAAAGGGTTCAATGGATTCAAGGTTCAACATTGTCAGCAAGCTTCAAAGAGTCAAGCGCTTTGTAAAGGTTCAACAAGTTCAAATAGTTCAAAGGAGTGTCTGAAAGGAAAAAGCTTGAGAGCAAAAGATGCCAGGTGTCATCTGCTGAGACAAGTTATAATTTGTTTCTATATGTAGTGAAAGTCACCACGTGTCCCTTATAAAGTTAAGTGGAGACTGCCAAGTGTCAACATCTGTAATTTCTTCCTCGTGTCCCATTATAACTTAGTAGAGCATGACAAGTGTCTGCATTCATGTTTCAAGCTTCTTATAAGTTTCAAAGCTTCTTTCAATAAGCTTCCCTCAGAGTCCCATAGAAGGTACCAAGTGGAAAATGTGGAAGGTTTCTATGTGCTTTTTTAAGAAACTATGGAAGTCACCACGTGTCCCTTGAAAAGCTCAGCGAAATCTGCCAAGTGTCAACATCTGCAATTTCCTCCTTTTATTTCATTATTAAATAAGGACTATGGTGGGCCCCTAAGTGAGTTGCTAAAGTCGAGTGGAAGCTACCAGGTGTCATCTGCCAAGACACATTATAATTTATTTCTCAAAGCAGTGGAACTTGCCACGTGTTCCTTGTTAATGTAAATGGAGCGTGACAAGTGTCTGCATCTACATGAATCCAAATGAGTCTTGAATGTTTCTATAGGTTTTATAAAGCTTATCAAAAGCCACCATGTGTCATCTTTCATAAGACTCTTCAAAGGCACTAAAGCTTCTATAAGTTAAGCGGATGCTGCCAAGTGTCCTTGCATATTTCACAGTGGAGCACACCACGTGTCACTTGTTGAGATCAATGGAAAGTGGCCAAAGAAAGTGGGAAAGACATGAAGGAATTGCTAAGGAGGATGAAGGGCCCATAGCTATCAAATTTAGGACAACCAACTAGCCATTGGCTTTCAAATGATGACAGGATTGAAGACATCAAATTTGTGCAATAAGATAGCTGTTGATCTTTACAGGATTAAGTGTGGACCCAAATGCAATCAAAGACCTTCAGGGTGAGAGGAAGAACCACTGAGAGGAAGAATCAAAAGAACCAAAAAAGGGAAAATATAGCTCGAGGGCTCAAATTATAGCAGGAAAAAGGGAAGACCAAAAATATCTATGCAGTAGTTATTCCAGAAGGTGGAACAGTTCACTAGGTAGATATTTGAGCCTACAAATATTAAAGGTGTGACCTATTTGTCTCCTTTAGAGTAAAGGAAAAGTGAACAACTGCATAGACATCTAGTGATATACCAGATGACTTAGGCCCAGGAGAAGACATTCGAGATGAATCAAAATGCCATAGTTAAGGTAGCTGCCCTGTTTCAGCATGGCCCTCTTTGACAAAACTAAAAATGCATTCAATACATTGAGTGCAGCATGGGCCATTCCATGGAACAAAGTGCAAGCCATTATTGACTACTATATATTGTATTCTCTTGTGTCATTTGAAGGGAGATCTCTCTATTATCAGAAGCAAAGACTCTACCCAAATTGAAAGGCATTACTAAGACTTTGAGCTCAGATTGTTTATCATATTTCTTTATTTGAATCAAAAAGCAAGTTACTTTCAGACTTTGTGCTATTATAACTTGTATCATTCTAGGAGATTGTTCCTATGTTTATTTCCTGAATGTATTCTTGTTTATTGAATTTAACAAGCAGAGCTAGTGGAAGTGATAAGGAAGATGTACTGAAGCTAGTTACTTTCAGACTTTGTGCTGTCATAGTTGTATTTAGTGTGTGTTTGTTTTTTATTCATGTGTAAAGGACTTTGGGATGACTTTGTGCCCTCATTTTCCTTTGTATTTCACTCTTGGGCAGTTGAATTGGAGACTTTGTGGTACATCTCAGTTTGCTGGTTACTACACTCCTTGTTACCAGTTACTTGTCACTACCTGAAAGAACTCCTGTTGTTTCCTACTAGATCACTTCTCAAAGAAGAGAAGTGCCTTTAGTGTCTTCACTAATATTTTTTCCTCTATTTGTAAGCATCATCTCTAAAAAAAGAGAGATGGATGGTGTTATCCTACCCCTGAGTGTTATTTTTTGCTTATATATATAGTATATAGCTCCTGCATATTTATAGGGAACCTCCCCTTAATGATAGGAGAGATTTTTCCACCTCTAATGTAGTAAAGCTACACATTGGCCTGAACAATCTCCCTTGCTATGGTGAAGAGACCTATTTTTCTCAATCAGATAGCCGACTGACAAAATATTCATTCAACAGTCTTTTTGGTGACTCTGCTGGGGAAGGACAAGCAATTTGAAGCCTCAAGCTTCAAGCTGAAGCAAGACCAATCCCTTCCCATTTTTGTTTCATAATCTGGCAACTCCACACTATACCAAAAGCCAGAGAGTTCAAAGTGTTGTTGACCCTATCTTTGAGTTGCTGCAACAAGGAAATTTCAACTTATTCCCTCCCCAACTTCAAGTTCAATGATCCAGGAGTGTTCCTCCTACGCAAAATAGGACACCAACACAAGGTAGAGATACTTTTTCTACTGTCAGCAAAGCTTTGCCTATACATACTCCACCTAGATTTGTTATCCCTCTTTTTCATAATCAAATCATGGTAGTTCAAGGCCTCTAGGGTAACTCTTTTGGCCCACTCAACCTCACTCCACCTCTACATGAACTTCCATGCAGCTCAAGGAAGAATTTACCCAAATTCTTTGGTGATGGGAGAGTTCATCCTGATGAACACATTGCAGCCTTCAGCATAGCTTGTGGCGTAATAGGAGTGGAATTTGAAGATGTGGTAGGTAGGCTTTTCATGGAAACACTACAAGGTGTTGCTGTAGACTGGTTCTACCATCTACAGGCTAGGTTAGTAACTGATTGGGACACACTCAAAGCTAAATTTGAAGCCAAGTTCAAGCCTATAGAAGATGTACATGCTTTGTTGGTCCAGCTCACATAGATGAAGAAGGAACCTCATGAACCTATGAGGGATTTCATAGCAAAGTTTGACAATCTAAGGAATAGATTTCCTACAATTGCTCAACCAAAACTTGAAAACCTCAAGTGCTTCTTCATCAACTCACAGCTGCCTAAGGTGAGTTTTCTACTAAGATTTGCTGGCCACATAGACCTTGAGGCTGCTCAAGACTTAGCTACTAAGGTAGAGGATGACCTTATCTTAGCAGGAAAGATAAGGAGAGATCTAAACAAAGGTAAACCCTCTTCATCTTTTGAATACTCACCTACATCCACCATTGATTCCATGGTGTAGAAGCTAGCAAATGAGTTTCTAGCCTTAAAAAATTAAATGGCACAAGGGATGTCCTTTGCTCCTTCATATAGAGATGCACCAAGGAGGACATTCCCAAATCAATCATATCAAGGAAATGTTGCCAAGAGCCAAGGACAAACAAATCATCTTCCTCCTCCACAAAAGAATAACCTTACCATTGAAGCACCTCCAACCAGCTCAGTGGTTGGATATCTAGAAACAAAATATGATTCCTCTTTTTAGCCTAAGTTTGATCAAGACAATGATGCTAATCTCTTCACTGAGGAAGAAGAAGAATTAGCTAGTGACTCCAACATTGGTTTCTTGAATTATCAAGACAAACCCAAAAGTGAAGGTAATATAACTGAGGGATCATATGCTATATTCACCCAATCCAAGAATCAATTAGCTCAACAAGCTGATAAATAAAAGACAGAGGAGCAATCTTAGCCTACAATTTTAATTGCTAAGCGAGAAACCACGCTGGCTTTCCAGCCCAAGGACCAGGTGATTGTCAAAAAAGTAAGTGCTCCAAACCTGCCTTCACCTTCAACTTCAAATTCACAGATCAGTCCTCCTCCTAAAAACCAAAAGGATGAACTTCCATCCTCTGTGCTTAGTTCATTTCTAGCATTTGATATAATTGACCATATAAAGAAAACCAACATTCAAATGTCTAATTTTGAATTTGTGCAGTCCAATCCTGAGCAATTAGACAAGTTGGTTCAATATATGAAGAACCAAACAATTGCAAAACAAGAAGCTAAGAAGGTAACTCGTGATCCCTCAAGGAACATGTCTATCCCAAACAACCTTGTCATTACTCCTCCTGGTACCCCTGGGAAAATAGAGACTTTCTATGTTTCCCTATTAGTAAATGGTCACAAGCTGAGCAATTACATCATTGATTCTAGAGCTTCAGATAATGTCATGCCTACCAAAGTGGTAGAATCCCTTTGTCTCACACTGACCAAGACATTTGGGAGATGTTTCTCTATGGAGAACAAACAAGTACCACTACTAGGACAAATTAAGGATGCCCAATTTGCATTTGCAGCATTCATAGACAAAAGAATCAAGATGACTGTCTTGGTGGCTGACATTCCAGCTTCATATGACATCTTTCTTGGCTAAAATTTTTGCAAGGACATTGGAGGTGAATTGAGCATGGACCTTTCCAAAGCAAGGCTCCCAGTCAAAGGTGTTATGAAGAGATTGCTTCCTGAAAAGGAAGAAAAATATGTAGTCACTCAAATCTCAACACCTCAAGCTCAAATTTTGTTTGAGTCTTCAAGCATGGGTAACTACTTTTTATCCATGGATGAAGTTCATGGAGTGCCTGTTGAAGCTCTTGAAGATGTCAACCTCAAGATTAATTTAGCTGGAATAACAAAAGAATTGGTGGAGTGCAATGCAAATGTGGAAGGAGCTCCACCTCCAAACGAAGAAGAATCCAAAAAAAATTAGTGTCTGAGGAGGTATGGATTCCTGAATTTGATGGTAGTTGCTCCTCTACCAATTCAGGAGCTGGGGTTGTGTTAATATCTCCTCAAGGAGATATTTTTCCTTCATCCTATAAATTACAGTTTAGCAACACTAATAACATAGCTGAGTATGAATCACTATTGCTTGGATTGAGGGCTACTCATGACAAAGGCATCAAGCTCATTCATGCTAAAAGAGATGATAAACTAGTGATTTGTTAGGTTAGGAACTTGTATCAAACCAAGAACGAGAGATTGCGCCACTATCGCAATCTAGTCTGGGATTAACTTGAATGCTTTGATGCTTTCAACATCTCTACCATACCAAGGGAATTCAATTATAGAGCTGATGCAATGGCTATTTCAGTAACTCTATTGGTTCCTCAACTAGACTTCAAAAGAGACAGGTACACTATTGAGTTGGTCTTTCAACCAAGTGTGCCTGATAATGCTAGTCATTGGTAGGTGTTCAATAATGACAACCAAATCATTGCCTTCCTAGAACAAAAGGATAGCTTTCAATAGCTTCACTTTGAAGGCAATGAGCCTCAACAATTTGAACCAACTCCTGAATCAAGTTTAAGCCCGAATGAAGATTTCTTGTAGCTGAAAGGGAATAAAATCCCAAAAGGGTTGGTTTCCCTTGAGAAGCTGTTTAACAAACACGATAGATTCATCAAACAATAGAAAACGGATTCAAGCTCCTCCTAGGAGTTTGATTAGGTAAATATAGGTACCAAGGAAGATCCCAAGATGGTGAACATTGGGAAATGCTACACTCCTGAGGAGAGATTCAAGTTCACTACTTTGCTCAACCAGTACATGGACGTCTTAGCATACTCTTATGATGATTTGAAGTCACTCAAGCTTGATGAAAATTTCCATGACATTCCTCTCAAAAGTGATTCAGCACCTTACAGGCAAAAATCAAGGTAGTATAATCCAAAATTATCAGGTATTATTCCATTTGAGATACAAAAATTATTAAATGCTAAGATCATTTTTGCAATCCATCATTCTACATGGATGGCAAACATAGTGCCTATGAGAAAGAAGAATGGCAAAATTTGCGTTTGTATGGATTTTAGGAACTTGAATTAGTCATCCCTAAAGGATAACTATCCTCTACCAATCAAGAATCAAGTACTTCAGACAGTGACTAGTTCAGAAATGTTATCAATGCTAGATGGCTTCTCAGGATATAATCAGGTTGAATTTGGTGAAGTAGACCAATATAAGACTGCATTCACTATGCCTTAGGGCACATTTGCATATAGAAAGATGCCTTTAGCTTGATAAATGTTGGTGCCACCTTATAAAGAGAAATGGACCTTGATTTCAAAGATGAAATGGGTAAGTTCATTGTAGTTTATCTTGATGACTTGACTATCTTTTCTAAGCATCGCCCAGATCATGTGTGCCACTTGCAACAAGTGCTAGAATGCTGCCACCAAAATAACATTTCCTTAAACCCCAAGAAGTCTATTTTTGGAGTGACAGAGGGGAAACTTCTCAGACACATTGTGTCCAAAGAAGGCATAAAGATTGACTCAGATAGAGTCAAGTCCATCCAAGAGCTTACTCTGCCTATGAGTAAGACTGCAGTTGACTCTTTCTTTGGAAAGGTGAATTTTTGAAGAAGGTTCATCCATGAGTTTGCTGAGAAGACTCAAAATATTGTAAATATGATGAAGGCCACATTTAGCTAGAATGAAGAAGGTAAATTGGTATTCTAAGATATCAAGACTGCTATTGCTCACGCCCTAATCCTGGTTTATCTAGACTACAACAAGGAATTCACCATATACAGTTATGCTTCTGAACACACGCTTTCAACAATTTTGGTTCAATAGAATAAAGAATGTATGGAATCTCCCATTTATTTCATGAGCTATCCTCTTAAAGCTCATGAGTTGAAGTACTCAAACATGGAGAAGCATGCCTATGCAGTGGTAAAGGTAGTAAAGCATTTTCGCTTCTATATCTTGAATTCACATGTTACTGCCTTGGTTCCTAATACCATGGTTAAACACATATTAACTTAGCAGGAGTTTGGGACCAAAAAAGGCAATTAGATCACAAAAATCCAAGAGTTTGATTTAGTCATCAAACCAATGAAGCTAGTGCATGGAAAAGGCCTATGCCGATTGATTGCTAAAAATAGACCAGAACAAACAGATCATGAAGAATCAGAAGAAGAAGACACACCAACAGTCCTCTTTGTATCCACTATAAATGAGTGGTATTTAGGTATTTCTCATTTCCTTACTTATGGTGAATGTCTTGCTCACCTATCTTATAAAGAAAGGAGGACTATCAAGTTGAAAGCTGCCAATTTTGTCCTCTGGGACAACGACCTGTACAAGAGGAACCTTGATGGAGTGTTCCTTCATTGCATGGACAAAGAGTAGCATAGCCAACTTCTAAATTCCTTCCATAATCTAGCCTTTGGAGGATATTTTTTTATTCCTATAACTACCCATAAGTTTTTATGAGCCAAGTATTACTGGCCTACTCTCTTTCAAGATGCATACAAGTGGGTAAGGAAATGTGAATTATGCTAGCAGTTTATTGGGAGACCCAAGTTAGCTGCGCTACCTCTCAAACCAGTGGTCATAGAGGATCCATTCCAGAAATGGGGAATTAATTTCATTGGTGTTGTAAACCCATCTTCAAGTGCTGGACATGATTATGTCCTTACAGCCACAAACTACTTCACCAAGTGGGTGAAAGCTATCCCAACCAAGCATGCTACTTTAGAAGTAATATGCAACTTCCTCAAAGAGAACATCATTGCCAGGTTTGGGGTCCCAACCAAGATTGTCACTAATAATGAGCTTGTTTCACTTCCCAAGAGATCACTCAATTTTATTTTTACTATGGGATCACTTCTCCCACTCTTCTGATTACTTTTCACAAGGGAATGGACAAGTTGAATCAAGTAACAAAAACTTGGTGACTATCATCAAGAAACTAGTGGATGACAACCAAAGGACATGGCATAAAGCATTGGTTGTTGCTTTGTGGGTAGATATAATTACATCAAAAAAGGTAATTGGTATGTCTCCCTTCCAAATTCTTTATGGGCTCAATGCTGAGATACCAATCACCCTAGAATTGCTAGCATTGAAATTGGCTAAGGCAATTGAGGATCAGACATACGAAAGCTCCATTGATAAGAGGATCATGTGCCTGACTGAGCTAGATGAGCAGAGAACTATGGTGCTAGACTAAATTTTTGCCCATCAAATTTTGGTGAAGAAGCTCTTTGACCAAAAAGCAAAGAACCATGATTTCCAAATTAGAGATCAAGTCTTGTTGTGGGACAAGAGGAGAGAACCAAAGGGAATGCATGGAAAGTTTCATTCCTTATGGAGGGGCCATTTCATTATCCATTAGCTAAATGGTGAAAATAACTTCTTATTAAAGTATCAAGATGGCACACTCTTTTCTCTACCTCACAATGGGCAACATTTGAAGCACCTCAACTCTTGAAGTATCAGATAAGATCATCTGTACATATGTATATTTGTATAGTCTTTGTTTCTGATTTGTGTCATTTGTTTTCATTTTTTGGAGCCTTTCTTTTTGGGTAGCATGACTCCATAGCCCAATGGCATGATTCAAAGGCACTGGAGATTCTAGTTTCTACTCCCTTCAACTGTTTCAAGTTTTCAACTGAAGGAAGTTCCCTAACTGGAGCCAGCTATTGTCCCCAAAAATGTCACTCATTTTTAGGACAACATTTAAATTATTTTGGTTTAGTTGACCAAAATAATCTCTTCCCTTCTCAAAATTTGTTCTGAGCTTTCAAATTCCTCATTTTTTAAACTTTTTTAGTAAAGGGACTAGTAGATTCAAGGATTCAAAGGGTTCAACGGATTCAAGGTTCAACATTGTTGGCAAGCTTCAAAGAGTCAAGCAGTTTGTAAAGGTTCAACAAGTTCAAACAGTTCAAAGGAGTGCTTGAAAGGAAAAAGCCCGAGAGCAAAAGTTACCAGGTGTCATCTATCGAGACACGTTCTAATTTGTTTCTATATGCAGCAGAAGTTGCAACATGTACCTTATAAAGTTAAGTGGAGACTACCAAGTGTCAACATCTGTAGTTTCTTCCTCGTGTCTCGTTATAACTCAGTAGAGCGTGACAAGTGTTTGCATCCACATTTTAAGATTCTTATAAGTTTTAAAGCCTCTTTTTATAAGCTTCCCTCAGAGTCTTGTAAAAGGTGCCAAGTGGCAAATGTGGAAGGTTTCTATGTGCTTTTATAAGAAACTACAAAATTCACCATGTGTCCCTTGAAAAGCTCAGCAGAAGCTGCCAAGTGTCAACATCCACAGTTTCCTCCTTTTATTTCATTATTAAATAAGGACTCTAGTGGGCCTCTAGGTGAGTTGCTAAAGTCGAGTGGAAGCTGCTAGGTGTCATTTGTCGAGACACATTATAATTTGTTTTTCAAAGTAGCGAAACTTGCCATGTGTCCCTTGCTAATGTAAATAGAGTGTGGTAAGTGTCTGCATTTGTGTGAATCCAAATGAGTCCCAAATTTTTCTATAGGGTTTGTAAATCTTAGCGAAAGCTGCCATGTGTCATCTTTTTAGGACTCTTAAAAGGCATCTAAATCTTCTATAAGTTAAGCAGATGCTGCAAAGTGTCCTTGCATGTTTCACAACAGAACACACCACATGTCACTTGCTGAGATCAGTGAAAAGTGGCCAAAGCAAGTGAGAAAGACACAAAGGAATTATTAAGGAGGATGAAGGTCTTGAAGCCATCAAATTTAGGACAACCAACTAGCCATTAGCTTTCAAATGATGACGGGCCTGAAGACGTCAAATTTGTGGCAATGAGATAGCTGTTGATCTTTACAGGCTTAAGTGCAGACCCAAATGCATTCAAAGACCTTTAGGGCGAGAGGAAGAACCACTGAGAGGAAGAATCAATAGAACCAAAAATGGGAAAATATAGCTCGAGGGCTCAAATTATAGCAAGAAAAGGGAAGACTGGAAATATCTATGCAGTAGTTATTCCAGAAGGTGGAACAATTCACCAAGTAGATATTTGAGCCTAAAAATATTGAAGGCATGACATTTTTGTCTCCTTTGGAGTAAAGGCAAAGTGGGCAGCTACATAGACATCTAGTGATAGACCAGATGACTCAGGCCCAGGAGAAGACATTCAAGATGAATCAACACACCATAGCTAAGGTGGTCACCCTGTTTTAGCATGGCCCTCTTTGACAAAACTAAAAATGCATTTAATACATTGAGTGCAGCATGGGTTGTTCCATGGAACAAAGTGCCAAGCCATTCTTGACTAGTATATATTGTATTCTCTTGTGTCATTTTAAGGGAGATCTCTTTGTTATCAGAAGTAAAAACTTTGTCCAAATTGAAAGGCATTACTGAGACTTTGAGCTCAGATTGTTCATCATATTTTTTTGTTTGAATCAAAAAGCAAGTTACTTTCAGACTTTGTGATGTTATAGCTTGTATCATTCTAGGAGATTGTTCCTATGTCTATTTCCTGAATGTATTCTTGTTTATTGAATTTAACAAGCAGAGCTAGTGGAAGTGATAAAGAAGATGTCCTGAAGCTAGTTACTTTCAGACTTTGTGCTGTCATAGTTGCCTTCAATGTGTGTTTGTTTTCTGTTCATATGTAAAGGACTTTGGGATGACTTTGTGCCCTCATTTTCCTTCGTATTTCACTCTTGGGTAGTCAATTTGGAGACTTTGTGCTGCATCTTAGTCTGCTGGTTACTATGCTCCCTGTTACCAGTTACTTGTCACTACCTGAAAAAACTCTTATTGTTTCTTGCTAGATCACTTTTGAAAGAAGAGAAGTGCCTTTAGTGTCTTCACCAAGATTTTTTCCTCTGTTTGTAAGCATCATCTCTAAAAAAAGAGAGATAGATGGTGTTATCCTACCCCTAAGTGTTATTTTTTGCTTATATATATATAGTATATAGCTCCTACATATTTATAGGGAACCTCCCCTTGATGAGAGGAGAGATTTGTCCACCTCTGATGTAGCAAACATGCACATTAGGTCAACCAATCCCCTTTGCTATGGTGGAGAGACCTATTTTGCTCAATTAGATAGCTGACTGATAAAATATTCATCCAACAATTTTGATTGTCATTTATCCTAGATTAATCCTCTTATCTTACCCATAATTCTGAATACTTATTATATCTAATTCATCCACTGAATCATTTATAATCATTCAAAATGGCTTTAGGGCCTCCTAAACCCCAAAAATTATCAAAATTTGCAAAAAAATTAATTTGAGGACTTACCTGTACCATCGTATGTGTTTGTAGCATACTCTTATGTCCTTGTTTGCTCTACTTGGGCTTTGGTGGCTTGCAGGCTCTCCTTTGGCTTGAAAACAAGAGTGAAAATTATTTAATTTTTACTCTTTTTTCCTCTTTTAGCCCCTTTTATTGCTTTTTGTGGGCCCTTTTTGGGTGTTTTACCCTTTTTTATGTTCTAGACCACAAAACCTCCATATTAAGGGTTTTGTCATGTTCTTAGCACATTAGTGGCCTCCATTTTTTAATACAAGGCTTCTTTGGGCTTATTATGGCCCTATTTTGGTCTCTAATACCCCTTTTGTGTCCCCATTGACCTCTTGGGCCTGTGCCCCATCTTGTGGGCACCCAAGGATAAAAGTTACTTATTGTGATTCTTTTAGTTAGTCATTTATTTTATTTTCTATAGTCAATCTGTTCTAACTCCCTCTTTCTCTTTTTTCATCATAGTTGTAGGTAGGATTATTTTTTAGTTATAGTGGTTTAGGACTTGCTCTGGTTTTACTGATTGGTCTTTATCTTATCTTAACTTCCCCTGTCTTTACTTGTTACCTCTTATCGCGACTGATTTCAGTCAACTACTTTGTTTTATGACTTAGTTTCATTATTTATTTCCCTCATTCAACTCACTGATTCTACCTTGATTTGAGATTGAATTTCTATAGTTCTTAGTCTTATATCCTTGACCCCCATCATGGTGTACCTCTCAGTGGTGATTCACATAGATGGTGGTAGTCATAGTAACCTAGGACTTGTAGCTATAGCTTGGATTATCGATGATCCATAGGGCCATGATTTTGTTGCAGTTGGTTTCTTCCTTACTAGTGAGATGAATAATGTCACTGAGTATCACACAATCATTAGTGCTTTGATTGATGCCCATGAGTTAGGTGCATGTTATGTACAACTATTCTCTAACTCACTCTTATTCATGTCTTAACTCATCAGTTCCTGGGTCATCCTTAGCTCTGAGTTTACCCACCTCTTCAAGGTGGCATGCAATTTGCTATCCTTCTTTGAGGATGCCCAGTTCACCTATATCCCTCAAAAGGAGAACACTATGGCTAATGCCTTAATGAATGTTATTATGGATTGTATGATTTGATTTGATATCACTTGTGTCCCTTTTTTCAAGATCTATAGTTGGAGTTGGATTTGGATTAAGCAACATTTACACTCTCACCCATGGATCGTACCATTAAATTATTTTACCACCATCCTTATCTGGTAAGTGTAGGTAATTTTCTCTTTTATCCTTTTAGTTCTTGATTTTATTTGATTTTGTGTGGCTTCTAGGTAATGCATAACACTTGTTGTTCATTCAAACACTGACTACTTGTACTTTGGGGGAGTATATAACTATACTTCTTATGATCCTACTCCTCCTTATGATTACACATAGGATCATGTGAAGAATACTAAACTTGGTTATCCTTATTGTAAACATTTGAAACTCACTTGGACCTTTTTTGCATCATATTCTCATCCCCTATACATCCTCAACACATCTTAGACTTTTTTCACGGTAGACAGGCTCTCTAGGCACCTCTTGGGGCTCTTTTAAATTTTTTTTGACCACCCTAGGTGGCATTTTAACCCAAGACACAACTTAGGGATGAAACCCATGGCCTAGGCCACACTTTCCTTCAAAAAATCTATGGCCTAGGTTATGGCCTAGGCAAAACACATGAAAAAGGTCCTTGTTTGGGCCTAAATGGCTAGTTTTTGGTCTTTTGACAGATTAGGGTTGAGATATATGCCTTTTTCTCATTTATTTGAGTCTCTATCTTCACTCTCTCCTACATTTTGCTATGATCTTCCCACTAGAACATCATACTCAAAGCTTGGATGCCTTATTTAATCTCTCTTGGTTCTTGCCTGGCATACTTAGCTTTCATTATGATAGGGGATGCCCTACTACTCTACAACTTATCTTGGTGATTCACATTTCTCTCTTTAGTGTTATTGAAGCTTGTGTGTTACTCCTAGCTCCCTCAAGACTCCATTTTACCTATCTATTATTCTCTTTGTATTGGCTCTGTCATAGATTGGAAACCTTTCCTTCACCTCTTCCATAGCTTTTGGCTCTTGGTCTGGACTCAACTCACACACAACCTGATCCTCTTCCTCTCTTACTTCCTAGCTTGGATAATTGGTTGGTAGAAAGTTTTCACACTTTTTTTGAGTTTCATATGAGGGCACTATGATATGCAAAGTGAAATTCTTGTTTGTTTGTAGTAGTATACATGCTAGGGTTTGATTTGTTTTAGTAATTTAGCTTATTTAGGGAATTTATAGGATAGTTTATGAAGTTTATGTATTTGTATGTGGTTAAATATTATCTTCATTTCTTGAAATATCTTCCATTATATGTTATGATTGCATTAGAAACATTTCTCATTACATAATAAGATCTGACATGCTCAAAACAATCTATACAACTTGCATAAACAATATCTCTCTCTCTTGCTAAACCATAAATTTGCATTGTTAGACAATAATAGTGTTGAAAATAAAGGCTAGATCAACCTTAGATTAGGCATGCTCTATGTTAAGGTGTGGAGCTAAAAGCTTCATCAATGAGTGAATGCAAAGGTTGCTGTATTGCACAGTCACTGACGTCAGTTAGGTGTCGACTGGGAGCTATCGGCATCGGTTATGGATTAGCCGACGTCGGTCATATGCAGGCAAACAGGGACCGATGTCGGTCACCTGTGCATTCCAAAATTCTATTTTCATGGGACGAATGGATTATTTGCATGATAAGTTGAACTGTTGGTATTAAGTCTGTGTTTCTATTTTTGACAAGACTGATTTGGACCTTTGATTAAGAGGTGTATCTAACAGTGGAGAATGCATAGCTCATGATCCCTAATTCTTTATAATAGGGATAGATCTTCATAGCTTGTATGATGTAGAAGACAATTCAAAGGCTAAATTGTGTTTATAATTGTGAGAAAGAACTCTTGAGGGAAAGAGATCTATACATCTGAGAGGTGTGGAAAAAAGAGAGATTTCTTTAATTGTATTTCCTTCTGGAAGAGTTTAATACAAGTTTTCATTATTTTTTGTATCTCTTGTTCTTTGCTGATTCTGATTTCTAGTTGCTTATTATTCTGGTTTAATTCTGTGTTTAGTTGCTTACACAACAGTATTCAATTGTTCTTGTTAAGATCTTGACAAGTGGTATCAGAGCTTGGGTTCACTAATAGGTGGTTTCAGATCTGTTTAGTGTGTGTTGATTATAGGTCACTCACAGGGGTTTCTATTTGAGTGGGAGTATAGCAATGGCAGAAGAAAGTAAACTGAGAATGGAGGAGTTTAACGACAAGAATTATCAATTATGGAGGATGCAGATAGAAGATTATCTATATCAGAAAGATTTGTACTTACTATTGGGTGGGGTTTCAAGCAAACCCACAGATATGCAAGATGAAGAATGGAATGTTCTTGATAGAAAGGCTCTGGGATCTATAAGGTTGAGCCTGGCATCTTCTGTGATTTCCAACTTGTCACAGGCAAAGTCAATGGTAGAGTTAATGGATACTTTAGCAAATTTATATGAAAATCCCTCAGCTTCAAATAAGGTATATCTTATGAAGCAATTATTTAATTTGCATATGCAGGAAGGTAGATCTGTATCTACTCATCTAAATGATTTCCATGTAATAGTAAATCAGTTAAATTCAGTCAAAATAGTGTTTGATGATGAAATTATGGCTCTCTTAATTTTATGCTCTTTACCAGAAAGTTGGCATAGTTTGGTAATAGCAGTTAGTAATACTGCATTTGCTACAAATATCTTGAAAGTAGATGATGTTGTTAGTGTAATCTTGAATGAAAAAATTTGTAGAAAAAGCACAGAGGAGACATCAGATAATGCTTTAAGTATTGAAAGCAGGGGAAGGCAAAAAGAGGCACAAGCAAGGGAAATCAAGGTCTAAGTCAAAGATGAGCAATAGATCCAAATCTAGAAATGGAAAAAGAAAGATAACCTGTTAGAATTGTGGAAAGAAAGGGCATGCAAAGAAAGATTGCTAGTTGAAGGTTGGAGAAGAAAATCAGCATGGAGGTAATGAAGAAGCAAAAGTTACAGGTATTGTTGCACAAGATGCTTTTACACTTTCTTTGGATAATAGATTAGAATCTTGGGTTGTAGATTATGGTGCTTCTTTCCATGCTACCCCAAATAGAGAATATTTCAATGACTATGTCCAAGGAGATTTTGGAATAGTTTATTTAGGGGATGATGAGCCTTGTAAAATTGTTGGCAAAAGAAAAGTGCAGCTAAAATTGTAGAATGGCAACACATGGGTGTTGAAAGATGTCATGCATGTACCCATCCTGAAGAGGAATCTGATTTCTGTAGGAAAGTTGGGGGATGAGCGTTGCACAGTAACTCTTACAGCTGAATCTTGGAAGGTTTTCAAAGGTGCACTTGTTTTGGCTAGAGGTAAGAGAGTAGGTACTCTCTATTTATGTAATTGTATTACTGATTATTCTCCTTTTGTATTATATACTTCAGATGTAGTGCAAAGTTGTGGCACCAGAGGCTTGGCCACATGAGTGAGAAGGGAATGACTATTCTTAAGTCAAAAGGTAAGCTTTTAGATTTGAAAAGCATAGATCTAGATTTCTATGAGCATTGTATTTTTGGAAAACAGAAGAGAGTGAGATTTCTCAAAATTGGGTCAACAAAGAAGAAGCACAAGTTAGAGCTTGTTCACACAGATGTGTGGGGACCAGCTCAGGTAGCTTCTATTGGAGGATCATAGTACTATGTTTTTTTCATTGATGATGGTATTAAAAGGTATGGGTTTATTGCATAAGGAAGAAATATGATGTTTTTGACACATTTATGAAAGCTTTGGTTGAGAATGAAATAGGTTTGAGATTGAAGTGTCTTAGATCTAACAATGGTGGTGAGTACTGCAGCTATAAGTTTAATAGGTACTATTATATGAATGGAATACACAGGGAAAGGATGGTTCCAAGGACACCTCATCAAAATGGAGTTACTGAAAGGATGAATAGAAAAATATTAGAGCGTGCACGGAGTATGAGGTTGCATGCTAGTTTGCCCTTACAGTTTTGGGCAGAAGCTGTAGATACTACAGTTTACCTGATTAGCAGAGGACCCTCTACTGCTCTGGATGGTGGAATTCCAGAAGAGGCTTGGATAGGTAAAAAGGTAGATCTTTTATTTCTCAGAGTTTTTGGTTCTGAAGCTTTGTGCACGTTGATAAGGAAAATAAAAAGAAGCTGGATACTAAATCTATGAGGTGCACTTTTATTGGTTATGGCTCTGGAGATTTCAGATTCCAGTTGTGGAATCTAGGAACTAATAAAATTATTAGAAGCCATGATGTTGTTTTCAATGAAAAAGTGATGTACAATGATCAGCTCAAGAAGCTAAACAATTCTAAGCAGGGCAATGGAGATTTAGATGAGGTGATGATCCAAAATGAGCTCATGAGAAAGAATTTTCACACTCAGGAAAACATAGACATTGACGTCGATCAAAAAGGAACTAATGTCAGTTGAACAAGAACCGATGTCGGTTAGACAGTGACCGACATCGATTAGATAGGAACCAACATCGGTCTGGTGGAACTGATGTCGGTCAGGTATAGACCTGGAGATGACCGAGATCGGTCATTGATAGAGAATTTGGGTGGACAACAAGTAGTGAATGAGTCTCAAATGCCCAGGAGGAGGTCAAAAAGGGTAAGTAAACCTCTAATTCATTATTCCCCTTCATTATTCTACTTATTGCTCACTGATAGTGGAGAACTAGAGAGTTTTGATGAAGCAATGCAAGTAGAAACTTGGAAACAGTGAGAGCTTGGCATGAAAGAGGAAATTGATTCCTTGAAAGAAAACCAAATGTGGGATTTGGTTGAGTTGCAAGCTGGAAAGAGAGCACTGAAAAACAAATGGGTTTACAGGTTAAAGGAAGGTGAGAATAGATAGATGAGACATAAGGCTAGGTTGGTAGTAAAGGGATTTGCACAGAAACTAGGTATTGATTTTGGTGAAATTTTTTCTCCTGTAGTAAAAATGACTTCTATTCGGACTGTATTGTCTTTAGTTGCTATTGAGGATTTGCATCTTGAGCAGCTTGATGTTAAGACAATGTTTCTTTATGGAGATTTGGATGAAGAAATATATATGGAGCAGCCGGAAGGTTTTGAGGTCAAAGGTAAGGAGAAGCTTGTGTGTAGGTTGAAGAAAAGCTTATATGGTCTTAAGCAAGCTCCTAGACAATGGTATTTGAGGTTTGACAGGTTTATGACTGAGCATGGCTTCAGTAGATGTTAATCTGACCATTGTGTTTATTTTAAGAGATTGGATAATGGTAGATATATTATCCTGTTGCTATATGTAGGTGATATGCTTGTTGCAGGTTTACACATGTAGGATATTACTGAGCTTAAGGTAAAATTAGCTCACACATTTGCCATGAAGGATTTGGGAGCAACATAGAAAATTCTTGGCATGAGTCTTAAGAGAGACAGGAAAAATCATAGTTTGATTTTGAGTATTAAGAGAGAGGATATTTGTGAACAAGGTGTTGGAGAGGTTCAATATGCAAGATGCAAAATCGATAGGCACTCCTATGGCTAGACACTTCAAGTTGAGCAAAGAACAGTGTCCTAATTCACATGATGAGGTAGAGTACATGAATAGAGTTCCATATGCTTCCACAGTTGGGAGCTTAATGTATGTAATGGTATGTACTAGACTTGATATTGCCCAAGCAGTGGGAGTTGTCAATAAGTTTATGGCCAATCCAAGAAAGGAACACTGGAAAGTAGTTCAGTGGATTCTCAGATATCTGAGAGGGACCAACAGTAGGCATTTGTGTTATGGAGGCTTAAATACTTCTCTACATGGATATGTAGATGCGGATATGGCAGGTGACTTAGATGGCAGGAGAAGCACCATAGGATATGTTTTCACTGTTGGTGGAATGGCAGTTAACTAGATTTCAAAGTTGCAGAAGGTTGTTGCCTTGTCTAGTACAGAGGTAGAATACATTGCAGTCATAGAGGCTAGCAAGGAGATGATATGGATGACATAGTTCATGGAAGAGTTGGGAAAGGAGCAAGAGAGTTGTAGATTATACAGTGATAGTCAAAGTGTAATTCATTTGGCAAAGAATTCAGCTTTTCATTCAAGAACCAAACATATATAGCTTAGTTACCACTTCATTAGACAGGTATTGGAGGATGGTGAGTTGAAGCTAGAAAAGATCCATACAGATAAGAACCCTGCTGATATGTTAACAAAGCTGGTAACAAAGGAGAAGTTGATCTTCATTCAGATTTTGTTGGTCTTCAAAATTGAGCTTGAAGATGGAGGAGAAGCTAGAAGATGTTGCTGTACAAGTACAGGTGTAGCTGTTTATCTCCAAGTGGGAGATTGTTAAGGTGTGGAGCTAAAAGCTTCACCAATGAGCGAATGCAAAGGTTATTGTATTACACAGTCACTGACGTTGGTCAGGTGTTGACTTGGAGATGCTGGAATCAGTTATGGATTGGCTAATGTTGGTCATATGCAGGCAAACAAGGACCCACATCGGTCACCTGTGCGTTCCAGAATTCTATTTTCATGGGACGAATGGATTGTTTGCATGATAAGTTGAACTATTGGTATTAAGTCCACATTTCTATTTTTGATAGGACTGATTTGGACCTTTGATTAAGAGGTGTATCTAACGGTGGAGAATGCATAGCTCATGATCCCTAATTCTTTATAATAGGGATAGATCTTCATAGCTTGTATGATGTAGAAGACAATTCAAAGGCTGAATGTGTTTGTAATTGTGAGAGAGAACTCTTGAGGGAAAGAGATTTGTACATCTAAGAGGTGTGGAAGAAAGAGAGATTTCTTCAATTGTATTTCCTTCTGGAAGAGTTTAATATAAGTTTTCATTGTTTCTTGTATCTCTTGTTCTTTGCTAATTCTAATTTCTAGTTGCTTGTTATTCTGTTTTAATTCCGTGTTTAGTTGCTTACACAATAGTAATCAATTCTGGTTTTATTATCCTGACACTCTTGAACCTTTGCTTGAAAATGTCTTTCATTTATCCTAAAAGTGATTTTTATTATAAATTTACATATCATTTGTTATCTCTCTTTACTCAACATTGTTATTTCCATAATTTGTATTAAAATAATTTTCTAGTCTTAGCTACTTGATTTACTATGGTTAAATCTATAGAGATACCTGTATCTTTTATGTGCTTGATCATGCTTATCCCTAACCTAGTTTATGAGTCTATCTATAGCTTGGTTTAATTTAGTAAACTAAATAGCCGCTATAGATATCCTATAGCCCATAGAAGCCTTGAGCCTTCTGGTTGTTTGTTTAAGTACCTTGTGTACCCCCTACCAAACACTAGCGGTTCTATTCAAATTATTGGAGCTACAAGTGCTTGATTTATTTTTGAGCTTGTATTATTATTTTTTTAATAAAGGGGTAAAAAATTTATTAATTTTTGGAAAAAGACAATACAACAAAGGGCCAGAGCCCCAACAACCCAAGAAAAATGAAGAAACAAGCACTAAAAACCATCACAATCCAACAACATTACCATCCTCTCTAAGAATTCTATCAAAGTTTCGACTCACCTCCTCTGGCAACATCACCCAATCATCCACCCTGTGTCCACCAATATTCTTAGAATCCCACTTGGCCAAGCAGTCAACCACCCCATTCCATTCCCTTGGGATGTGAGCAAAGGAAACAAAATCCATAAGCGAACTAATCTGAAGAATCTGCTGCACTACCAAAGATAGTTGCCAGCTTACATCATTAATTTTCCTCTCCTAGATCATATTAATCAAGATTTGTGAGTTGGCTTCACACTCCACCTTGCACCAGCCTAACTCATAAGCTCTCTGCAAAGTATCCAGAATAGCAATGCCTTCCATCATGTTCACCGTCTGTTCTCCCATGTGGGCAGATAAAATGAAAACAATAGCTCCAGGGGGATCCCTACCAATCCTACCAATCCCAGCTAGGCCAAGATTACCTCTAGTAGAACCATCCAAGTTAATTTTCAGAATACCTTCAGGAGGGGGTGTCCATTTCCCACTCCTCTATGTTTTTTGCTTCCCCCCACAGCCACGTCTAACACAAGTAGCGACCAGAGAAATGTTTAGGATGCCAAGCCTTTTAACCAAATCAGTATCCCCCTACACCAGTGGCAAAATAATTTCACTCTTAGCTTCCATAATCTCTTGTATCATCCCAATAATCTTAGTCCAAACTTGGTTGGTTTCCAAATTCTCCTCAGTAAATATTCAGCGGTTCCACTCCAGCCAAACTTGCCACATCAAAAAAATTGGACCAGCGTACCACACCTCCTGAATAAAATGTGTAATAGAAGGTGGCCTACCCAATTTAGACCAAAACTCAACCAAGGAAGAGGCATGTAGGCATTGACATCTCCACGCATCCCACCAAGTGTGCCACAGATGAAGAGTGAAGGGGCAACTAAAAAACAAGTGAGACGAATCCTCCTTCGCTCCATGACATAAGACGCACCATGAAGGGCCAACAAAGCCTCTTTGTCTAATATTCTCCTAGGTCAAACAATGATTCCATGTCAAAGTTCAAATAAAAAACTTGCATTTCAACCAAGATATGCTGTTCCACACTTTTTTACATGAAGGCACTTCCCCACCATCACCCCATTGTTGCGCTATCAGCTCCTGGTAGCCCGCAACAATCGTGTATTTCCATTTGGGATGAGGTGACCAAGCCAACAAGTCATTTCCCATTAGAGCACAACAAAACTAATCAATAAGGATCTCTTAAAGCTCAGTGCACTCAGCCACCATACCAATAATCTGCCAATCTTCTTGCTCCTTCCACCTCGCCTCCATCAATTGACCGTGAAGAAGGAAGGATTTGTAATCACCCACCTTAACCCAACCTACGTCATTAAATCTCTGTGCAAGGCCCTCGAGATGTGGGTACTGGATAACCAGAGGGGGAAAACCATCCCATGAATCATACCAGAATTATGCCTCATTTCCCCCTTACAAATCCAAAACAGACCTCTCTTAATCAAAGACGCTCCTTTCTTGAGAGTATTCCAAGTAACTGATCCATTACCCGATAAGCTGTATCTGAGGATATCTCTCACAAGAATCCTAGAACAATACTTAAAAGTCATGACCCTTACCCAAATGTGATCTTGTTCCTCACACCATCTCTAATACAACTTGGCAGTTAAGGCCGTACCAGCCAAGATAGACTGCCTCAGACCCAAGCCACCCAGCCTCTTTGGGCTGCAAACAACCTCCCACCTAATCAAGCTCCATTTCAATGAAAACAAGTTGCCAGCCCATAAGAACTATTTTGCCAAGGAATCAAGATCCTTAACAAAGCCCACCGGTGCCACCTAGAGCATACACCTATATATAGGAAGCACTTGCACCACCAACTAAATCAACTAAACATGACCCACAAAGGATAGCCATCAGTTGGTCTAATGATTCACTTTGGCCCTGAATTTGTCCAAAATCTCGTGCCACAAATCCTTAAACTATCTCCCAATAGATATCAGGATACCAAGATACAGGACTGGAAGGCTACCAATTTGAAATCAAAGAGTGTCAGCCACCCTCCTCTGTATAGGTGGCAAAGAGTTGAAGAAAAAAATAGATGATTTATCCTCATTAATAACCTATCTTGTGGCAGCCAAGTAGGTATCCAAACAACTGCAAATGTTGGCTGCCTCCCTCATGTTAGCCATTCCCATCAATGCAACATCATCTATAAACTAAAGGTGAGAAAGAACTGGAAGGTTACCTCCCCACCTCCATCCCTGAATTGTACCTTTGCCAGTCTTATTTCTGGTCAGCTGTCTAAGACCTTCTGCCAAAAGAAGAAACAAATAGGGAGATAATGGATCCCCTTGCCTCAAACCACATGAAGCTTCAAAGAGTTGTGAGTGCTCCCCATTCACCAAAATAGAGAATGAGATCAAATTCACACAACTCATAACCCATTTGATCCATTCCTCCTTGAAACCAAAGGCAGCCAAAACCTTTTGTAGAAAGGACCACTGGACCCTCTCATATGCCTTAGACATGTCCATCTTCATAAACATCACCTTCTCCCTAGATTTGGACACGGAGTGAATAGCCTCAATAGCCACCACAATTCCATCAAGAATCTACCACCCCTCCACAAAGCCACTTTGTTCCTTAGAGATCAACACCCCTAGCCATTTTTTCAATCTTTTAGCTATCAACTTTGATATAATCTTATAGACAACATTACAAAGAGAGATCGGCCTGAATTGACTTAGGCAATCAGCCCCTTCTCTCTTAGGAATGAGCGCCAGAAAGGTTGAGTTCAAGGCATGAAGCATTTGTTTGCTGATTTGAGACTCTTGAGCCACAACTAAAAGATCAAATTTGATGATTTCCCAAAATTTCGAAAAAAATTCAATTGGAAATCCATCTGGGGCTAGAGCCTTACCTTTTTTCATCATGAAGACAATCTTTTTAAGCTCCTCAAGGTTGATAGGGCACATCAGCTGCTCCTTCATCTCTTGAGAAACCAAGTTGGGAATGCAGGAGAGTATTTGATCTTCAACAGCAGAACCCCTCGGTCCTTCTTCACTGAAAATAGAAGGAAAATACTAGACAACTTCATTGCACATGGATCTCATGGAAGAGATAGTCTCTCCATTATCTGAAACCAAAGAAGTTATCCTATTACCATGCTGCCTGGCTCTAACCGAGTTGAAGAAGAGAGCTGTGTTCCTGTCCCCCTCCTGCAGCCACTCAATTCGGGCTTTCTACTTCCAAAAAATTTCCTCTCTCAGCTCCCATTCTTCCACCCTCTTGATAGCCCTCACTTCATCTCTCCACAAGGATTCATATAACCCCTCTTTCCAAATCATCCTGGTAATCATATTTAACTCTTCTTGCACCTCTTTCTTTTCTTGAAAAATATTCCCAAAACTCAAAATATTCCACCTTTTGAGCTGATATTTCACAAACTGGAGTAGCTTAGCAAAAGTATACATCACTGTACCAGCCACTAGTCTCCCGATTCTCCACTAGTTAGCAACTCGATCAAATAAGGCCTGATCCCTGAGCCACATTAGTTGAAATTTGAAAGTCGGTTTTTTCTGCAAACAATTTGAAGAAATGTGAAGCTTAATTGGCCAATGGTCGAAACCTCTCCAATCCAGGATCTCAAAACTCAAAGACCATAAGCCACCCACCCAATAGCAAGAAGTCATGAACCTGTTAATATGCTTAGCAATAAAGTTATCACCCATCCTCTTATTGTTCCAGGTGTACCGCCCATTGCAAGGCTTAATATCCACTAGGTTGTGCTCCAAAACCTTGTCTCGAAGCAAATAGGAAGATGGTTCCAATCTAGCATTTCCTCCCTTTTTTTTCATTAAGTCCAATGTAGCATTGAAATCACTAGCCATAATCCATGGCAGATAAGGAAAGCCCCTTTGGACTAAATGGATGTTATTCCAAAGCTAAAGCTTACCTTGGAAATTAGTGGGAGCATAGCCATTTGACAGAAGGACGTACTCTCCCGATTCATTGCATAAGGAGACCAGAGAAAGAGAGGACTTGAAAGCAACCCATGACACTGACTGCACCTTGCATAGATTCCAAAGACAAGCCATGCTTCCCATAGACCCATGTGCCCCTATGCATTGACAAGTTCCATACTTCCAAAGCTTGGGTGCAAGACTCATCATGAACTCCACTAAAACCTTAGTTTCCTAAAGAAAAAGAACATCTGGACACTGATTCCTAATCAACTCCCAAATAAATTTTTGTTTAGGGCCGCTGTTTAAGCCCCTAACATTCTAAGATATAAAAATCATTTTAGAGGAGAAAAGAAATGGGAGTCTAAGGTCTTGACCAAACCTGACTCAACCAGATTTTCCCCAATCATCTTTATCCTCTCTGTATCTTTCTTTCTCCCCAGTTTAGTATTTGTTTCAGGAGCTATTTTTTCCTTCTTTCTATATAATTCCTAAGTGAGAAGAAGCCCTGCCTCTCTTCTCCATCTCTGACGTCCCTGCTTGTATAGGAAGAGCTATGGCCTCAATTTCTGTACCCATATCCATATTTGATTCAATAACCTGCTGCTCCTCAATCTGCCCTTCCAAAATCATAGGAAGGGTAGCATCCATAGGAGGTGTTCCCTGTTCCATTGAGGCATCATCAATTGGTCCAAAACCTCCCACAACTTGCCCCCCATTGAATAAACCTGTGTAGTCCTCCTACTATCCTAGTTCATCCTAAATTCCAAACCTATTAACTGAATCTTCCTCCAGGCATTCCATAAAGGATCTCTTTTGGCCCCTATTTTGGCCTCTAGACTTAACCTATACAAAGCCTTTAGGGTCCTTGCTAGTACCAGGTCTAATATTTTTCCCTTTGTCCATACCAGTAGCGCTACTTAGTGGAGGTTAGGGCAAAGCCTGCTGGTCATTCAATTTTGCCTTTGGACATCATCTCACCAGGTGACCATACTCATGGCATAAGCGGCATCTGAACGGGAGCGTCTCATAGTCCAACTGTTGTACCCATGAGTATGTACCCACACACAACTCAACTGCATTTGGAAGTGGCCTACTTAAATCAATCTCCACACAAATTTGAGCAAAGGTCATGATTTTCTTACCTAAAGTTTGTGTGGAAGAACCCACAGGTTTTCCAAGCATTGAAGCAATCATCTAGAGAACATCCTCCTGGTAGCATTCAATAAGCATTCGTGGCAACTGAACCCAAACTAGAAATTTATTTGGTAGTTCCTCTGTGGGGTTAAAGCCAACATGCCAAGGTTTAACAAAGAGCCCCACCTGATTGTAGAAATATGGACCTCCCTCAAATACCCTGTTCCTGTCAGCCAAACACACAAATGTGACCATGATGAAATT